>CM062820.1:184464006-185064006 GCA_031772625.1 Pinus tabuliformis
GAGTGCCCACACTTCTTTGTGATTATTGCATTCATCCCTTGCTTCATTTATCCAATATTGTTGGATAATAGAAATGGCACAAATAAATGCTTCCACATCCTCATCCTTTCTTGATAGTTCATCTGCAACAACATTTTTCTTTCCATTTTTGTAGATGATTTCAAAGTCATAACCAACATCTTTCAGAGATATGATCCAAGGATAATAGTATTATATGGACCTAAAAATGATACAAATAAAACTATACACCTATCATTTTGAGGTCCATATAACACTAGTATTATAGGGACCTAACACCTATCATTGATGATTTGAACATTATGTAGGTGTTGGAGTAGTTGTGGAGCAGTTTGATGTCTAAAGTGTTAGTGCAACTGATGGATGACATTAAAAATCGCTTGACTTGTGATGGTGATGGAGTTGTCACAATGGTTTCATGGAGTGTTTCAATGGCTACAATGGGTCTTTCAGGTCTTACAGAAGGTTGTTAAGCAGTAGAGAAAGTTTGGAAAAATTTTGAGCTAAGGAAATATGATGTTACCAATCCTCTGACCCAACCACATGGAGCTAATAAACCACATGGAAGAAGGCTTATCCATGTGGTTTCAACCCAAATCTACTAGAATTTTGCATGAAGTTATGGCTTCAACTAGAATTGCTTCAGATTCCTCATGCACTTTTCAAATTTCTCTAATTTCCTCGTGCATATTGAAGTGTTAATTTATCTTTTCATTTTTTTAGGTGTAATATAAATTCTAAAAGATAGCTACAGAGAAAAATATTCATTTCTAAGTGAATTTAGTTTCTATATTAAGTTAAGGACCGATGAATCTAACCACTTCCAACATATGAACAAAGCTCCATTGCATAATGGTAATTATTGATTTAACCATTACTAAAGATTACAAATAGATGGAGATCATAAGCTTATTTTTAGATTTTCCTGAGAAGAGGAAGTGATCATTTTGTGATATTGGAGGCTATGTGTGAGAGATAGTTGTGTGTGCAAGTTGTTCATGGAATTATGCAGAAAATCTTCAGTAGTTCAGAGTGGTAGGAGATGGTAGCAGAAGTATGATTGAACCAAGATTTTATTCAGTAGTATGGGGATGGAGTAAGGAATGATTGTATATCATTTCTTTTAGGCTTGCTCATTATTTTTTCATCATATTATCTTTTGTGTATGCATAATGTATTATTGATTTGGATTTTACAGTGATTGGGTGAGTTGTTGCAGAATGGTTTAGTGCAATTGTAGTACTTTTTTTATCCTATGTTTCTAGAGATTAATGTGTTGTTCTAGTTGAGAATTCCAAATTGGCTCTAGTATGAAATATTTATGAAATGAGGGTTACATAAAAGAGCGGAGTGGGGGCTCCAACAAATTTGGTAGAAAGAACATATTTCTTCATGAGTCCAATTAGAGTTGGGAAAGACTCATTAGACGCGGTGGCTCCCGACAGATGAGCTCCATACAGTCATGAGATGAGGATCATATTTGTTTATGAGTCCAATTTGATTTGGCCGAGGCTTGTTGGTCATGGTGGCCTCTAATGCATGGATGTGTTCAGACTCGTGAGATGAGGATCAAATTTCCTTATTGATAGTAGCCATATGTATTTTCTATGTATTGAATTTCTTGAGAAATAATAAATTTATTGAGGATCCCAGTAGCGAAAAAAGGTGGTTGTTTTCCCTAGAGAGGGTTTTCCACGAGAATCATTTATGTCCTATTGTTCATGTTTACACGGTTTTTCTTATGGCTTTCATGTATTTTTATTATGTGATTTGATCTATTAATGGGTTAATGTATGCGTGTGATTCAGTAATTAAGAAAATTTTCAAAGTTAATAATCATTGTCACTATTGATTCATCCCCCGGTAGTGATCATATTTCCAAGAATTGGTATTAGAGAAAGTTCCTTTGTTGCAACTTCGCTATTGGAAGGTAGATCATGGGAAATAAAGGAGATGTTGTTGCATATAAATTTCTTGTTCTTCACGGATCAAATTATGCACTATGGAAGGTGAGATTGAAAGCATACTACTTTGATCTTGATGAGGATGTTTTTCTCTCATTAGAAAATAATGTGTATAATCAATCGAATGAGGAAGACAAGAAAATTATTTTGAAGACCCTATTAGACCATGATGTTGCTGAAGTGATACATTGTATGACTACAAAGGAGACTATTGACAATCTAGATATTATGTATGGAAGAGAAGCATTTCAAGATTCATATGATGTTGAATAACCTCACTTCAGTCTTAAAGAGAAGGAGAACGATGTAGAAGAATCCACATTCATAGCAGTAGCAGATCCATTTTTCTCTCAAAGAGATAGTGAGAGTATCCATGACAGTAATGACATGCCCATCATTGAAATAGCTTGCTTGAAATGTGATATTGAAACATAAAACAATCAACTATCTCAATATTGAAAGTTCTAGAAAAGCACAAAAATTTTGTATGAGATCCTTATTAGTGAGAATAGGCCTCTTATCAAAACCATATTGGGTTTTGACAGAGAATCATGTTGAATGAAGGAAAAGGAGAAAAAAGACAACAACCATTAGTAGAAAATCATAATCCCATTGGCAATGAATTCAAGCAAAGCCCTAGGAAGAAACATTAACAAATGAAGTCAAGAAAGAAAAGGAATTATTGACATAAATAAAGAAATGAACATCACAGCCACTACATGCAACATATCAGAAGAGAAAGGAAGTGGCAAAGTAGTTTTGGTCCAAGGATCTGTAATAAAAGGTATCAACATTTATTTTATGGTTATTTCTTTTCTTGCAATAGTTTTGGACATAAAGCAATTGAATGAAACTACTTTGGAAGAAAACAGAGATTGATGTTGAAGAATAAAAACCAAGGTATAGCCTTTACAAATGTTGAGTTTTTCAAGTGTGATAGCCCTGGCCACAAGGCATTAACATGCATGTCTAGTAGATAATAACATATTGTTAGTGCAGCCCAACCATTAAAGACAAAGACAATTTGGAGGAGAAAAGATGAGGTGAAAAGACCTATCCATCCAAAGGACTTCAAGGAAGAACATTATGTTTCGAAAAAAGGCAAGAGGATAGAAAAGGATCCACATGCTAGAGAGAAGCCTCACAAGATTTGGAGGAGAAAGGAGAAACAAAAAGCTCCCACACAAATATAAATCCTGCATAGTCTTGGGGGGAGTATATGGATACAGTTTGGGTTGCATGCAATTTATTAGACATGTTTCTAAATCATAAATGTTGCATGAACATTTTGTTGGAGGTGATTTCCTTGGATTTCTAGCGCTGACAACTTTTGATGTAGACAATTATTTAGAGATGGAACATGTGCAGGCAAAGCATCTCACATGCACCAAATTTCTAGTGGTTTATTGATGGAATCATGATCCATGATAGCACAAGAGAAAAAGGAGGTTGTCTTTAAAAAAGTTGTGATGCCATGCATTTATCTAATATTGATCATTGCAAGAGATATTAGAGTTTGTGTTGCATGTATTTTGAGTTTGTATGTCTCTTCATAGTTCTTGTATGACTTAGCATGCAGTGGTTTATCTTCAAATTTATGGTTGTTTCGAGAATGCATGTCTATGGCTCTTATATTGTTGGTAGATAGTGTTTTTGTTGCCTTTATGGAGTTGAGGATAAAAGAATGCACGTCATGTTTGGCTCCTCCAGAGTTTTTATGAGGCATAATTGATCATCACTAATATTTATGTATATGTATATATATATATATATATATATATATATATATATATATATATATATATATATATATATATAGAGAGAGAGAGAGAGAGAGAGAGAGAGAGAGAGAGAGAGAGAGAGAGAGAGAGAGAGAGAGAGAGAGAGCGATGTTATTGCCATGAAATTGAGTTATTGGTCACAATATTACATGATCTGTTAGCTAGGTTTTTTACCACCATTCAGGAGATTGGTTGTTGTTACTTGGCCTATGCTATATTTAGTAGATATATTTTTTGTTCATTGTTGTTTCTCTTGCTATTGATAAATCTTCTGCTACAAGTTCAGTGCTGCTCCAAGTTGAACATTACCTATTGTTTGTTTAATTGTTTCCATTATGGATATGTGTCTTTGTGGTTACTAGTGACATGATATGTTTCTACCTTGAGATGATGATTGTTTCCTACTACAAATAGTGCACATAGTTTTGACATGTTTTACACTATATATATGTGTTGGTTGGTGCATTTTGAATGAAGTGAGATGGTGTCATATGTTGCTACTGCAGTTCATGAGATAAATTTATGTGGTAGATGTTGTTTCTATAGATTGAAGTTTTATGTTGCTAAGTGGATGTCATGGTTATATGCTACTGCTATTCATTATTACATATTTCATGTTGATTGGTTGTTGCTTCCATCACTTCATTTGTTGCTAGAAGTTGGTGCCTTAATATATATGGATCTATCTTCTGTGTATGGATGGGTGTATGCATGATTATATTTATATATTGTTGGTCATTCATCATCTTGTTCTTGGCCTAAATGTTTGTAGTTTTGTTCAAGGAGCTTAATTGAGTATGTATTGGAGAGGAATGAATTTTAGTCATATATTTAAAATTTTGAGTATTATGTAACAACCGCATGCTTTATATTGTACCTCATCAGCTGCAGTCATGTATCTTATTTATCAAGCCATCTAATCAAGTGTTCAAGTCATTATGTTCATGTTGTCATGAGTTGGTAATAGGAAGAGTAATGAGTCATGTCAAGTTTGTATTGTTATGAGTTGTTTCATCCATCTTTGGACTATTGTATGTCATCTTATAGTCGTTTGTACAACCTCGTATTTCATTATGTAGCCATGTACTTACATTGTATTGGATATCATTGGTCATGGTCATGTTGGGGAGAGTATTGGTTTCTAGAATCCATTAATGATGGGTGAACCAACCATCCATGAGGGTTGATGGGTGTGGCTTCAATCATGTATTACATATCAGTCATATTGTTAAGTTAGCGACTTAGTCTATGAGGTGTAGCCTTCAGCTAGAAGGCAATGGTTCTGGGTTGATCATGTTGGTGCGATTGTGGTTGTTGATTAGTTATGGGTATTGTGTTGCTACATTAGAGAGGATGGATGATCCTCTTTCTAACTGTTATCATGCATTTGCTACTATTGTATCAAAAGATGTTTTTTTTGTTGCTCATTGGTTTTGGAGAGAATGCTGTTGTTGGTTGAGAGTGGTATTCATAGAGAGCTTGTTGTTGTTGCTTCAAGAGAGTGAGAGTTATTACTATTATATTTTGTTTTCATGCTTCCACGAGGAGCGCTGTTGTTTGTTGATGCATTATGATTTGACCCAACTAGTGTCCAGGGGAAGTATTGTCTATTCAGCTATGGTTACTTGGATGAGCTTAGACACTTGTCATTGATAAATATTCTACTACAAGTTTAGTGCTTCTCCATGTTGAACATTATTTGTTGTTGCTTAATTGTTCGCATTATGGATATGTGTCTTGGTGGTTACTAGTGACATGATATGATGCTACCTTGAGAGGATGATTGTTTCCTATTTAAAATAGTGCACATATTTTTTACATATTTTATGCTATATATATATATATATATATATATATATATATATATATATATATATATATATATATATATATATATAGATGTATATATATATAGATGTATATATATATATATATATATATATATATATATATATATATATATATATATATATACATATATATATATATATACATATATATATATATATATACATATATATATATATATATATATATATATATATACATATATATATATATATATACATATATATATATATATATATATACATATATATATATATATACATATATATATATATATATGTGTGTGTGTGTGTGTGTGTGTGTGTGTGTGTGTGTGTGTGTTGGCTAGTGCATTTTGAATGATTTGAGATGGTTGTCATATATTGCTACTGCAAGTTCATGAGCTATATTTATGTGTTAGATGTTGTTGCTACAGACTGTAGTTTTTTGTTTCTCAACTAATTCCATGGTTAATATATGACACTGTCTTTCATTATTACATATTTCATGTTGATTGGTTACTACTGCCATCACTTTATTTTCTAGTAGAATTTGGTGCCTTGATATAGATGGACTTATCTAATGCACATGGATGGTTGTATTCATGATGAGATTTATATATTCTTGGTCATTCATCATCTTATTGTTGGCCTAAACGTTTGTATTTTTGGTCAAGGAGATTAATTGAGTATTTCCCAGAGAGATGCATGAGTTTTAGTCATTTATTGAAAATTTTGAGTATTATGTAACAACTACATGATTCATATTGTACCTCATTAGTTGTAGTCATGTATCTTGTTTATGAAGCCATATAATTGAGTGTTCAATTCATTGAGTTCATGTTGCCATGAGTTGGTGATAAGAAGAGTTATGAGTCAAGTCAAGTTTGTATTGTTATGAGTTACAACCATCTTTGGACTATTGTATATCATGTTGTAGTCATTTTTACATCCATGTATTTCATTATATAGCCATGTACATACATTATATTGGATATCATTGGTCATGGTCATGTTGGAGAGAGATTATTGGTGTCTACCATCCATTAAAGAGGGATGAACCAACAATTCATGAGGGTTGATGGGTGTTTCTTCAATCATCAATTGTATATCATTCATATTATGTTATGTCGGCTCCTTGGTCCATAAGGTGTAGACTTCAGCTAGAAGTCATTTGTTGTAGGTTGATGATGTTGGCATGAGTGTGGTTGTTGAGCAGTTGTGGGTATTCGGTTGTTGCTTAAGAGATTATGGATGATGCTATTGTTGATTGGATATCATGTATCTACTACTATTGTATCATAGGATGTTTTTCTTGTTGGTCATCAGTTTCGGAGAGAATGTTGATGCTCACATTATGTTCTTGTTGTTGAGTGGTGTTCATGGAGAGTTTATTGTTGCTACTTCAAGAGAGTGAGAATTATTACTACTATTTCTTGTTCTCATGTTGACATAGGAGTGTTTTTGGATGTTGATGCACTGTGATCTAACCCATCTAGTGTCCACAGGGGGTATTCTCCATTCAACTATGGTTACTTGGATTATCCCAACCCTTTGCCATTGATAAATCTTCTGCTACAAGTTTAGTGTTGCTCCAAGATGAACACTATTTTATACTTCTTAATTGTTTCCATTATGCATATGTGGCTTGGTGGTTACTAGTGACATGATATGTTGCTACCTTGAGGGGATGATTGTTTTCTGTTGTAAATAGTGCAAATATTTTTGACATGTTTTCCGCTATATATATGTGTTGGTTGGTTCATTTTTAATGATGTGAGATGGTGGTAATATGCTTATACTGAAATTTCATGAGCTATATTGATGTGTTATATGTTGCTTATATAGAGTTGAGTTTTATGTTTCTTAGTTGATGTCATGGTTTTATGTTATTGCTACTCATTATTTCATATTTATTTTTGATTCTTTATTGTCGCCATCACTTCATTTGCTACTAGAAGTTGGTGCATTGATATAGATGGATCTATCTTGTGCACATGGATGGTTGTATGCATGATGAGATTTACATATTGCTAGTAATTGATCATCTTGTTGTGGGCCTAAATGTTTGTAGTGTTGGTCAAGGAGCTTAATTGAGTATGTCTTGGAGGGAGGCGTGAGTTTTAGTCATGTATTATTTTTTTTAAGTATTATTTAATAACCACATGCTTCATATTGTACCTCATCAGTTGTAGTCATGTATCTTGTTTATGAAACCAGCTAATCAAGTCTTCAAGTCATTAAGTTCATGTTGTCATGAGTTGGTGATAGGAAGAATTATGAGTCATGTTAAGTTTGTACATTTATGAGTTGTTGCAACCATACTTAGAATGTCGTATATCATGTTATAGTCAATTTTTCATCCTTTTATTTCTTTATATAGCCATGTACTTACATTGTACTGGAGATCACGGGTCATGGTCATCTTGGAGAGAGAGTATTGGTGTTTAGCATCCATTAATGAGGGAAGAACCAACCATTCATGAGGGTTGATGGGTGTTGCTTCAATCATGTATTGCATATCAGTCATATTGTGTTAAGTCATGCCACTGGTGCATGAGGTGTAGCCTTTAGCTACACGACATTGCTTGTAGGTTCATGATGTTGGTGCGAGTGTGGTTGTTGATCAGTTATGGGTATTTTGTTTCCACTTGAGAGAGGATGAATGATATTGTTTTTGATTGATTATCATGTATATGTTACCATTGTATGAGAGGATGTTTTTGTTCCTACTCATTGGTTTTGGAGAGAATGTTTTTCCTCATATTATATTGTTGCTACTCATTGAGAATGGTGTTTATGAAGAGTTTGTTGTTGTTTCTTTAGGAGAGTGAGATTTATTACTACTATTTTTTGTAGTCATGTTTCCATGACAAGTGTCTTTTTCTATTCATAGATTATGATCTAACCTAGCTAGTGTCTAAGGGAAGTATTGCATATTAAACTATGGTTACTTAGATGAGATCAGCCCTTTGCCATTGATTGAAAAGGGGGTGTGAGTGACGCAGTTTTCAGAGGTTAGTTGTTTGGTTCATCTAGGGTTGTCATCAATGCCAAATAGGGAGATTGTTGGCATTATGGCTAGGTTGTTGGGTTTCATTAATGTCAACCTAGTAGTATTGGTGTTTTGTTGGTTGGAATTGATGTCAACCTAATAGCATGTGATGCAGAGGTACTTACCTTTTGCATTGGTTACATACCTTAGTTTAGTGGTTGTGGGTGTTAATGAAGCTATTTGGCTTGTGTGTGGATGCCTTGGCGAGATGAAAAGCTTCTACACATAGTGGAGAGTAATGGAGAATGTCAAGTCATGTTTATGGTAATCAGTGTGTGTGTTGATGGTTTTTAGTCTATATGATCAATTCCAGGGCCTATCATTGAGGATTTGAATGTTACGCAGGTGTTGGGGTAGTTGTGAAGCAATTTGGTGGCCTAAGTGTTATTGTTGCTAACCAATGGAATTCAAGTCAACCAAGCTTGACTTGTGATGATGATGGAGTTGTGACAGTGGTTTTTTGGAGTGTTGCAAGGGCTACAATCGGTCCCTAAGTGCTCACAAATGTTTTTAAGGAGTGGAGAAAATTTGGGCAGATTCTCAGCTAACGAAATTTGACTTTGGCCATCCTCTGCACCAGCTGCATGGAGCTAAGAATGTCCATGCAATTGAAGGACTCCAACTTCATCAAATAAGGCTTCTATCCATGAAGTTTCAACCAAAATTCATTAGAATTTTTCATTTAGTTGTGGTTTGAACTCGAATTGCTATGGATTCGGTTAGGGTCCCACCCTAACCCCCTTATTTATGTCATGGGATCACGTCATAGTCTAGAGTCAATAAAGCCCATATTGATATTTGTAAGTGGTTAACCCGCAATTAATGAGGGGACCACAGTTAGTTGCAAATGGGCAGTAGTATTAGATAGATGGTATTAATAAAACCCACGGTATTGGCCCATGGTATTGCATGTAGGAGTCATATATAAAGGATAGAGACTCCCTGCGAGGAGTATCGTGTCTTATTTTGTAATTGAGCTCCGCTCTATTCGAGGTTGCCCCCTCGAAGAGGCATGTGAACATTGCTCTTTGAATAATAAAATCATTGCTATTCTGTGTTCTGGGTATCTTTTCTTCGCATATTCTGTGTTTGGGTATTACTTTGCAGGTTAAGAGCATAACAAGTGGTATCAGAGCACTTTCCAGGGCTCGGTGGGATCTCCAATTTTTAGCAAAAATTTTTTTTTTTGGCTAGAGACGTGTTCCGGCGTCTCTAAACCACGGGATCTGTCGTTAACCACATAAACCTGCGGATTTGGGGAGGCATGCACGCAGGAAATACAATAGGTGGTCTCGTCTATTGGACTCCCTTGTAACCCCTGTGGGTACCCCTTCGAGTAGTAGCGCATTAGACAGAACCGCGCACGGACTGTCTTCCACGTACCCTCTGGGTATATAGGAAGCCCCCTAGGCTACCTTGAAACCTCACCATAGATAAACATTTTGCTGTCTTGTGGCTACAGTACGCCGAGAACAGCACTCGCAGAGATTACTCGCCCGTACGATAGGGTAGTCGGGTTGTACGGCTAAGGGTACGGTCGATCCTCCTTAGTTAGAGCCCTGAAACATTGGGCCGAGTAGTACTGTCAGACCCTTATGTATATTGCGATCTGTAGCACCTAACACTCCTCAAGACCATAGTTCCCTTTCTATCGGGGGATCACACATCATCTATTCCATATCAGCGGGTGCAAAGAAGTGTAGCAGCAACAGACATCTGTCCGGCAACTCCATCAGATCAGCAGTAGCAGTTGTTCCACCATTCAGATCTCTCAGATCAACCAGATCGGAGTAGTTGTGAAGGGTTCTTGTACCTGGATATACTTTTCGCAGGACTTTTGGCGGCATTGACATTTTGAGGCTTTGGCGACTGCAGTATTGATCAGGAAGGAGTAAAACTCTGTTAGGAGTTTTCCAAAAAAAAAAAAAAAGTCTGAGATCTTCCGGGGCACTTATTGTTGATCTAGCCCATAAGAATCAGGACGACGAGCTGAGCAAGGTGGTACCATTCAATTTCTTAGTAAAAAAGTTTTAGGCGGTCCCAATTTTTTCATCAGGTTGGTGTATGGTAGAAACTTACGCTCAAGCGATGGCCAATGAAAGGATGGACAAAATTGAAGACTATGTGAACTCCCTCCAAACTGCGGTGAACTAAATCTAACATGAGATTAAAGGAATAAGTCTCCAAATACAGATTGCACTCGCGAAGGGCAAGGAGCCAGCCCACGAGGAGGCGTATAATGGCCATGAATACCATGAGGGTGAGTCTAGCCACTCTCCTCACATCTGGCACACCCATCCACCCAGTCAGCGACCTCCCAAGTTGGATATGCATAAATTTGATAGTTCTCACACGTCCGCATGGCTAGCACAAATGGACCAGTATTTCAAATTGAATCATATCCTAGATGAGGGGACTAAGCTTATGGTGGGCACCATGTACTTGGACAATGAACGATGGCAATTGGGGGAATGGCATCAGCGTTGCAATGGACATTTTCAGACTTGGGCCCAATTTGCCAAAGCTCTTCGAAATCGCTTTGAACAGGAAGACTCTTTTTTGGGGCGTCTCACTAAGCTCCGACAGACGGGTACAGTGGAGGAATATATTACCGCTTTTGAAGCCTTAGCCTTTCGCACTAAGGGTCTCACAGATGAGTTCTACATGGAATGCTTTATCAGTGGTCTTAAAGAAGCCATCAAAGCTCAGGTTCTACTCCACCACCCTCCCACGTGGACAGAGGCTTGCCAGGTAGCTCGTAAGGTGGAACGTGCATTAACAGCCCAATCCAGCCGCCCCAAATTCCCCGCTAAAGGTCGTCCCCCACAGGCTCCCAACATGACTCAGACACTTAAGATTCAAAAGGTGTCACCTGCGGAAATGGCCGAAAGAAGGAAGCAAGGACTATGTTACTACTGTGATGAGAAATATTCCCCGGGTCATAAATGCAAGGAGCCCAAGTTTTTTCAAATATATGCCACTGACTACAGATCCACCGAGGAAGATCCACCACTTGAGGAACCGGAGGCGATCGAAGAAGATAACCAAAGGGAGATTGTATCCGACGAACCAATTATTTCGCTAAATGCATTGGCAGGAATTTCTTCCCCTCAAACACTCAAAATCAGGGGTTTTCTTAAACATCGCCCAGTAGTAGTCTTGATTGATAGTGGAAGTACCCATAATTTCATCCATCAAAAGATTGCTGAAGCAGCCATTGTTTTGTCCGGGAAGTTTCTAACTTCCAAGTCCAAATTGCAGATGGGGGCACAATGAAATGTGAAGGCCGCTGTGAAAATGTCAAACTTCAAATGGGGGATTATCAGTTTAAAACCCACATGTTTGCAATACACATCGGGGGTTGCGACATTGTCCTAGGCGTGGAATGGCTCTGCACTCTTGGGCCAATCACAATGGATTTCCAGGAGTTATATATGAGTTTTAAGCAGAACAACTCCACACATACCCTCCGTGGACTACAGGCAGGAGCCCCCTCTATCATCACCTCACATAGGATGGAAAAAATGTTAAAAAAGGGCCATCATGGAGTGGTAGCTCAATTTAATGCCATGCAGGTAGTCGAAACCATGTTTCTGCCCATTCATTCGTAGATGCAACAAATTTTAACTAAACATCGGACGGTCTTTTACAAGCCTCATGAGCTTCCACCCTCGCGAGGGGAACATGATCATAGCATCACATTGGTTCTAGGGGTCCAACCCCCAAATATGCGGCCATACAAATATCCGTTCACCGAAAAGAATGAAATAGAAAAAATCATCAAGGAATTGTTGGAAGTAGGTGTCACTCGTCGAAGCATTAGTCCTTATTCATCCCCAGTGGTCATGGTCCTCAAGAAAGATGGGGAGTGGCGGATGTATCCCGACTTCAGGGCCCTCAATAAGTTGACAGTCAAAGATAAATTTCCCATCCCGGTGGTTGACGATTTGCTGGACGAACTCAATGGGGCTCAATTCTTCACTAAGTTGGATCTTCGCTCAGGCTACCACCAAATTCGCATGAAGGAAGTCGACATTCCCAAGACGGATTTCAGAACTCATGAAGGCCATTACGAGTTCCTGGTCATGCCATTTGGTCTCTGTAATTCCCCCTCTACTTTTCAGAGCCTTATGAATCACCTCCTCAAACCATATCTCAGAAAATTTGTCCTTGTCTTCTTCGATGACATCCTCATCTATAGTGGCACTTGGGCGGCACATCTTCAGCATGTAGATCTACTCTTCCAACTGCTCCGCAAGCATAAATTATTTTGTCAAGATGTCTAAGTGTTCGCTTGGCATGGAAGAAGTTGAGTATTTGGGCCACATTGTGGGGCGTGAAGGTGTCAAGGTGGACCCCAGAAAGATCCAGGCAATGCAAGAATGGCCTCAACCTAAGACCTTGAAAAGCTTGAGAGGATTTTTGGGTCTCACAAGCTATTATCGTAAATTTGTCCGCAAATATGGCCGCATAGCGAAGCCCCTCACTCAACTCCTAAAGAAAAATTCCTTCTTCTGGAACAAGGAAGCACAACAGGCATTTACCGCTCTAAAAAACGCCATGTGTTCCACTCCCATCTTAGCACTACCTGGCTTCACCAAATCCTTTGTCATTGAATGTGATGCTTCGGGTACAGGTATTGGAGCGGTCTTAATGCAGGAAGGGCGACCATTGGCCTTCACCAGCCAACAACTCAGTGGGAGGAATCTGGGCCAATCTACTTACGAGACGGAAATGATGGCCATCTTACATGCAGTCGAGACCTGGCGACCTTACTTGTTGGGGCGACGTTTCCAAATCCGCACAGATCATCACAGTCTTAAATATTTTTTGGAGCAACGCCTATCCTCCCCACAAAAAAATAAATGGTTAGCCAAAATGCTGGGATATGATTATGAAATCATTTACAAGAAAGGGAAAGACAACAGTGTAGCAGATGCATTGTCGCGCCAATTTGAGGAGGAAAGTACTCTGCTCGCAATTTCCCTCCCCATTCCAAACTGGATTGAAGAGGCTCGCAGGGAATGGTTTTCACACCCCGGGCTCTCCCAACTTATTTCTCAATTGCAGGAAGATCCTAATTCCAGCAAGGGCTACTCGTGGCAGAATGATGTTCTTCGCTACAAGGACAGAGTCATAATATCACCAACATCCACCCTCAGAAGTCGCATTTTGGCAGAATTGCACTCATCTCCAATTGCAGGACATTCAGGCTTTCAGAAGACGTATGCTCGCACCAGAAGATCATTTTTTTGGACCGGCATGAAATAGGACATCCTTACTTTCGTAGCAGAATGTGACGTCTGTCAACGCCACAAAGGGGAAACCATCAACACACCAGGCACATTACAACCATTGCCAATTCCGGCATCAATTTGGACGGAGGTTTCCATGGATTTCATTACAGGTCTTCCAAAGTCTGGGAACAAGTCAGTCATCATGGTGGTTGTGGACCAACTGTCGAAGTATGATCATTTCTGCACCCTACCCCAACCGTTTACACCAACTTTGGTTGCTCAAACTTTCGTGGATCAGATCTTCAAATTGCATGGCATGCCCACTTCTATTGTGTCCGACCGCGACGCGATCTTCACTAGTAATTTTTGGCAGGAACTCTTCAGAATACAAGGCACTCAACTCATACTCAGTACTTCATATCATCCGCAAACAGATTGTCAAACTGAAGCCGTCAACAAATGTCTAGAAACCTACCTTAGGTGTTTCACTTCAGAAAAGCAACACCTTTGGGTACAGTGGTTACCTCTGGCTG
Source organism: Pinus tabuliformis (assembly GCA_031772625.1). Classification (NCBI taxonomy): domain Eukaryota; kingdom Viridiplantae; phylum Streptophyta; class Pinopsida; order Pinales; family Pinaceae; genus Pinus; species Pinus tabuliformis. The sequence goes on from CM062820.1 coordinate 184,478,421, forward strand.
AATGGCGGTATAACACCAACTATCATGCTACCACCAAAATGACTCCCTATGAAGCAGTCTATGGTCAACTTCTGCCTTCCCCTACTTCTTATCTCACGGGGTGCTCCAAAGTACAAGCTGTGGATCAACTCCTCCAACACCGTGCAACCATGCTCGCCCATCTTCGCGAGAATCTGCATCAAGCTCAGAACCGCATGAAGCAACATGCCGACCAACATCGCTCAGAGCGCCAATTTCAAGAAGGAGATCAGGTCTTTTTGAGGCTGCAACCATATAAGAAAACATCACTCAAAGACAAGGGTTGTCAAAAGCTCTATCCAAAATTCTATGGACCATACCAAGTACTCCAACGCATTGGAGAAGTGGCTTACAAGTTGGCTTTGCCACCTACAACAAAAATCCACCCAGTTTTCCATGTATTGTGCCTCAAGAAAGTGATTGGGAACAATTGCCGAGTTCAAACCAGTCTACCTGAATTGGACGAAGAAGGGTCAATCTAGCTTCAACCCGAACAGATTCTAGACACAAGGGACAAGCACATGCGTGGCCGCATGATTAAGGAAGTCCTCGTCAAATGGAAAGACACCTCTCCGGAAGATGCAACTTGGGAACCAGCCACTATTCTTCAGAAGTTTCCGTAGCTTCAGCCTTCAGGACAAGGCTAGTTTTAAGGGGGAGGGCATGTTAGGGTCCCACCCTAACCCCCTTATTTATGTCATGGGATCACGTCATAGTCTAGAGTCAATAAAGCCCATATTAATATTTGTAAGTGGTTAACCCGCAATTAATGACGGGACCACAGTTAGTTGCAAATGGGCAGTAGTATTAGACAGATGGTATTAATAAAACCCACGGTATTGGCCCATGGTATTGCATGTAGGAGTCATATATAAAGGATAGAGACTCCTTGCGAGGAGTATCGTGTCTTATTTTGTAATCGAGCTCTGCTCTATTGGAGGTTGCCCCCTCGAAGAGGAATGTGAACATTGCTCTTTGAATAATAAAATCATTGCTATTCTGTGTTCTGGGTATCTTTTCTTCGCATATTCTGTGTTTGGGTATTACTTTTCAGGTTAAGAGCATAACAAGTTTCAACCAAAATTCATTAGAATTTTTCATTTAGTTGTGGTTTGAACTCGAATTGCTATGGATTCCTCGTGCACTTTAAAGATTTCTATGATTTCCTCATGCATATTGAAGTGTTAATTCATCTTTTAATTGTTGTATGTGTAATATAAATTGTAGAAAATGGTTAGAAAGAATAATATTCATTGTTAAGTGAAGTTAGTGGCTAGATAAAGTGATTCACCAATGAACCAAACCACTTCCAACATATGAACACAACTCCACTACATAATGGTAATTATTGATTCAACCATTACAAAAGATTACAAATAGATGAAGATTATGAGGCTTTTGTTTGGTTCTCTTCAGAAGAAAAAGTGATTGTTGTGTGAGCTTAGAGAGTGTGTGTGACATGAGAGTGGTGTGTGCAAGTTGTGCAAGGAATTCTACAGAAAATATTCAATAGTTCATAGTTGTAGGAGATGGTAGAAAAAGTATAATTCAGCCAAGATTTTATGCAACAGTATGATGACAGAGTAAGGAATGGTTGTAGATAATTTCCTTTATTCTTTCTCATTATGTTTTTATCAAATTATGTTTTTTGTACGCAACATGTATTATTCATGGCGTTTTTGCAGTGATTGGGTGAGTTGTTGCATAATTGTTCAGTGTGATTATTGTAATTGTTTTGAGGGTATATTGCTAGAATTTGTTGTTTTATTTTAGTTGAGAATTTATATTGTCTCTAGTATGAAATATTTATGAAACGAGGGTCACATAGAAGGGTGGAGCCGGGGCTCTGGAAAATTCAGTACAAAGAACATATTTCTTCCTGAGTCCAATTAGTGTTGGGAAAGACTCATTGGTTATCATGGCTTCCAACAAATGAGGTCCATAGAGTCTTGATATGATGATCAAATTTCTTCATGATTCAAATCAGAGTTGGGAGAGACTTGTTGGTCATGGTGGCTTCTAGTGGATGGATATCTTCGAAGTCATGAGATGAGGAACAAAGTTCCTTAGTAATAGTATCCATATGTATTTTCTATGTATTGAATTGCATGACAAATAATAAAATTATTGAGCAACACAACAATAGAAGAGGGTTGTTTTTTTCCCTTGAGATGTTTTTCCAATAGAATCATTTGTGTCATCTTGTGCATGTTTAGTTGGTTGTTTGTATGGATTTTGTGCATTTTTATTATGTGATCTGATCTACTAAAGGGTTAATCTATGTGTGTTATTCAATAATTGAAAAGGATATAAAAGTTAATAATCAAAGTTACTACTGATTCAACCCCCCCTCTCAGTGGTGAGAATATTTTCAACGAAAGGTTTCTCTTTTCCATGGGCATCTGAGACCACATGGTCTCTCACACCTTCTAGAAGAATTATCTTGGCCTTTATAACATCATTCTTCCATTGGGCTAATTGTTGTGCATCAGGTTGTTGTGGTTTTGCAATGTCAATTTTAAAATATTTTAAAACACCATTATCATCAAGAATTTCTTCTATTTGATCCTTCTAGGCTATGAAATTCTAGCTACCCTCTAGGGCATACTCCAATATCAATATGTTGAAAGACATTCTCTCAATCCCGAAGAAAAACTACTGCACTAAAGCTGCAAAATCAAAATTCTCGAGAGACAATTTTAAAATACTAATGTTATTTCAGGGCTCTGATACCATGTAGAAATTTGATAGAAATTGCAACTGCTAAATGTTTCAAACTTAAAAGCAAGACACAGTTATACTCTACAATTTTGTGGAACGGAAATCACAATTTAGAACATACATAGACATGAAAGAAGAAAAGACACAAGTACATAGTGATTTGTTGTGGAACCCAACTAGGAGAATCCTCTGAAGCCACTTTGCATTAATTAGTTGAATAGAGTAACTATTACAATTTCTTGTTCTAGCTCTGAACATAACATGCAAAAGAATAATTGTTGTCTCTGCTGAATGAGAAATTCTGGCCAACACTTAGCCAACTATATGCTCATCTAGCCTCTTGTTTCCTTACACAATTCTTGAGGAAATTATCTTGTAAAAGGTAGGAGTTTCCTCCTATTTTCTTGTGTAAATCCCTAGGATTGGTCAACTCTCTCCGTGAAAAAATTTGTACACTGAACTAGTATACAATTCATGTACATTAGCCTTGTATCTTCCACTTTAGCTCAGGAATTTGAATTCCATGCATGGATTAGCTATTTTGGGATGATTGATTAGTTGACTGACAGATCTCTCAGTTAGAGGGTTGTCACACTACACAATTGATCTTCAACTGACTCTATAATAGTTAGAGGTTAGTTAGCTGAATACAACTAAAAATAAGTTAACTAGATTGCTAAACTTTAGCAATCAACATGCCCATAATTGAACTCCAAGCCCCCTAACTCAAAATTTACTAATCTAGCTGAGTGAAAAGAGCCATGTCACATTAGTTAACTAACTCCAAGTTATCCCGTTGATGTGAAAAATTGATTTACTCAATTTGACTAAGGCTAAAGTGAAGTTGAACCTTTCTTGCTACATTTATTTTTAATGGACCAGATGCTAAAACCTACAAGAATTTTTGGAAAAACCTAAAGAATTGAAAAATCCAACTATCAAATCATGAAGAAAAATTAAGATGGGGTTATAGAATTAAGTGGACCTTCAACATAAAAGAAGCTTATCATCGAGAAGAAGGACACCAAGATATACCATTGGAAGAGGTTTGGATAGCAGAATCCATTAACATGGGGGAATATCCAAAATTTTAACTATTAAAACCCTTCTCACTCTCTGTTTTGTATGATTCACTCTAAGAATTTGGAGCACCTCTTCAATAATTTCACCTTTTGCATGGATCTTTGGAATATTATTTTTGGTGATATATTAGGGAGCCTACAAGAATATCAAATACTATTGTCAATTAGCATTGTCAAAAAATCATCAATTTGATTCTTAGTCCCATGTGGATCCCCTCTCCAATTTGAATATTACCCCTCCTACCCCTACGCCTTCCCCTATCTCTAATGCGGCCATCTAAATTCCTCGCCTACCCACCTTCTTAAATATGAACTTTGATGGAGCAATAAAATTCAATTAGGACCCAACTGGGTATGGGGGCATAATCAAAGATCATTTAGGAATGCTAGTATTCATCTATTAAATGAAAATGATATCAACAATAACAATGTGGAAAAACTTATGAGCCTACAGATGGAATCAGAGGCTACACATTCTGAAGGATACAATAAGTTATTGGTCGAAGGAGATTCACAAATTGTCATAAGCATGGTTTGAAATATTTATAATGGTGCCCATATCTAGAAGATCTCATCAAGTTAGAGGCTAAAATATCTTTTGGAATATGTCTCTACCCTATTACCTTGCGTTCCAACTCTTATCTCGTTACACATCTAATGAATAGTTAATAGAATAGTTCATTTTGTCATGAGTTACAAATGCCTTGACACTTATCCATTACTGGCATCACCCTGGAACATTCTACATGAATCTTCTCTGAGGGATGCATGTTGTCAGTTCGAACAGAGAGAATGCATGACACTAGATAGGGTGATGATTCATGTTGAAATAGGGGATGGGCTACCTCTACCCGAGCTAGCTAATGAGCTGGAGGATGAAGCAACCTATCCCTGATGAGCTTATATGCTAAGTGACATGGCAGTTAAAATGCACCAACCTATGTAGATAAAATGACAATGGGAACTAGCATATGGATTGGTCAAGGACTTCGAGTATGTGGATGACATGAACATTCTAGATCCAATCATGGTAATTCACTCTTAGAAATTTAGAAATATTTGTGAAGTGGGTGAAGGGTCTTAGAGGCCAATTGAAAGAACCCATACATTGGTGGATCACTTGTTTCAGGAACATCAAGTAATGAGAAGTGTTGAAGGAATGCACCGTGTAGGGGAGAAATTCATCCACCTCAGTGCATACCATGGAGAAGTTTTAGAGAGCTTCAAGGCTATGTGATGTTTTTAGGCAATAGGTAAACCTATGTGGATCTCGAGTCCTATTTTTATTTAGTTAATTTTGTTAACATTTAGGACAATTAGCAGGGAAATTGGAATAGGAGAACATGCACAACTATTTATATATTATCCTAGATTTATTCTAGTTGGTTTTGTTCCTTAATGTTTAAGGTGAAGGTTTATTTCTAGCTAGGTTGTTGATTTTAACACTAGGCTGGGGTTTTTTTCTGTAGGGAGTCATTTTGGAACTCATCCTCAACCAACAATCATATGTATAGATTTTTCCTATGGATGTATGATATATTATGCATGGGATTTTTTGTTTCCTTCAAGTTATGTTTCATCTTGGTGTTGCGCGGAAGATATGGAGTGAAAGTCATATAGAAATTGCAAAAAAAATGCCTTTTCATGACAACAAATAGCTTGGGCTCCATTCACCCCCTTTTGCAATATTCTAAAGCTTGTTAGTTTTACTTAGAGGACCAACAAACTATAACAGTTGGATGGTGGATGGTTCTCTAGTGATTGGGAGTTGATTATATGGTATATGTTGATGACTATTGTGTCCATTTTTGGAGTCGAGCCTATTTTTCATGTCTAGGTCTAGTTTTAGCACTAGTTGGGGGTATTTGGAGTTGAGAAAGAATTGTGGGTTGGGAATTCTCTATATACTTCCCATTTAGGCGGCTATAGGAAGTGGATTTTATCCTCAAAGTTATCCATGCCAATTGTTACTTAATGCTTAGCCGCAACCTTTTGTGAAATTCACATACCTTAAGTGGTATCCTCAGACAGCCTGTGAAGTGTTTCACATTGGTGCCTTCATTATCTTGGTCATTCCTGCCATGAAAAAGAGCTTAAGTTTGAAGGGGACCACCTACTAATCTAGGTGGATATTCGTGGCCACCCACCTATTCCACATAGACCCCCCAGTCAGTTTCATTTGTTTCCTGGTTCATTTCATCATTAACTATTTTAGTAGTTTTTCTGGTCCTGAACTTCCAGATCAGTTTTGACCCCATAAACGGTGTTTCTTGGGGGTCCATGGCAATCTTGTGGGGAAACCTGAAGTACTCAGCGATACCTTCCCAAAAAGGTATCGTACACACCAAATATAGATAGTAGGACCAAGTTACGAAGCCGAGAAGCTAGCTTCCCAACTAACCCTAATGGGGCCCACAAACTCTTGGTGTTACATCTCCTGGCATTAGGGTTTTGGCTTTTTACAGTTTTCTCCTATTTTCCAATAACAAATAGGCCCTTGAGTATCATTTTAACATAGTTCAGAGGCATGTATCTACCACAATTCTTCTCATAGATAAGCTACCATCACTTGAGCTATCTTATTTCCATTATGTTTGTAAGCATAGTTTAGTATTTCTCTATTAATGAAATGAAGTGTTTTTCTGCTATATCTACATGTTTATGTTTATATTTGTAATCTGTTGTCTTCCTATTTAATTTCAGATCAGTGGTATTACAACAGTTTTCTCTTTCTTTGTTTTTCTTTGGACGTCGCCAACGAGGTTAAGGTATAAAGAGTTAGGGCTTGATCTGGTTGAACCATTACAAGATTAGCTTCGAAAAACCTGACGACATCCCATGGCAGAAGAAAAGAAAGACGAGGGGGCAGGATATCCTTTCAAAATGTTGCTCTAGGAATCCCTCAAGTGACATAGGGATGCTATGATGGATAAATTTGCCCAGATCCTTTGACGACTACCCATACGCGATGCATCTTCATCCAACAACCACTCAGGAGGCACAACTCCTTTTCAAGTACATGTTAACTTTGATATACCCATATTCGAAGGCCTAATAGATGCAGACACCGTAGGTAAATGGTTAAATATGTTGGAAGGATATTTTTCAGTTAATCACTTTTCCAATTAGGAAAAGATTACTTTTTCACTTCTCAAAGCTTCCCCACACGTCAAGGACTGGTGGGAAACCTACTCTGAACAAAAGGATGAGAGTGAATCCTCATTGTTTTCAGACACACCGACCTGGAATTATTTTCGAGATGCCATCAATGAAAAATATTATCTTGTCAGGAGATATGAAGACAAATACATAAATTGAACCACGTTACGGCAAGGAAGGGCCCATGATGTGCCATGGTTCGCAAATATTTTCCATACGCTTCGCACGAAGTTGGGTATCAAAGGTACTAAGTGACATTTGGTGCTCAAGTACCATATCTATCTACCTAAGTACATCGAGAATGAGATGGACTTCCTCGACATTTGCTGGCTTGGCATGGTGTATCATTACACTATCAAGAATTAGCAGAAGTTTAAACAAAAGAAGAAGGACTTTGGATCGGAAAATCCAAAGCAAGGAAAAGGTGCCCCCAAACCACAGAACAATGCACCAAGCCAAATAGGGATAGTTTTAAGGATACATAATTATTTTAAAGTTTAGAAACCTTGGTGAACCTTACTAGTCACTAAGCTAAAATAATTTTACTCTATAACATTTGGGCGAATCATTAAAAAAAATGGAAATTCGCGAATCCTTTTTTGGAAAAAACATGGAAAATTAGCCCACCCATGAATATTAGCCCCTAAAATTTTCCATGAAGCCAAGGTGGGGCTACCAAGGACAGTGTGTCGAAGCCACAAGCAAAGAACAACACGATGAAGATGAAGAAGGACATGGGAAAATGGTGTGATTTCCATAAGAGGTCCACTCACAATACAAGTAGGTGTTGGGCCAAGTAGTCAATGGTGTCTAAGGTGAAGGCTTCATAATCAGACATAGGTTTCGACTCTGAATCCGAACCTGATAAGGGAACTGACAAAGGGAAGCATATCATTGATGTGGAGCCCAATTTGACCGTGCCCACTACCAAGATCTAGAATATTGAGCCTAAAGATCCAGAGGAGGGGGAATGCCTCTTTCACTCATATAAGTGGGTGAAGGGTTCTTCGTTGCAGATCATTATTGATAGCGGGAGCCAAAATAATCTCATTTCAATAGAGGTTGTGAAGCGATGGGGCCTAAAGACTACAACACATTCACAACCATACACCATCGACTGTCTTCACCAAGGACAAAACCTTCATGTCAGCCAACAATGTCGCCTTCCCTACATCATCAAGCCTTTCATTGATGAGGTATTGTGTGACGTTTCTCCTCTTGAAGTTTGTGATTTATTGTTAGGAAAACCATACTTGTAGGAGTGACATGTTATATATGAGTTTAGACCTCGCTCTGTGATTATTACTTTGGCTAATAAGTTGTACAGGATATCGGAGGTAGCCTCGCCTACTACCATCTCTTTGATCACTGCAAAGTAATGTAGTAAGGTCATTTACCAGACCAGGAAATTTGTTTTCCCTATGATTCATCCTCAGGGAAAGAAGAAGGTTGTGGCCATGACTTCCAAGCAGGGCTCCTTTGCATTGCAACAACATATGGACAAGGTTGTGGAGGAGTATAGGGATATTTTCACCTCACCCATAGGGGTACCTCTGCATTATCAGGTCAAGCACTCCATTGATATAACCCCGGGCATGCCACTACCCAATGGACCAATGTATCGATGCTCCATTCTGTGGAACGATGAGATCTAGAGGAAGACTGAGGAACCATTGCAAAATGGGCACATCGGGCCAATTTCATCACCTTGTGGGATCCCTATTGTATTGGTACAGAAGAAGGATGGGCCCTGGAGGCTTTGTATTGACTATTGGGCGTTGAACAAGATCATTGTCCAGAATAGCTACCTAATATCGGAGATTGATGACCTTTTGGACCAACTTAAAGGGGGCCAAATGTTTTAGCAAGATTGACATGAAGTCAAGTTATCACCAGGTGCCTACCAAACCCTCTCATGTGTGGAATATTACATTCAAATACAAGGAGGGTCTTTTGGAATGGTTGGTCATACCATTTGGATTGAGGAACACCCCTTGAACCTTCATGAGACTGATGGATGACATCTTGCGACCCTTCACCAATGCGTTCCCCGTGGTGTATTTAGATGACATCTTGATATTTAGCCAGAGTTTGGAAGAGCACTTCCACGATATTCGACATGTACTTCAAACACTACGATAACACAAGTTGTGTCCTAACATGGAGAAATGCACCTTTTGCCTGACCGAGGTTCAATATCTAAGATACATCATTAATGAATGGGTTGTACATGTGGACCCATCCAAGATACAAGTCATTCAGGATTGGCCAGTGCCAACCACTCTAATCGAGATCCGTAGCTTTTTGGTTCTTGCCAATTTCTATTGTAGGTTCATGTTGGGGTTCTCTCATATCACTTGGTCTTTAAGTCAAGTCACCAAGGGCAGAGAGAAAGAAAAGTTTTTTTTGTCGGAAAGCCAACAAAATGCGTTCCCCTAGTTGAAAAATCTCCTATGTTCTGCACCAGTGCTCACATTACCACACCTGCAACAACCATTTGAGATTGAGATAGATGCCTCCAACTATGCTATTAGTGCACTTCTTACTCAACATCGGCATCGAGTGGCTTCCCATAGTGAGACACTTTCAAACATAGTCTGAAAGTAACCCACTTACGACAAACATATGTATTTCATTGTGCAGGTCTTCCGTTAATTGAAGCAATACATTTTGGGGAAGGAAACGATCATCCACATAGACCACTGACCTCTACAGTTCGTACAAACATAAGGGCAGTTACAAAATGATCGCCATCAAAAATGGTCCACCTATCTTCAGCAGTTCCATTTTAACATTAAGTATAAGAAGGGAAACACTAATAACATTGATGACTGCCTCAACTGGTGACCGGTCATGGCATTGGTCATTGTGCTCGACTCTGGTAGGAACGAGACATCGCGGTGGCTACATCTTTACTAGAGTGATCCAGAATTCAGCAACATATACCACACACACCTAGAAGGGAAGCAAGTTCCAAATTTTCACCTTTAGGATGCACTATTATGCCACCTAGGACACATATGTGTTCCTTCAAGTAAGTGTGCCAAGATGATTTTGGAGGCACACTATAGTTCGGTCATTGGACATTTCGGAGTAGAGAAAATAGTGGTGGTATTGCAAAAGTATTTTATTAGCTGAAACTTCCTCAGGATGTCATGAAGTACATTAGATCCTGCACCACCTGGGCCATTTCTAATCCAACCATCCAGAAGCAAGGCCTGTATACTCCTTTATCTACTCCTAGTCGGCGTTGGGAATCTATCTCCATGGATTACATGTCGCGCCTTCCTTCTACTAAGCACGCCAACAATTGGGTTTCCATGGTCATCGACAATTTCTCTAAGATATCCACCATGAAATCCTGTAACAAGAGTATTAGAGAAGAGGCCACTACTTAGCTCTTCTTTAAGAGAGTGTGGGTACACTTTGGGATCCCATAGTCCATTGCCTTAGATTGGGATAGCAGATTCCTGAGTACATTTTGGTCAAGTCTCTGATTGATGCTAGATACAAAACATACTATGTCCATGGATTTCAATCCCCAAACTGATGGCCAAACAGAGGTTGTCAACAGGATGATCGTACACATTTTGTGCATGTACAACTCGAAGCATCCACATATGTGGGATGAAAGTATCCCCTATGTCCAACAGAGATACAACAAAGATCTCCATAGCACAACATGCCACAAACCTTTTTCAGTAGAGATGGGATTTCAGCCATTATGCCCCATTATCATGGCCATACCATTTGCAGTCACTCAGGTAGATTCAACTCACGTTCAGTCCGAAGCTAAAAGGGCTAACAACTTCATTGAGTGCATTCAACACATCCGCCAACAGGTCCAATATATATTGGATAAAGCCAATTCTAATTACAACCAATGTCATGATCAACATCGAGTGTCACACAAGTTCCATGTGGGCGATAAAGTTTGGCTACATTTGTAGAAGGAGTGCCTCATTGGACCCCACTACAAGCTTTGCCTGCTCTGATATGGGCCATACACCATCACCAAGGTTGTCGATGACAATGCCTTCAAGTTTAGCATCCCACCGTTCCTTGGTTTGCACCCAATGTTCAATGTAGATCGTCTTTGGCCATATTTTCCACCATTGTTGGACACATCTCACATTGCAAAACAACTCACACCAACAGAGCTCAACCCGGACTACATAGAACAGGCCACAACTAACCCAATCATGGACACATAGATCATTAACACTCCCCAACAGAGGATACATTTATATCGAGTTGTCAAAGCAAGGCAATGCCTTCACCAAGGCAAGTGATTCACGAAGGACCAGGTTCAACAGAAATTTCCTCACCTCATGGAGGCTCTCCATGTAATGGGGAAAATTCTTCCTAACGGGAGAGAAATTATCAAGGTGGATATTGGTGGCCACCCGCCTATTCCACCTAGACCCGCAAGCAGTGCATCTATTTTCTTGCTCCTTTCAGCATTTACTATTTTTAGCAATTTTCAGGTCATGAACATCCAAAACAGTTTTGACCCCCTAAACAATGTTTTTCTAGGGCCCATAGTAGGCCCATAGCCATAGGCAAGGGCCTATAGTGAACCATGTAGTACTCGGTGAGACCTTTCCAATAATGTATCGTACGCATCAAATGCAGGTAATATGGCTCAGTTATGACCTCGGGATGTTGTTTGCCTAATTAATCCCAATGGGGCCCACAAACTCTTTGTGTTACATCTCTTCGGGTTAGGGTTTTGGTTGATTAGGGTTTTCTCATGTTTTCCAATAATAAATAGGCCCTTGAGCCTCATCGTAACACAGTTCAAAGCCATGTAGCCGCCACATATCTTCTCAAAGATAAGCTACCATCACCCAAGTTACCTTATTTCCATTTTGTTTGTAAGCATAGTTCATTATTTTTCTATTAATGAAATGAAGTGTTTTTCTACTACATCTTTGTGTTTATGATTATATCTGTGAGTTGTTGCATTCCTATTTAACTGTGGATCACTTACTATCAATAGCGGGCCCATTGGGGGCATACACACATGCACCACTACATAAATAACTTTGCCACTCGGTACAAGGATTTCATTCCTACCGATATTCAGGAAGAAATCTCCCAAGCAAAATGGGAAACCTATTCTCATAGGTCCTCTCTCTTTGACCTTGAGGTTTTGAATGAACGCACCAATTGGATCCCAACCATAGGTCACACGAGGGTTCAGTTCAACCAGTACATGCAGACAATGGATTTGTAATGCAAAATGAACTTTCTATTAGGGAAAACCTACCTAGACCGACATGCGACATACATGGGTATTCTCCACTCATTGGAACACATACACAAACATCTGATGGATTTTGACCAAAGGTCGAGAAGATAATGTCTTAGTTTTAATTTAAGTCTTGTTGTTTCCTTTATTTCCCGCTCGTGTCTCCCAACTTTAAGTTGATTCTTTTTTAGTTATGATCCAATCTCCCCTATTTTATGCTTTCATAGACTTAGTAGTCAAATCGTTGCATGGAGATGACTCCCTTGTCCTACAAACAAGAGAGTCTCATATACCAATTTGATGACTCACTTAACCATGACCTGAAATAATAATAATAATAATAATATCTAAAAACTTTGTTTTTTTTTTTCTGAATTGGACTAATTCTATTAAGCAAAAATATGGTACAAGAGGATACATTCAAGAGAGACAAAAAACTGGCAACCGGAAATGATAGGACTATCAACCTCGGTTCCGGAGAAGGAGTGAAACAAACAAGGAGCTACAACATGAGGCTGAGAGCCAGAAGAAACATTGACTTCTACCCTGAAAGGGTAGAGGCCTCAACATGAATCTTTTTCCCTTTCCTTTTTTTGACTTCGACCCAACCATTTTGGGGTGGATGAGCAATAACAACTTGAAGATTGGGGCTCTCCACATGGGAGCCCTCCTTTTCTGAATCAGAGGACGAGGACAAATGGGTGCGTTTCTGAGCAGTGGCTGTGTCGGAGGAAGGCGCCAGACCATCGGTGGAAGGGGCCACGAAGTTAGGGGCCTGATTCTGTTCTTCATCACTATCTTCATCTTCAGAGCTGGAGGAATCTGAATCCACAACTGGAGGTGGAGAGCAAGGCGCCCATCGTTTGGATTTAGGCTTGGAGACGTTGGCCTTATTCTTTTTTGCCGGACGAGATGGGCAGGTGTTCTGCAAATGCCCAGATTGGTGGCAATGGCGGCAACGAAAAGCGGTATTCTCGTAATCCAGTGTCTGGGTCCAGACAAAGTCATTTATCTTGAGATTGATCTGTTCTGGAAGTCCTTTGCTCAAGTCTAACTCCACACATACTCTTGCATATGAGTAGAGACCTTTGGATTCCCGCCATAAATCTCCGCTAATGAAGGTGCCCAAGGTGTTGCCTATGGCTCTAAAGACCTGAGTATTCCATAGGTGGGCCGGTAAGTTTGGAAGCCTGATCCATACAGGGGTCTTGGTAATGACTGCAGTAGCTGGATCAAAATCAGGGAACCAAGGAGTCATGAAGAGCCCTGCAGTTCCCATGAACCAAGGGCCCTCTTCTAAGGCCTTTTCATAATGCTTACTGTTATCAAATAGAACAATGAAGTACCCTTTTGAACAAAAAAAGATCTTACAATGATGTGTCCAGTTTGCATGGATCCATGCATAGAGATCCTGAGATCGCGGCCACAGTCCATTAAATCTGCAAATGATGGCTCTTTCTACAAATTCTTCAAGTTGGGTTGCCAGATCTTCATGGGTGAGTTCAGCACAAGGAACTTCTTCAATCTTGTCAATCAAGAAGGCCTTAGATTTAAGGGCTTCCGGTGATTTGGGGTTCTCAGAGTGTACTGCATCTTTGTATGAGAAGGGCCGAGCAGATGATGACTGTCCCGCTGCACCTCCTCTCAGACGAAGGGTTACCACGACAGAGCTGTTCCTGGAAATGCTGTAAGAAGAGAGGGGAAGAGGGTCTTCAAGTTGTTTACCTTGAAAGAGAAGCCGCTGAAAGCTTGATGGGATCCCCATCCGGCGTTCTAGATTCAGTTTGAGTTCTTGCACCAGATCTGAAGGATTGACCCATTGCATGATGGTTCTGCCTGTGGGCTGAGAAATTTGGATCTGAAAGGGATCAGAGATGAGCCTTGACCCCATGCCAGGGCTTCCTGTGCTTCCTAGATCAGATCTGCCGTGGCTATTTCCCATCCGGGGAGTCGGACCTGCAAGATCTTGGCCGATCTGTTTGTTGAGAAATTTCTTGACATTTCGTTCAGGCATTTCGTCAAACAGTTCGCGTGCGATCTTTACCCTTCCACGATTTATATACAAATCCAGAAGGGCATTCGCCACAGCCGCATGGAGCTTAAACCCTCTTCTTCTGCGGGGAAGAGGTTCGCATCCCCGGAGCATGAGTTGCTGGGCGAGAATATCATTGTCCGGGAAAGTACCCCCACATTCGTAGCTCATGTATTTCGCCAGATCATCCTTCAAAAGCATGCACAGATGCTCGATCGGAATATACACAGTGTCCGTGTGGAAGGCGCGGGTGAAGCCCAACGGGAGCTTCTGCCCCGCAACGATCTCAATCAGCTCCTGCAGCGGCTGCTCTCTGTTCTTCTCCGTCCGCTGTTCCTTCGGGTCCCCGCCGTCCGTCTCCGCCTGCGCGTAGCCTTCGCCTCGGAACGACGCTTTGAGGAAACTCATATTCTTCCTGGTTCCTCTTCCTCGATGAGAATGACCAGTGCTCACATTACCAAAATTGCCATCTAAAAACTTTGTTAATTTCATATATAAAATTTTATTTTTAACATTAATAAAATTCACCTTTAAAATAAATTAATATATAAAATTAAAAACATTTAAATTTTATAAAATGTATAAAAATAATTATTGAAAATATATATTTATAATTGTAGCGTTTTATTTCACAACTTACACTATAAAATTAATATAAGAAAAAGTAAAGCTTTATATTTAAAATATTTCATGAAAGAGACGCGTAAAGGACTATCAGTCGTTCTAAGCCTTGAATGAAATAAACTAGTACGATACCAATGTCGATGCAATTATCTTCTTCACAAGTCAACTCCTCCACTATTTGTGTATAGAAACCTTTTTTTTTTTAAATTGGAATCCTAACTAGTGAGCTATTTGTATAGTATCTCCCCTTTTAAAAGAGTTTTCGGAATCCTAATTATTATAATATATTTTTCTTGAAAATTGTTTTAAATTTTAAAATAATGTTATTTTGGGTGTTTAGAAAGAAGAAGGAATAAAATTAATGTTATGTAAGGAAGGAATGAATGAATGAAATCCTTTCGAGCGTTTAATTCATCTTTTCCCTTTCATTTTATGGTAATCTCTCACCTTTTAACACGCCTTTAGTTGAATAATAAGCATTCCTTTTTAATATTTATTTTGAGATTTTTTTTTTTTAATTACAGTTATATGATTTTGATGCAAAATGATGAGATATAAAAAATAAATAAAAATAGTTTTTTACACCAATAAGATATTTTGTATTTCGAACATAAATTAATAAAGTGCTTTATACCCTACTATTTCTTTAAAATAGGTAGGTGTTCGATAGATTAATATGGGAGACATATTGTTCCATACAATTAAATGGTTATATATTAATTAATTAGTTTCATGAAATATTTTATGATATTTATAGTAAAATACAGAAATCAAAGGTCGAGATTTATCTACAGAGTGATTATGTTCTTTTTGTCTTTTTAATTATATTGTTTAAATAAAATAAATATCATATAAACAAGTGTGATATGAAGTGATTTAGGGTTTTTTAAGATATGTTGTATTGATAAACTGGAATATTGACTTATGATATTGTAGCAAAGCCTATTAAACTTTATTTAGATATTAAAAAATTTCATCATAAAAAATAGGATAAATCTCCATACTTAAGAATAGTGTTCCATATAATAATAATAATAAGAATAATAAATCTTAAATTTAGTTCATTTTTATGAATCTTTTTAATTTTAAGTATGTTAAATATATAATAAAAATAATTTTTTTTTATGTTTATTATAAATTGATTACTTAATATCCATATGATTTATATAACTACATATACCTACAATAGTAATAATAATCTGATTTATATAACTACATATACCTACAATAGTAATAATAATCCATTACAATATTAAAGACTAGTATATAAAAAATGAATATCTATTAACATATATAAAACTGATTTTAAAAAGCAAAATGAATATAAAAAATAATACGATGCTATATGTATTGATTCGAATATAATTTACCAAGAATATTTAGGATGAAATGCCAATTTAAAAAACAAAAAAAATTGATAAAAAAAAAAAAAAACAAAACAGTAACCATTTTCCAATTAAAAGAAAGCACTCGTTATTTTTACAGCAAGGGCTTGGTCCAAGGTTTTCAAATAAACATTGAGCATGTGTTAACAATTCATTTAAACCCTACAACAACCATTTATATCCAAATGTCAAGCCACGGACGATGAAGGAAAAACCTACGATGGTCTACAAAAATGGAAAAGCCAAAATAATAGCTCATTGCTTTTTGTTGTCCCAAGCAACAGATGACTGGATTTAGCAATAGGAGAGGGCAACCTATAAGGCCATCAAAAGGATTTTTCTTTTTGTTGTCATAGGAGAGGGCAACCTGTAAGGCCATCATGCGGCCTCAAGGAGATTGTTCGAACTGGATTTAGCCTCGAGGGGAAAGATATAGGGCAATCATTAACGAGAAATGAATTCAGGGCTTCTTTATTAGCAACCGTAAGATTTAGAAAACCCAATTTGGAAACCCTTTATAACAATGTAATATCTAAAATGTAATATCTCAAAGATGGGTGATATTTCAAATCAAGGAAGCTTTCTTTAGGTCATGTTGAGCAAAATGGATAAAGTTTCGAATAGGACGAAGTGAAAGGAGATTTATTGAGGAGTTCAAATGAGCCATTAGAGTTTTGGAAAAGTTTCATTAAAGCACATATACACAAACCGATAAATCTCTCATTATACCTTGAGACATCATTATACATTGAGACATTATTCACAATTGAAATCATAATGAGAAAAATATATTTAATGGAGTTGTTTTTAGTGTGATTTTTTAAATTTTTAGGTGTAAATTTGAGGTGAAATCTTGATTTGTGTTATGTAAACTGGTTTTTTGACTGTAGATATGGATTCAACACTCTCAAAAACCCTAGAACACTTAAATTGTGTACAGATTACTCATCAAACTTGTGGTTTCAATAAATTCCTGGAAATCTTAAAAAATTATACCAGAAACACCCAGTTGGAAAACTCCCAAAAAATCAACCTAATTACAACTCAATATTCAATTGATTTTAACTAAGCTTTTTAATTTTTTGAAATATATAAGTTACCATACTTGTGGTTTTCTCATTCATTCTCTGTCTCATATGAGAAACATTGTTGTCTTTTCCTCCCTTATTACCAAGTGGACCCTTCCTCCTTTGTGAGGAATTTTTATATAGAAAATGATTGAGCGGGGAAAGAATTAGAAGGCCAAGCTCATTTCTCTTTTATTTCATTTCGTATATATAATTTATTTATCAAATTTATTTTACTTACAATTTTACATTATATATGTTATCTTTATAACACGCTACTAATGTAAGGACGAACTCCAATCATGATAACATAGGGGTCTCGGACCACGAACTGATTATCATTCGTCATTCATAGCCGCAATCCTTGCCCCTTTATGATCATTATCGAGCTCATTCATCTTTGAATATATATTGTTTGAATCAAAATTATAGAGAGCTCTCAAAAATGTATAAGCTATTGAAATGTAAGATAATATGATAGTTCACAGAGACTACACTTATATATTTAGAGGATGGTTTGTCTTCAATGGGAAGAAGTACAAGGCTATACGATTTATAATTCTAAAAAAAACTAAACTCTAGGGAAATTCCTTCCCATAGGAAATATTTACTATCATAATGAATCTTACAAGAAGCTCAATATTGTATTTGATAAGATAAATAAGAAGCTCAATATTGTATTTGATAAGATAAATGAAAGTCAAGTGATGTAAACTAAATAGTATTAATGCTTTATCTTGCGAAAGAATTTAAAAATGTTGGCATTGTGTTGGGATATTGCCAAATAGATCTTGATTTAGTAAAGTGAGTGGGGCCATGACGGATATATACACATGCACAATCAAATAGAGGACTTCGTCTCTAAATATAGGGACTTTACTTTTATCCATGGGGATGCCTCTTCTCATATCCCTTCACTCTTCTTTCTCTAATAGTGGGTGTTTTGACTAATTGGGCTGATGAGATTCAAAAAATAGGTTACACAAGGGGTGGATTCAACTAGTACAAGTAGATGGTGGATTTGTAGTATCAAATGAAGTTTATATTTGAGTGAACTTTGCTAGATTGACATGAGACCCTTTTATCCATTCAATGGAAGAACTAAATAGACATGTGACGGATGTTGAAAAGGAAAGGACCAACCAAATTTTACAAAGGAAAGGTCAGGTTTGGTCTTGTGGCCAGCGGACGATTTAGCCAGTGGACGACCTGCTAAATCGTGTGTGTCGCTGTGCAGGTCACGAGTTCGAGTCTCGTCTTAATCGAGGGCCATTCTTGCAGGCTGGGCGGTTCCTCCTAGAGGTTATAGTAGCAGCCAGTGGGATTCGACCTTGTGTAACGCGAGTACGATACCACCGCAATTGCCAATTCCGCTAGTCAACAAAAGGAGAAAGCTAAAAGATAAAGAGAAATCACTTACATTATGCCAAATTGAGAGATTCTATAACTTTTCCAACACATATTTACTATTATTCTCTAAATATGGTATTTTATGGTGTAAAGTGAATGTTGTTTTGGATTTTAATGGTTCGAACATTGTAATCATAATTCTATAAATTTAATGCAAGAGTATTCTATTTAATTGTAATCATAATTTTATAATTTTATTGTATAAATATCCTATTAATTGTAACCATGTGGAGGCCGAGAAGTTTGATATTTTGGAAAGTGAAAATCATTTATTATATATAGTTATTGTTGTACTTTTCCTGAATTTCATTATAAATGCCAATCAATGAAAATATAGTTACACCCAATATGAAAATTAACAGTCTTATAATTTTACATTTATACCTTTCTTCCATATAGAGAATTGCACCCAAGATGGAAATGGCATATTTTTTGATATTTTGGAAAATTAAAATCATTCATTTTATAGTATATATGGTGAACCAAATTAGTTTTATTTGGCAAATGAAAATTATTAATCTGATATGTTTATCTATGAAGAGTAATTTTTTTGGTTTTTTTTTTTGAATTTTTTTTGGCTGATGTATGAATTAGCAAAAAAAAATTGGTTTATATATAAATTTACAAATAAAAAATATTATATTTACGGTGTAATTATGTAATTTATATGATTTAAATTATTTAGAATTTTTTGAATCAAATTTATTTATAAATTTAAAAAAAAATTGTTAAATAATTAGAAATCACAATTTCATCCATAAATGTATCTCATAATGTATCTGATGTTTTGTATTTTTTATTATTATAAGAACAAAAGTGTCTCTTTTATATGCAATAAGAAAAAACATTAATGATTAGATAAAACGAAGCCATTTATTAGCCATCAAATATGCTTAATTTTAAAACAATAAATATTCTTCTTACCTTATTTGTTAACAAATACTATCATATTTAGGCCGATAGACCTTCCTATGCATCAACAATCGTCAACACTTTTATTTTGCATCGTTCGATCAGGGGAGACACTTTCAACTGTTGATTTGAAATGTGACTGCTTTTTTCCAAATATCAGTTGAGTTGCCTTCTTTTCACCCTCGTTGGCATGGCAAGATATTTTCACTGCTTTTTCCCATTTACTGCTTTTTCCCATTCTTTGTCACTCTTGGCCTCAGAGTTAATCGTTTGTTTGGTCTGCCCATTATTATTGCTATGCACGTCGACACCTCCGTCTGGCCTGCTCCGTAAGCTTCGTCAAATTCGTGGAACACTGCCTCCTCACCCCAACCTCGAACACGAATCCCGTATACGCCCAAATCTTCCAATTCAAGAACAAACACAGAATCGAACTCGGGACTTGCTGCGGCGTCACCGGAATGGGCCTGGCCCTGCTCGACCTCGACATGGTCTTGACCGACATCGCCCCCCTTCTACCCACCCTCAAATGCAACGTGAAGAAAAACACGACGACGACCTCCCTCGCCTCGGCCAGAAAACCGGGATCCGACGTTGGAAGAGTGAAGATTTCTCAGCTCTATTGGAACAACGTGAAGCAGATTCAGGTACTGAAGCCTCCATTTGATTTCATTGTTGTCATGTATGTTTTTTATTTGGGGAATACTGTGGAGCCTTTGATTTCCACCATGAATGCCCTAAGCGAATACTGTAATTCTATTAGGTTATCACATACAATCTACAGAAGCCCATCAACTTTTTTGGTAGATTTTTCCTAATTATTTCACTGTGGAGAAAGTACCCATGAGGATTTGCATCCGGAGTATGCATATGAAGAAACTGATGTGTATATTCTTAGGAAAAAAATGTCATAAGTGTGGGTAAAACAAGGTTTTGATATTTAATTTCACTGTTATTTTTCCCATTTTGCCAATTTGCTGATGACCGAGCCTTTCTTTGCCATGCCGACACTGATTTAAAAACAAATAGCCTTCAAGTTCAAAATAGGATAACCATCAGTATCTTGGATGTCATGGATCAGATGGTTGTTTCTTAGAACAATAGATTTTGGATATGGCCATGCACATCATATTCTATCTTGCATCCAGATTGAAAGTTCTGCAAAAGATGTGTATGGTTTGTAAATTTCACTATTTAATGATACAAAGACGTGCTTTTCTTTCTGAGATGCCATGAATGCCGTGAAACTGAAAATGAGACATAATCTGGTATCCACAGGTACAAAGCTACTGGTTTTCCAACCAGTGTTACAATTCACATCTTAGGTTGCAGTTTTGAGCTTGATAAGGTATACAAACCAGTCCTGGTCTCCTTAAATTTTGAAGGATTTTTCTAATCTCAGTACCAATGCATGAAAATACTTTTATTTTTTTGTGCTGGCAGTTCCCTCTGGTGTCCAGAAGCGGGTATTTCAAAAGGGAGCTCATGGATGCCAAAGAGATTTATTTGAACCCTCCTGGCGGGGCTAGGATTTTTGTGCTAATAGTAGCTTATTGCTACGACTCTACCATCCTCATGGGACACTCCACCATTGCTGCCATACGATGTGCTTCAGAGTTCTTTGAAATGACGGAGGAGCAATACAGAGGGAATCTCTACAGAAGAAGTCAACTGTATTTCCAGGACGTTATACTAAAAAACTGGGACGATACCATTGAAGCTCTCCGGAGCTGCGAGGAGCTTCATCCCATAGCCCGGGAGCTAGAAACCATGAACGAGAAGCAGGGGTCCACATCGATTCCTTTGACACCCATGGAGCTTGGGTTTGATGGGGGTCGTCACATGGAGAATTATGAGAAAGACTGGCTGATCGAAGACCTGTTAACGCTCCCAATCAATTACTTTCGCTAGAAAATGGAGTCCATCAGGAGGCAGGGGAATTATGAGGGATTAATCGGCCGAGCTCTGGTTCTGTACGTTGATAGCTGGGTTTATGACGTGATTAAACCCCACGGTCACATGAAGGGCAAGGACTCTGAAATGAAAAATGTACTAGAATCTATCGTTAGGCTGCTTCCCGTGGAGAAAGAAGACACAGTGCCAGTTAGCTTTCTGTTTGGGCTACTTCGCTGTGCCTTTGCATGGAATGTGGGAAAAGAGTGCAGGTTCAGGCTCGAAATCAGAATTGCAGGCTAGCTCGATCAGGCTAGGCTCGCAGATTTTTTACTACCATTGATGAAGAAGAATGACAATGGGGATGATAGGGAGATAGTTTATGATGGTTATAGAAGCAATTTTGAGACCCCATGAGAAGAAGAAATTTATGTTGTGGATAGTTTGCCCGAGGTGGACAGCATGCAACATATAGTTTCTCTGTTTATGTCTCTGCAAACGGATGTCGGGGATGATTCTGATTATAGTACCCTTTACAGTGAAGGGAACGCCAGTTCTCGCAGTTCCTCAAGCAGCAACCCCACTGTATGCAATGTTTCCAAAATTTGGGACGAATGTCTTACAGAAATTGCAGCCTGTCCATGGATTTCCCCAACTAAATTCTTGGATTTCGTGGAAACTCTGCCATCCTTCAGTAGGTCTGCTCATGATCAACTCTACAAAGCAATTCACACATACCTCAAGGTTGGCCTAATTAAAGCATTAGCTCTTCTTTTATTAAATATACATACCACATATTTGATATTTTCATATTATGTTAAACAGTAGTAATGCAACTTGACATCACTGACTGTAGTAGTGCAGTAGAAGTGTGTGTTTTTGTGCCCTCTCCCTCGAATCATGCCTCCATTAAAGGAAGCATTTGCAGGTCCATCATTGTTCTGTCTCTATACAAGCCTGCACCTTCTTGCAGGCTACCAGTCTGCTTCATGGCCATTCCAATGAGCCAACTAGAGGTATTAAAAACCCCTGCAGAGCAATTAAGTTGGGATTATGCCACTAAGAAGGTTTTAAGATCTACACAGATGAAGAACTTGATGATAGAGTATGTTGTGCATGGCCATATCCAAAATCTACTGGTCTAAGCAACTACTCCACAACATATTCAGAAGAAGGCCAGAAAAAGGGTCAGTCATCGTCTTTATTTTCTTGATTTTTCAGATGGCAATGATTGGTTTGGGCAGTCAAGACTGTCGAACATTGGCGCTTATATTTGCTACTTCTTTGCTTTTGAATGGGGATAATGCTCTGGCATTGCAGGGTTTTGTTTTTTGTGGTTCTGTTATAGCTCATGAATGGATGTGTTTATGCATTGAAATTTAAGGAAAATATGGGTTTACTGTAGCATATGAATGGGATGCATCCAAGCATTGAAATTTCAGAAGTTGGGTTTATTGTGCATATGAAATGGCATGTGTTCATGCTTTTGAAATTTTACTCAGAGAAAATAAAAGATGGATTTGGTATTGCATATGAATGAGATGTATTCTTCGTAGATGCTTGGCCATCTATAGAGGTTTCTTGATTTTGGGTAATTAACTTACTCTAAAATTAAATAAGACATGCAATGTGTTTCTGAAAAGTAATTGCACAATGATCCAGTCCAAGAAAAGAAGGTTTTCCACAAACCAATTAACTCTTTTAGAAAAAATCAACAATTCCAATTTAATAATCCTATCGGCCTCTCTTTATACCTCTTAAGACAATTGCTAGTTATAAATATGATAAAACTTAGTCTATTTTTTTCAATTTTCTTTTCTTTTAAATATATTCATAATTTTGTTCAAAATGCAATAAAACTTATTCGAATGATAATTTGGAATTATGTAATCTTTACCAGCAAACTACGTAACAATAAATTCATTTACACATTTCAAAACTCATTTTAAAGAATGACGCATTAAACAAAATAAGAAATTTTACGATCTCACCAAAGATTATATCACTGAAATTAAACCAAATCCTTAAGCTAAGGCTTGCAATTAATATGAAAGAATAAAATAACAATCCATATGAAACAATTATGATGTGATTGGTCAATTCGATGTCAACACATTAAAAGTCGAATCACATGATGCTTGCTAAGAGCTTAGAAAACGAATAATACATCACAAAAGTGCAAACAAAATACCAAGGGTTTATGGATCGAAAGAATATTATACGACGAATATCCCATTCATCATATTGGTCTGCACGACGAATCGAGTTGTTGAATTTATTTAGTACGACAAGATGTGAAACTAGCCTGTATCATGTATTGAGGAAATATTATTCGGATTGTGGAAGAATGGGTTCAATTATATGCCAGTCGCTCTTGATAACGCCGTTATTTAAAAATTAAGCACCAGTTGGACAAGCAGCCTTCTCTGTCCAATCAAGAACAAGAAATGGGAAACACTTCCAATAGACTAATCTAGTAATGGTATTAAATCCTGCAAATAAAACATAAAAGCATAAGATCGTTTAAAAGTATAGACAATGACCAGTGAATGTAATTGCTTTTCTGGTATGGTAGTTAGTTAGGCATGAGAAGTAGAAACTTACTTTAATGATGTAACTATGAAGGAAAGGGAGAGGGGGCCATAACGGGAGAGATGGGTGGGTTGCCGAAAATAATTGGTGCCACAGGAGCAACAGCAGGTGATAAATTCGCTTGTCATCCATCGATCTCCACTTCTGTGAGCCTCGCACAGGAGGAGCAAGTAAACAGCTGCACAACTTAATTAAGACGAAAACCAGCTAGAGTCAATCCTTAATATAGAACTAGTATATAACTACCATAGTAATAATAATCCATTCTAATATTACAGACTAGTATATAAAAAATGAATATCAATTAACATATATCGAAACTGATTTTAAAAAGCACAATGAATATAAAAAATAATACGATGCAATATGTATTGATTCGGATATAATTTACCAAGTATATTTATGATGAAATGCCTGTTCAGAAAACAAACAAAAAAAATTGATAAAAAAAATTAATCAAAACATTAACCATTTTCCAATTAAAAGAAAGCACTCGTTATTTTTACAACAAAGGGTTTGGTCCAAGGTTTTCAAATAAACATTGTGAATGTGCTAACAATTCATTTAAACCCTACAACAACTATTTATATCCGAACGTCAAGCCGCGGACGATGAAGGAAAAACCTACGATGCTCTGCAAGCATGGAATAGCCAAAATAACACGTAACTCATTGCTTTTTGTCGTCCCAAGCAACAGATGACTTCGATACGAGAGCGCAAAACCTGTAAGCCATCCTGCGGCCGGAGATTGTTCGAACTGGCTTTAGCCTCGAGGGAAAAGAAATAGGGCAATCATTAACGAGAAATGAATTCAGGGCTTTTTTATTCGCAACCGTAAGATTTAGAAAACCCAATTTGGAAACCCTTTATAACAATGTAAAATCTAAAATGTAATATCTCAAAGATGGGTGATATTTCAGATCAAGGAAGCTTTGTGTAGGTCATGTTGAGCAAAATGGATAAAGCTTCCAAAAGGACGAAGTGACAGGAGATTTATTGAGGAGTTCAAATGAGCCATTAGACTTTTAGAGAAGTTTCATTAAAGCGCATATACTCCAAGAGATAAATCTCTCATTATACATTGAGACACTCATTCTCTGTCTGATGCGAGAAACATTATTGTCCTTTCCTCCCCTATTACCAAGTGGAAGAATTTATATATAGAAGAATGATTGGGCGAGGATAGAGTTGGAAGGCTAAATTATTGTTTTTTCTTTTCTTTTTTAATTATATTATATATATATATATCTTACAATTTTACATTATATAGGTTATCTTTATTATCTTTATGACATGCTATTAATGTAAGGATGAACTCCAATCATGATAACAAAGAGGCCTTGGACCACCAATTGATTATCCTTCCTGATTCATAGCCGCAATCCTTGTCCCTTGAGCTCAGTCCAATAGCCAATTATCTTTGAATATATATTGTTTGAATCAAAATTATAGAGAGCTCTCAAAAATACTAATAACAATTATGCTATGTGGGTATAAGGTATTGAAGTGTAAGATAATATGGTAGTTCACAAAGACTACACTGCTATATTTAGAGGATGGTTTGTCTTCAATGGGGAGAAGTACAAGGCTATAGGATCTATAAAAACCAAAACTAAATTCTAGGGAAATTCCTTCCAATAGGAAATATTTACTGTCATAATGAATCTTACAAGAAGTTAAATATTGTATTTGATAAGATAAATGAAAGTCAAGTTATGTAAACTAAAAAATATCATAATGAATCCTACAAGAAGTTAAATATTGTATTTGATAAGATAAATGAAAGTCAAGTTCTGTAAACTAAAAAAGTGTTGGTGCTTTATCTTGTGAAAGAATTTAAAATTGTTTGGCTTCTCTTCGGGACTATGGAGCTTCATTATCTTCGTCATATATGCTGCTAAAAAGAGCTTGATTGGGAGTTCACTTTTATCCAGGGGATCCTCTTCTCATGTCTCATCCTTCTATGATAGTGATGGTTTTACAAATTGGGCTGATTATATTTTAAAAATAGGGTGTACAGTTTAATTAGTACATGTGGATGGTGGATTCGCACTATGAAATGAAGTTTATATTTGGGTAAATTTTATTAGACTGACATGAAACCCTTTTGTTTATTCAATGGAAGAACTAAATAGACAACTGAGGGATTTATACTAGCAATTACACCAGATGTTGCAAAGGAAAAGTCATAAGGTATAAAAATCATTGAAAATAAAAATCAGTGAACAATATAACATTGAAAGCTAGAAGATAAAGAGAATCACTTACATTATGACAAATTGAGAGATTCTATAAGTTTTCCAACACATATTTACTCTTAATCTTTAAATAAGGTATTTTATGGTGTAAAGTGGATGTTGTTTTTGATTTTAATGGTCGGAACGTTGTAATCATAATTCTATAAATTTATTGCAAGAATATCCTATTAATCGTAATCATAATTTTATAAATTTATTGTATAAATATTCTATTCATTATTATAAAGTAATATGAGAAGTTTGATATTTTGGAAAGTGAAAATCATTTATTATATAGAGTTATTGTTGTACTTTTTCTGAATTTTATTAGAAATGACAATCAATCAAAATATAGTTACACCCAATATAGAAATTTAGGATCCTATAATTTTACATTTATACACTTCTTCCATATAGAAAATTGAAACCAAGATGGAAATGGAATATTGTTTGATATTTTGGAAAATCAACCATAATTTTTTTGGTTTTTTTTTTGGATTTTTTTAATTGATCTATGAATTAGCCAAAAAAAATTAGTGTATCTATAAATTAGAAAATAAAAAGATACTCTACTTATGGTGTAATGATGTAATTTATATGGTATAAATTATGTGGATTTTTTTGAATTAAATTTATCTATAAATTTAAAAAATTATCTTAAATAATTGAAAATGAACCAAATTAATTTTATTTGGGGAAATGAAAATTATAAATTTGATATATTTATCTATGAACCATAATTTTTTTGATTTTTTTTTGAATTTTTTTTGTTGATCTATGTATCTATAAATTGGAAAACAAAAAGATATTCTACTTACAGTGTAAAGATGTAATTTATATGATTTAAATTATTTAGAATTTTTTGAATTAAATTTATCTATAAATTTAAAATTTTATCTTAAATAATTGAAAATCACAATGTCATCCATACACGTATCTTATGTTTGGTTTTTTTTAATTATAAAAACAAAACTGTCTCTTTTGCATGCGATAAAAAAAACAAAACATTAATAAATTAGATAAAACAAAGCCATTTATTAGTCATCAAATATACTTTATTTTAAAACAATGAATATTCTATATTACCTCATTTGTTAGGGAATACTATTATATTTATGGTTATTAAAACTTAGTTTATTTTTTTCAGTTATATTTTCTTTTAAAAATATTCATAATTTTGTTCAAAATGTAATAAAACTTATTCAAATAATAATTTGGAATTATGTTGTTTTACCAGCAAACTACCTTACCATAAATTCATTTACACATTTAAAAACTCATTTTAAAGAATTACACATTAAACAAAATAGTAAATTTTACGATTGACGCAAGATTATATCACTGAAATTAAACCAAATCGTTAAACCAATGCTTGAAGTTAATATGAAAGAATAAAATAACAAGCCATATGAAAAAATTATGGTGTGATTAGTCAATTCGATGTCAACACATTAAAAGTCGAATCACATGATCTTTGCTAAGAGCTTAACAAACGAATAATACATCACAAAAGTGCAAACAAAATACAGAGTGTTTATGGATTGAAAGAATATTATACGAATAATATCGCATTCATCATATTGGTCTGCACGAACAGTCCAGTTGTTGAATTTATTTAGTACAACAAGATGGAAACTAGCCCGTATCATGTATGCAGCAAATATTATTCGGATTGTGGATCCATTCATCATATTGGTCCGCACGACCAGTCCAGTTGTTGAATTTATTTAGTTCGACAAGATGGGAAACTAGCCCCTATCATGTATGCAGGAAATATTATTTGGAATGTGGAAGAATGGGTTCAATTATATGCTAGTCGCTTTTGATAATGTTGTTATTTGAAAATTGTTCGATACATTAATTTTTTTTTGGGGCTAAAGCAAGAGTAGGACTTTCTAATTCATTAAAAATACATATATTACAATTAACCACAAGGATTTGTGGAAAAACGGAGGGTCGAGAAAACGCAATTGAAACCGGGTAGAACACCCAACTTTCAAAAACAAAACCTAAAACGAGTACAAGGTGGAACAGAAATGAAACCAAAATCCGAACTAGAACAAAGGACTGAGCCGAAGTCAAAAGCGAGAGTCCCAACAATTCGCGGGAATATTGAACTGGCTTTGACTTATGGTCAGCTCCCCAAAATACCAATCTGCCAAAAGAGAGGACAAGCACATCTCCCGCCAACCAAGCAACCTAGTTCCATGATCTTCACCATTGATCCAACATTTCCAATCCAACGGTCGAGGACTATTTCGCGATGGTAAGAAGCGTGACCTTTACCCAAGCCGACCACCAACTAGCTCGATCCTTCCCCGTCGTCGATTCGCTATGGAAGATCCAACGACCGACAATCATATCGCACCGGCCAACTTCACCGAACATTAGCGTGCGATGAGGGCGGTTTTCAAACTGACCCCACCGCCACGTGTTGCAATCTGAATGTGATCACTTCAAAATAAGAATTACCATTTTCTGCCCACGAGGACCGCGATCACCGAAAAACCGTACCTCACCCTGTAATACAACCTCAGATGGAAAGCAAATGGTATTTCAACTGCCGAGGTTGCTTTCCGAAGTGTTTTTACTTCCGGAGCTGAGGGAAGAAGAGACTCTCCTCCAACTACCCAGCATCTCGTAATCTGAGCCATCCGACTGGCTACAAGACCGATTAACAAAATTCCCTGGGATTCGTATCTTTGACTCCTCTATGAAACATGAGCCTATCTTATTCCGCCTGTTCATGCCACATCGTTTTTAACCTGCTCAGGGGTAGCTCTTGCCAGTTCAACACTATCGTGTTCTGAGTACTGATAACTCCTTGATTGGTTAAAAGATCTGCCATTTTATTCGCTAACCTTCGAACGTGTTTAAAACTAACTATACGTAGGCTCTCTAGATGAATCTGAATCCATTGAAAGCCCTGGATCAACGCCCAATTTTTTGAAAACTTATCTGGCTGGGTTCCCTAGCTGATCCTTTTGACCAAGTTCATGATAATCTCTGAATGCGCCTCAACTATCACATTTGGATGGTTTTCATGTTTCAGGAGATCTAAACATTGTTCCATAGCCATTAATTCCACCATGTTATTGGTGGCTTTCCCTAAATGAATGTGGAAGATGCAAAGAACACTACCTTTCTCGTCCCTTAACACACCTCCATAACCAGCGGTGCCCGGGTTACCTTTTGAAGCCCCATCAATGTTGAATTTCAAATAGCCCTTGGGGGGAGGATGCCAAACATCAAGCTTAGGTCCCATGGAGATTACTTTCCTTTCCAGTCCCTACAGAGTAAGGTCCTGCATATCTAAATCATAGAGAATTCTCAAATCTACAGCAAAAGGAGGGTTCTTAGGTAGCTTTTTCATAATGGTGCCAATAGTTTCTTTGAGTTGTTTTAAGATCAGTTTAAAAATGTGTTGAGATGGCCTCTTTTCATTCTTGAAGATTCTGTTATTACTTTCTTTCCAAACATTCCAGATGATGAAACTAGGGAAGATGGCCCATGCTGAGCCAAGAACTTCATTTTCAGAAAAGTTTTTCCTCCAATTGTTTAGGGTGTTGATGATATTCCTCTTGTCTCTGTCATTCTGGCGGAAAATGGAGGCAAAAAAATCGCACAGACTGGAGGTGAAAATGTAATTGTTAAGAAGGTGCTCCATAGTTTCCTCTTGAGCTTCATAGAGCTGACATCTGGAGGGCCCTAGCACACCCCTCTTCCTAATATTATCCCACATTAAAATTTTCCTATGTTGTACTAGCCACATGAATAGCTTGATTTTCATCCAACTTTGGTGTCTCCATAGCTCAAGCCAAGTCTTGTCCCGAGCTTGTGTGTTCAGGTCAAGGAGAATGAGTTTTGCTTCCTTGAGATTAAAGGTTCCCTCATCCTTGTAGCCCCATCTTAGTTGATCCTGCACTTTTGACTTTAGAATCTTGCTTTGGTCTAACATTTTTTGTAGAGTTTCTGCTTTAGCTTTTAGGGGGCTGTCCTCCCTAAAATCCAAATTTATCCAAGTTCTCCATTTTCAATTGTTGTTAGCTTGTTCCCAAAAGTCTTTTATTGTGGACAACCCTTTGATTTTTGTATCCTCCTTGAGATCCCTCCAGTCATATTTGAACAATATGGGTTCTTGTTGCCATCTATCGTCCCAGAATAGGGCTAGAGTCTCATCTCTAATTTCCTAGAAGTTGTTTCCTTGGACTAAGTCCCTATTATCCCATGCCTTATTCCAAAGGTATGAGCCCCTTCTATGTCCTGACATTCCTATGAGAACGTTATTTAATCAAGTGCTGGCATATTTTTCTTTCCAAATCCTTGCCCACTAAGCCTCTGGGTCTTTAACCCATCGCCACCATAATTTAGCTCCTAAAACCTTGTTAAGAATCTTAGGATCATCCAAACCAAGCCCACCATAGATTTTAAGTTTGCAAATTTTTTCCGAAGCTACCAAGGCCCATTTTTTCCTTTCTTCCCCCTTGCCCCAAAGAAAATCTCTTTGAATCGTTCTAAGTTGTTGCAGGACTCCTTTTGGAGCTGGAAGCACAGAAAGCATGAAGAGTGGGATTGATTGTAGGACTGCCTTGGTTAACACTAGCCTACCAGCCAAATTTAAAGATCTGGTGGTCCATTTCCTGATTTTATCTTGCAATTTGTTAATCACTAGCTCCCAGAAGCTCTTGAGTAAAGGCTTGGCTGTTAGAGGAACTCCTAAATATTTGGAAGGGAGGGAATCCCTTTGAAAGCCAAAAATCCTTGAAATATTTCTCTGAATAGAAATGTGATATTTAAAGAAAAAAAATTAGATTTGGAGAGATTAACTTCCATACCTGAAGCCATAGCAAAGCCTCTTAGGATTTGCCTATAAGCTAGAGCTTCTTTAACCGTGGGGATGCCCTAGAGCATGGTATCATTAACAAATTGCTTATGAGTTAAGGCCTAGTCGTCTTCAGAAAGTTGGATACCCTTGATCTCACCAACTAATTTAGCTTGCTTGATTGCTCTACCCAATCCTTCCATCATGACTATGAAAAGGAAGTGGGAGAGTGGATCTCCCTCCCTAAGTCCTCTTGAAGGAATAAAAGTCTCCGAGGGGGAACCATTGACCAGGATGAAAAACTGGGAGAAAAAACGAGGGCCATCACCCATCTGATCCAATTATTATCAAACCCAAATGTTGTTAGAATTTTCCTCATATAGTTCCAATTCACTGTTTCATAAGCTTTTGCTATATCCAATTGCATGATCATTCATGCTTTCCTATTGATAGTCAATGAGTGCACCACCTCATTAGCTTGAATGGTGTTATCAAGGATTTGTCTTCCTCCCACATATCCAGACTGTTCAACTGACACCAAGGTGGGAAGAATAGGTTTGATTCTATTGGCCACCACTTTGGATATAATCTTATAGACCACATTGCATAAGGCAATGGGTGTGAACCTGTCAGGGGTTTGAGCCACATCCTGTTTAGGGATGAGTGAAATGAAGGTGGTATTGAGAGCCTTCAATATATTTTTGTTCCTTCTGGAGTCTTCCACTACATCGAGAATGTCCTGCTTCACTGTGTTCCAGCACGCTTTAAAGAAATCCACATTAAATCCATCCGGGCCTAGTGCCTTACCATTTTGCATTTCTTTTAGGACCTCACTGACCTCCTCTTCTAAGACTGGTCTATTGAGGTTAAAGTTATCTTCTTTGGAAACTAGCTTAGGTATATTGTTTGAAATAATCCTGATGTATTGATCCCTATCTAAGCTGGTTTCATGAGCAATGCCCAAAAATTTCCGAGCCAGAGCTGCTTCTATTTCTTTATGAGATTTGAGCAGGTTACCTCCCTCATCCTTAATCGAGGAAATCTTGTTGTGAGCTCTATTTGCCATAGTGGATCTGTGGAAGAATTTGGTATTACGTTCTCCTTCTTTTAGCCATTGAACTCTAGATTTTTGATGCCAGAATATTTCCTCTTGTTTACATAGGTTCTCCCAATATTGATGATATAGAGTTGCCTGATCATTTTTATCTTTGTCAAAACCCTCCCTGATCAGGGTTTGGTTGAGCTCCTGCATTTTTCCATCAACCAATGTTTTTTCTTCAAAAATGTTGCCAAATTCCTTCTTGTTCCACTCCTTGAGCTGGAGTTTAATATGTTTGAGTCTTTTTTGGAGATGGAACATTCTTGTGCCCTCAATATTCAGATCTTCTACCCACTAGATGGCAATGATGTTGCAGAAATCTGGGTGGGAGAGCCAGATGTTTTCAAATCTGAAAGGACAATTCCTGGGAGTACCAATGCCCTGAATTTCCAGTTTCACCGGCTAGTGATCAGAGCCTCCAAAGGGAAGAACCCTAGCCACTATGTCCTTATCCTTGATCATAAAATATTCAGAGATCATGAATCTGTCTAATTTGGATGCCACCTGAGACACACCTCCTCTTTTATTGTTCCAAGTATAGGTGTCATTGTTCATAACAATATCCACTAGCTTCATATTATCTATGAAGGATTGAAATGCCCCAGAGTCCTTGTTCAGAATTCTCGTACCCCCTTTTTTCTCTGTTAGCGATTTGATCATGTTGAAATCACCCCCTAAGATCCAAGGGATTCTTGCATGTCTTTCCCTAAGATCCTGTAGGGAGTCTAGAAGCTTGAGTTTACCATCCAATCTTTGGGGGCTGTACACATTCGTGACCAGGTAGATTTCTTTATCTCCCACTGGTTGAATGACCACTGATAGATAGTCTCTTGATGCCTCTGCATATATGATATCAATTTTTTAGGGGTTCCAAAGCATGAGAATTCCTCCTGTTGAATTTTCTGCTTTGACTTCCAGTAACTCAAATTTATTGAGCCATTTGTTGTGAATCTATTTTATTTTTTTGCATGGAACATTTTTTTTCTTGGATGAAGATCATCTCAGGAGCTACCTGTTTCATCCTATTACTAAGTAGTCTTTGTTTTCTTCTACTGCCTAGACCTCTTATATTCCAAGAAGTGAACTTCATTACTAAATATTTCTAAGGAGTAATTGGATAGGTCTTCCATCTTACCTGAGTCTATCATTTGCTTTCCACATTCCATTAACAGTTTGTTTTGCTTTTTCCGGCCTTGTTTCTTTCCTGGGATCTTGGGTGCTAATCCTGGTGTGGCTTTCATAGCTTTCACTGCCTCATTACCCTGTATTTCATTTCTCCCTTGCTCTTCCAACCCTTTGGTTTAAGTTTTCCATGAGAACAGCGGTTGAACTTTGTGAAACTCTTCTAGAGGTAATGAATCCACTCCTTCCCTCGTACCTTGTTTCAAGAATCTTTCTAGATCTAGATTCTCTTTCTCAAGAATCTCGTGGAGTTCATTGTCCTCCATTTCCATCTTACTCTGGGTCATTTCCTGGTCCATCTCTAGTACTGTGTCACTCATCATTTCTCCTTTCTCTTTATTGTTGTTTTGGGTTTGTTCAAAATTTTCTTCATTCCCCTCCTCCACTAGACTGTCTCCCTTGACCTGTTCTGGTTCCATTATCACATCCTCCTCTTCTAGGGCTTGAAACTTATTTTGACTGGCACGTCCTTTTTCTGGTTGAAGTTGCTTCGACCCCCTTTTGCTTCCCTTACCTTTTTGGACCACCTTTTGGAAGCTTTTAGAATCTTTCATGGTCTTTGCTTTTCCCTTGTTCTCCATTTTCCTGAGAGGAAAATCCCTAAATAGATGCCCATGTTCATGGAATTTACGACGTCTCAATGGAATATGTTCATAATCCAATCTTTGCACCCATTCTTCATCAAACACTTACAAGATTACCTCATCTGGTAAGGCTCTCGAAAGGTCCATTTCCACACATATTCTAGCAATGGATGTGTATTTTCCTCTTCTGGTTGCCTTAGAGGCTTTAACAAACCACCCTAGCTTGTTTCATATGGCAGATAAGGATTCCAGTTGCCAGTAATCCAAAGGTAGAGAGTAGAGTCTGACCCAAACTGGAACCGAGGTAAAAGTTTCCCCTTCTGGGACAAAATTCATAACCCACAGTCGCATGTACAGGCCCGCTACAGCATAAAAATAGGGCCCTCCTTCAGACACTCCTCAATATTTGCAAAAACAATAGTAAAGAATCCCTTTGACCCCAGATGTAAGTATATGATTCATTTTGGTTTCCAGTGGTATTTAATCCATGTTTGTAATGCTTTTTTAGTGGGCCGTAAGCCCATGACTTTACAAATGATTGCATAAGTCTGCATATGATCCCAATGTGCCTGCAGAGCAGGATCATTCAAAACTACTCTAGGCGAGATAGTAGTTTTGGGATTGCATGGTCCTTTCTGTGTTTTGTCTTTTGTTTTATGTTCTTTGTCCTCTTCCTTGCTTCCTGTGGTATTACCATTCTCCATCATTCTAGAGCCATCCTGCTTCTCTTCTCTATTTTTTTGTCTTACCTCTGAAGAAGCTCTATTATCTTCTACTGGTTTTTTACCTCTGCTAGTCACTGCTTGTTTGTAGGAGGGAGTGGAGCTCGCTCCTTTGCACCCCTCCATGGAGAACAATTATGCAAACCTATAACCCTAGCTCGAAAATCACCTCTACTGCTAACCCTCGATCCATTTCTAGGATATCCCACATAGGGAATGTTATTCATTAGGGATCCCATATCGTTGGATACATTAATATTAATCACTACCTTAAACACAATAACAAACACCATGCTTGCTCAGTCAACTGCATGTTTGCTATTTTGTTTGCATGTTAAAGGACTAAAGTAAGGGTATAGAGTTTAAGGCACTTATTAGATTTTGGTAAATAAGTATGGGCAATCATTCACTCTGTTGCCCACACTCCACAACATCTGCAAGTTAAAATCAATTACTATGTAAAATTGTCTATGTTGTGTATTAATTATTGTCTTTGTCATGTATTAATGTCAAATCTGTAAGTTGAAATAAATATGGATGTAAAAGTCATTTTGTATGGTGGGCAAGTATTAATTATTTTCTTTGTCATATATTAATGTCAATTTTGTAAGTTGAAATAAATATGGATGTAAAAGTCATTTTGTATGGTGGGCAAGTAACACAGCTAGAGTCTGTGAGGTAGTGTTTACAGAGTTCTAACATTTACTTTTCCGCAACCCATTTCTGATCCAAACTCCCATTTCTGAGCCAGACTCCTCTCCTCTACCCATGTAAACTTTTTTCTAACATGGTATCAGAGTGGGTTAAAATCTATTTGTGTAAAAGCAAGTTTTTTCACTAGCAGTTAAAATTGTTTTGAGGGAAGATTGTTTTTTAGCATATTTACCAGCACATAGAAAGTTTTTGTTACACTTAGAAATCGCAAAATCAAGCACAAGTTTGATTAATTCTTAGATACATCAGCTTAATGGAAAAAATTATTATTATTAGGCTATTACAATGAAGGCCCTGTCTTCTTCTAAAGACATTTGGGATTTGGTGGAGAACGGTTTTCAAGAACTAGCAGATGCAGCAGCATACAATGCCTTGTCTCAAATAAAAAGGTATTTGTTAAGGAACAACAAGGAGAATGATTCAAAACCATTTTTCTATATTTTCCAAACATTTAATGAAAGTATTTTCCCAACCGTTGCAACAACAACCAAGTCCAAGCAAGCATGGGACACCCTCTAGACAGCCTACCAAGGCATGGCAAAAGTCAAGACAACAAAACTACAAATGTTGATAAGAGACTTTGAAACACTTTGTATGAAAGAGTATGCGAATATAGAATCATGTTTTACACATTTAATTGGGTTGGTTACTCAAATAAGGTCTCATGGTGAGACACTTGAAGAAAGGAGAATAGTTGATAAAGTTTTGAGAAGTTTTCTAGCAAGGTTTGATGCCATAGTTGTGGCCATAAAAGAGATGAAGGATCTCTCACAGTTCTCAGTGGATGAGTTTCATGCATCACTGATTTATCATGAACATATAACAAATAGAGCAACAGGCTCCTCATTGGAGTATGCCTTCAAGACAAAATTTTTCTTTGATCAAGGTCAAGGCAGAGCAAGATCATATACTAGATGAAGAGGAAGAAGCCCACACAGACGTGGAAGAAGCAACCCTTTAAGCTCAAGTGGTAGGGGCAAAAATCAAAATACAAGTCAAGGCCCAAGCCAAAATCAAGCACAAGGTCAGAGGTATGATAAATATCAAGTTCACTGTCATTCCTATAAGAAGTATGAGCATTATGCAAATGAATGTATAAGTAAGCAATATGACATTAGTAACAAACCAAGTGTAAATTTTACAAAAGAAAATCAAAACCATGATAGCATGTTTTTAGCTTGTAATGTAGCGTAAGAAAAACAAAGTGATATATGGTATATAGATTCAGGGTGTAGCAAATACATGACAAGGAGCATAGAAATGTTTTCCAATCTAGATGAAAGTGTGAAATATGAAGTGAAATTAGGGACTGATAGTGAAGTCTCTGTCATGGGAAAAGAAAGAGTTAATATCCTAACAAAGAATGGGGAGAAGAGTTACATCTCAGATGTTTACTTTGTGCACAATTTTGAGTAGGCCTCCAAGTAGAAAGTTTATTTCAAAGGTTCAGATGAGAAACAATATAATGTTTTCCCTAAAGATAAGATTAGAATTGAAAGAAAAAGGTGCACAAGCACAACTATCAATGCACTCACAAGAGGATGGAAGAAAGGATGCAGTTGTCACACAAGTGAACCATCAAGCAGAGGTCAAAGATGAAAATTCATTATGTCATTTGAGATTTGTTCATCTCAACTTTGGAGGTTTGGATTTGTTGCATAGGAAAGTCATGGTGAAGGGAATACCACTCATAGAAAAATTGGACAACCTATGTAAATGATGTATCTTGGCAAGCAACATAGGAAGACATTTCCAGTAGGGATGTTAGTAAGAGAAAATGCACATTTGGAGATTGTCCACTCAGATTTATGTGGACCAATGTAGACACCATCAATTGGTGGTAGCTACTATCTATTAACTTTCGCAGATCACTATACAAGGAATACATGGGTCTATCTCCTAAAACATAAGACTGAAGTTTTTGAGTGCTTTTTCCAATACAAGGCTCTTGTTGAGAAGCAAAGTGGACACTAAATCAAAGTCCTTAGAACTGATAGAGGTCGTGAATACATTTCAAATGATTTCCTTCGATGCGGGGAACATGAAATTCACAAGTAATTTACAACAAGATATACACCTCAGTAAAATGGTGTAGCGGAAAGGAAGAACATGACCATTATGGAGATGGCAATGAATATGTTGAAGGCAAAGCATTTTCCAAATGATTATTTGGTTGAAGCTATCACATACGTAGCATATATCTTGAATAAATGTTCAACCAAAAGCATCCATACATAGTTCCTGAAGAGGCACGGAGTGGAAGAATGCATAATGTCACTCACATGAGAGTTTTTGGATGTGTGGCATATGCACATGTCCCAAATGAGTTGAGGAAGAAGTTGGACAATAAGGGGGAGAAATGTATATTTGTTGGATACAGTGATGAATCCAAGGCATACAAGCTCTACAATCCATCAACCAAGAAAGTCATAATCATCAGAGATGTGCAGTTCATAGAAGAGGAAGTATGGGATGGGAGTTTAGAGAAGCGAATCAACCTCAAAGCATGTATATCATATGAGGACAAAGAGGAATTGATAGCGGCAAGCAATTCCTCAACGACGACTCCCTCTACAGCTATTCAAGCGCAACAAAGAAGGCAACAAGTAACAACATCAAGAAATAATAGGGCAACACCATGTACTCAAGCAAGTGCTTCTTCAAGCACGTCGCAAAGAGAAACACCAAGTGACATGTCAAGCCCAAGCCCATCTTTAGTGAGCACGAGAATAGCAAAATTCATAAATTTAAATGAAATTTATGAGCAAGATGAACTTGATAGTAGCGATGGTATGAATTCATTATTTTATTTTTTTCATGTAAATGAACTAATCCACTTTGAAGATGCAATCAAAGATAAAAAATGGGTTGCGACAATGGAGGAAGAAATAGAAGCAATAGAAAAGAATGACACATGGTAGCTAGTGGACTTGCCGCAAGGAAAAGAAGTCATCGGAGTGAAGTGGTTCTCTAAGACCAAAAGCAACATTAAGGGAAATATTGAAAGGCACATAGCAAAACTAGTTGTCAAAGGATACAAGCAGTAGCATGGAAGAGATTATGTGTAGATGTTTGCGGTAGTCACGAGGATGGAGACATTGAGTACAGCTGTGGCAATTGCCATAGAACATAAATGGAAAGTGTGTCAAGTGGATGTAAAATCAACGTTCTTGAATGGATTTTTGAAACAAGAAGTGTATGTTATGCAACCACCTGGTTATGAGGTAGAATGCAAAGAAGATAAAGTGTATCGATTGAGGAAAGCTCTTTATGGGCTGAAGCAAACACCGCATGTATGTTACAGCACGACAGATGCCTACTTGTTGTAAAATGGTTTCGAAAAATGTGATGTTGAGCCTACTCTCTACATCAAAGAGAACGATGGTAAGATTCTTATTGTCTTCTTATATGTAGATGATTTGATTTTTATGGGTAGTGACGATTTCTTCATCGTTGGTTTCAAACCAGTCATGAAGAATGAATTTGAAATGACTAACTTGGAGTTGTTAAGATATTTTTTTGGCATAGAAGTAAAGAAAACATAAAATTGCATTATTATATCTCAAGCAAGGTATGTAGCAG
The DNA here is from genome assembly GCA_031772625.1 of Pinus tabuliformis. Classification (NCBI taxonomy): domain Eukaryota; kingdom Viridiplantae; phylum Streptophyta; class Pinopsida; order Pinales; family Pinaceae; genus Pinus; species Pinus tabuliformis. The sequence continues at coordinate 184,517,512 of CM062820.1, forward strand.
ACATTTTGGAGAGGTTTAAGATGCAAAACAACAAGCCCGCACCAACTCCAACTATCATGGGATTGAAGTTGAGAAACAAATATTACCGCAGCAATGTCAATCCGACATTATACAAAAGCATGATAGGCAGCTCGATGTATTTGACCATCACTAGGCCGGATATAATATATGTAGTGAGTTTGGTGTCGAGGTTCATGGTGACACCCAAGGAGAGACATTGGCAAGCAACGAAAAAGATTATAAGTTATGTCAATGAGACAAAACAATATGCCATTTTGTACACCAAAACAGATGATTTCATGATGGTTGGTTACACTAACATTGATTAGGCAGAAAGTGTCGATGATAGAAAAAGCACGTCAGGATATGTTCGTCATTTGAGTTTCGGAGCCATTTCATGGGCCTGCAAGAAGTAGCCAATAATGTCACTTCCAATAGTAGGAGATGAATATGTCGCCGCAACAGCAACAACATGTTAGGAAATTTGGATGAGAAGGATGTTGAGGGATCTTCGCCACGACCAAGAGGGAATGAAAAATATTTTCTGTGACAACACATCAACAATTTCATTATCAAATAATTATGTTTATCACAAGAGGACCAAGAATATTGATGCTAAATATCATTTTATTAGAGAGTTGATTAACAATGATGAATTTGAACACTGCAGGTCACAAGAACAATTTGATGATATTTTCACAAAGCCATTGGCACATGAAAGTTTTGTTTATCTCAGAGATTGTTTGGTAATTGTCAATGGCAGCAGTTGTTATTAAGGGGGAGTGTTGAAAATATCAATCTCAAGGGGGAGTGTTGAAAATATCAATCTCAAACACCGCCTTATATGCACTAACAAACACCATGGTTTCCCAGTTAACTACTGCACGATTGCGATTTTGTTTGCAACCGCACGATTGCGATTTTGTTTGCATATACACACTAACAAACACCATGCTTTCTGAGTTAACTACTGCACGATTGCGATTTGAGTTAACTACTGCACGATTGCGATTTTGTTTGCAGCCGCATGATTGAGATTTTGTTTGCATGCACAGCACAGATTTTAAGGCATTTAATAAATTTTGGTAAATCTATTTCCCACACTTCACAACACTTACAAGTTCAGAAAACCAATTACTACGTAAAATCACCCATGTTGCATATTAATTATTTTCTATGTCATTCGCACACTTCACAACACCTCCAAGTTCAAAAAACCAATTACTATGTAAAATCGCCCATGTTACATATTAATTATTTTTTATCTCATGCCTTAACTATTTTGTATCTCATGCATTAACGTCAAATTTGTGTATCTAGATAAATATGGATATAAAAGTCATTTTGAATGTTGGGCAAATAAGAGAGTGAGGTAATGAGGAGACAATCTTAGAGGAAATATTGGTGGGCGCGTGAAAACCAGTTTTATGGAGTTTTACAGACATTTACTCCTTATTGTATCTCATGCATTAACGTCAAATTTGTGTATCGAGATAAATATGGATATAAAAGCCATTTTGAATGTTGGGCAAATAAGAGAGTGAGGTAATGAGGAGACAATCTTAGAGGAAATATTGGTGGGCGCGTGAAAACCAGTTTTATGGAGTTTTACAGACATTTACTCCTTAACCCACAATAAATGGCAGTAAGTTTTTTGTAGTTTTCACTTGGAGATACAACCTCCATTTATAACATGAATGTATTTCCTTATGTTTTAACATATAATATAAATGGTGATTTGTTGCTTTATTGTATTAAATCTTTTACAAGTAAATTTACCGCAACCCTTTTATTTTACTCTGTTTTGCCATGAATGAGTTATGTGTTTTATTAAGCCCCTGTGTAGTTGTGATTTCTATGGTGCAGCATAAGACTTACTTTGCCACATGAGCCAGACTCCTCTCTCCTCTCTGCACCCTACAAATTTTTTAACAAAATTTAAATAGCAATTGGTCTTTCCAATCAAGAACAAGAAGTGGGAAACTCTTCCAATAGACTAATCTAGTAATGGTATTGAATCCTGCAAATAAAACATAAAAACATAAGATCGTTTAAAAGTATAGACAATGACGAGTCAATGTAATTTCTTTTCTGGTATGGTAGTTAGTTAGGTATGAGAAGTAGAAACCTATTTTAATGATTCAACTATGATGAAAAGGGGTAGCGTGCCATAACGCGAGAGATTGGTGGGTTTCTGAAAATAATAGGTGCTGCAGGAGCAGCAACAGGTGATATAAATTCTCTTGTCATCCATCGATCTCCACTTCTGTGAACCTCGCACCCGCGGGGAAAGTAAACACCTGCACAACTTAATGAAGACGAAAACCAGGTAGAGTCAATCCTTAACATAGAATTAGTATATCAGAATAATCTATCAATGGAGAAATATCTGAAAAATGTCACCTGACATGCATACCGCAGACTTGCATCCCTCAAGATGGGCTTCTCAAGCACACATGTTGCAGAAGACGACACACAGAAAGCGCAAACCTCCACTGGCAGATTCTCGCATTTATCCCCCTGATCAGTAATTAATCAATCGAACAGTAAGTAATCTATAAATTAAATGGTTGTTAATTCCATGACCAATTACTATGATCTGATTATGAGAAAGCCCGCATATTTCTGCTCTTTCCATCCAAATCCACAGTTGTTCTGACAGCGACACCTCTGAAGAGGAGCGTTGTGTTGTTGCGAACCTCCACGGGCAGCTTCTCGCCTATTATCCCCCTAATCATTAATTATTTAATTAATTAATTAATCGAACGGTAAGTAATCTAGAACTTAAATTATTGTTAATTCGATAACCAATTACTATGATCTGATTACGAGAAAGCCCTATATTGCTGCTCTCCCCATCCAAATCCGCAACTGTTCAGAAATAGCCACACTTTTGAAGATAAGAGCGTTGTGTTGTCGCATGAGCAGATCATGTTCCACGATAGCCATATTAGCTGGGGTGCTTTTGCAATCCTGAATATGCTTCGCACAGGATAACCTTCATTCTTAACCAAGCTTGCAAGTTTTTTAAAAGATGGATGAGGCCATTAGGTAATGAATTGCAACTGACAAATAGCAGTTTGAGTCGGTTTCAATCAATTTAGGGGCAACAACTATTTGTATCGTATAACATCAAAATCAATGACTAACAACTGTACAGGGACATGGGAGGGGAGTTGGTGTCATAGGGAAACGCATTAGGGTGTAACTAGAGTTTGAACAATTAAAACAACATATTGGAATTCCTCCATCAACCGGAAATACAAAAAATTCTATCCACATTGATAGAATAAAATTAGACCCTTCATCATTATTATCATATGATGATTGTTTTTATTTATGTTAGTTCTCTTACTTTATGTTTTGTAAGAGGCCAGTTAAGCCATTTTCTTAATTTTAGTTTGAGACTTCTAATTTCTTTTGTTTCTTTTAGTTCTCAAATGTCTCTAGTAAATTTAAAAAGAGTTAAACAAAAGTCAATTTTTTATTAGAGTTACATTTACAAAAAGAAAAACTAATTAAATTTTTGTAATCTCATATAAACTTCAATTTCTATAGTTAATAAAATTCACGTATTATATATATATATTCCATTAAAATTAAAAAAAATAATTTAAAAAATTATATTTATAATTTTCATCCTTAATTTGCCAATCTACAATATAATTTTAATAAAATTAATATTAGAAAAGTAAAACGTTAATATTTAAAACAATTCGTGAGAGAGACAAGTTAAGGAATATGAACCCTTATGAATCACGAAAGAGTGAAATAAACTGCTACAGTGCTGCACTAACGTCGATGCAAGTAGTTTCTTTAAAAGTTAACTACTCCACTATTTCCACTTAAACTCCCATTTTAAAAATATTTTTCGGAATCCTAAACAATAATGTGATGATGATAATATATTGTGCTGAAATTTGCTTTTAATTTCGAAATAGTATTATATAGTGTTTTTATTTCCGGGAAAAATCACAATTTTATTTATAAAGAACAAAATTGTATATTGATATAAATTGTTTTAGAGACAAATACACACAAAGGATTTGAATCACTGAACTTTCCACACAAATTAAACCCTTATTCAACATTAATCGAAAACTTCTTAAACAATCTATAACATAAAATTAAATGATAAAAAAATGATTTTTTTTTTTTTTAATTTAGATTTAAAACCAATTTAAACTAATTTAAATTTAATAAAATTTTTATATAATTTATAAAATATATATTTACGTTTTTTTAATTGTTTTAATGAAATTTCGGTTTATACTCTAATATATTGCAGAGAATATATATATATATATATATATATATATATATATATATATATATATTGATGATGATGATGATGGTTAACGTCCACTGAGACCAAATAATGGTCTATCGGACCTAAAGAAACAAATTATCTATTTTTGATTTAAGATTTTATTCCTATGCTCAAAAAGCTTGGAGAGAAGCCTCCCGAGCTCACTATAATTTTGACATTGTAAAAGGCTAGGAAGGTCAGTATTGTAGCAAAGATTGTGAAACTGAGATCTAATGTGGTTATACGCGGGGCACTCTAAGAGGAAGTGGTTTTCATCCTCGATGTTCGTATTCTCACATATATGGCAGATCCTTTCCGTCCATGGCGTTTTAGGAACTGCCCAACGACCTGTTTCACTATGGAGCTCATGAGAATTCATTCTAATCTTTGCTATATTAATTTTCTTCTTTGAGCTAGTTAAAATAGAGAGATACTTTTGATCTTCTAGGGTGGGGTTGATGACCTTCTTATAATAACTTAATTTTCTTTTAGCTGCTAAGTCTTTCTCACACCACATTTTTTCTTTGAACTTAGAAGTAACAATATCATTAATGTTATTTATGTTTTGCAATGCATAATTTTCGTTGATCTCCCAATAGTTTAACCAGGCCCTTGTGTCTTTATGCCACTCTTGATTGAGTCTTAGGTGGTTTTGGCTAGAATTTAAAGCTAGCTTAGGAAGTCTATGATCGTCTATGTTACTGATTTTGTGCTTGTACAACAGAAACCTAAGCATAGCTAGGCTCTCAATAGGGGAAAGACCCGCTTCTATAAGGAGAATAGGATAGGGTGTATTACTTTTAATTTTCAGGTTATAAGTTATAAAACGCTTCTGGATTTGCTCAATATTTCTCCATGATTCTCTGGAGATGCTGCAACCCCAAACCTCACAGCCATATAAGATAATAGGAGTGACTAAAGTTTCAAAGAGGAACTTCTTTTTATCCCACATTACAAGGTTTGCTATTTTACAATTATTTTCAAGACCAAAGTAAGCTTTCCACCCCCCATTAATCCTTTTCTCAATGCTATGGTTCCAGTTGAGCTTGTGATGAATATCAATTCCTAGGTACTTGTAAGAATACACTTCCTCCAAGTTGTTATTGTCATACATAAAATTAGCGTAAGTGTCCTTCTTGGATTTGATAATCATAACTTTTGTTTTGTCAGTGTTAACAGTCATACCCATGGTAGAGCAGAAATCCGTAAGAAGCCTGAGTTGCTTATTAAGATCAGATGGGCACCTTGCCAAAAGAACAATATCGTCAGCATAAAGAAGAAGGATGACGACTATCCCAGCTAAGATTGTGCCATCACATCTTGCTTCCTCTAAATAGCCTTCGAGCTTATCGATGTAAATGCCAAATAGGGTAGGGGAGAGGGGGCAACCTTGTTTAACACCGATGTGATGGCACGATCTTAGCTGGGATAATCTTGAGAATTTTAAAATAGTAAAAATAAATTATATATATATTTTTGATATCTAGGTTTATAGTGTTTTTTATAAATTTCAATGTAAAAGTGGTTTATTTTTACTATTTGGGATTATGGTTTTGGTTTTTCCGATTTTAATTTAATTATTTACTAAACGGTGAGGATTTAATCTTTAGGGAATATTCTAGAATATTCATAATAATGTTTATAAAGTTCCAAACATATTTTTAAAGTAGTGATGTTTCTAATGTCCTTTTACCTATGATATGAACCAATGTTATATGGACTAGTTTATGGTTTTTCTGTTATTTGGTATTGATACGCTGTGGAATTGGCCGAAGATATCGCAACAAAATTCTATTTATAGTTTAAAAATCTCAATGATAAAATGGGTTAAATCTACATAGTTAAGAATCTTGTTTCATGTTTTTTGAAATGTACATATTTTTAACTTATATTAAGTTTTTCATAAATAATAATAATTATTATTTAAAATAAGTTTATAATATATTTTAAATTTAGCAACTTGAGATGTGTAATGAAATAAGTGTTATGATGATATGTTTGTTGTAAAATGATGCCTTACCACCCATTTAAGTTATATAACTTCGCTAGTAGTAATCAATTCTGGTGTTACTCACTAAAGTATAAGAAATAAATATTAGTTTATATATATATATATATATATATATATATATATATATATATGAGATTGTAATAATCATGGATGCTCATATGACTTTCTCTTTAATTTTATTTTTTTGTATCTTAGAGTAACCGAGTAGTCGACCTAACACGTAGCTACTAGTAAACATATGGGCGTATCTCCTCTTCATAAATCAGGTCACAACCACGGGGACTTAAATGTTGGATCTCATTTTTCATAGATTTCACGTTACTTGGATGACCAATTGAGTTCCCCCTTGAGACTTTCTCTAATTTACATAATTATGGCTGGAAAATCTAGAAAAAACACTCAAGTTGACTTATTGATGTAAATGTTTACTTTAATTAATGGAAAATAGAATTATTTTGGTGCGTCAAGGCTTTTAGTATGCGTTAAGGGATTCCATGTGGAACTTAACTAGTATTTTTCACAGAAACAGTTGGAATTAGTTAGGCCCAAGAAGAGGGCGGGAACAAAAGAACAATTTTTTTTCTCATTTGCCATGATGACAAACCACAGGAAAAAAACATGACTGGAGATAAATGTCATGGAGTGGATTCTATGTAGGAACACTATGGGGAAGAAAAAAAGTGGTTCCTCAACATAACTATGTCAAAATTCCTTAAAATGTAGCAACTGAAAATTATTCTTCTAACTAATTAATTACTAAGCAATTTATTTGCTATGACAAACAACAAATAATTTCCACTGCAATTATTCATAAATAAAAATCACGTTGCCAAAATAAAATATGTGGATGTAATAAACTTAGAGCAATCGCAAACACAAATTTACAATGTAGTTTTGGACAATTATCCACAAAAAAACCCAATGTGGGAAAATCGGTGCAGCAAATGAGGGTTTATTGTTATGCAACGGTAATATGAGTACAATAATTTGGATGCCAAAATGGCAATCTGATCTGAGATAATCACTGACAAAATTATTGTGAGGACTTTTCCACACCCCACAACTGATCTAAACTCCTTAAACTCACTCTCAGCAATTCTCACATCCTTCTGCATTAGCCTCTCTACAATGCTTGCACAAACTTTGTTGTTGCTACCTCTAGAAACTCCTGAAATCTATAGTTATGCTTCTCGCTGGTTGTTGAACTGATTCACTAGATCTTCTAATCAAAATCTCGCCCATCGGCTAATGAATCGTCTACTCCTCCAGCTAGTTCAAACTGCTCTGTCATTGTTTCCTACGTAGTCCTTACATAGTCCCTCTAGAAAACTCGTACTCCCTCAATCTGACTCTTCTAGCACTAGAAGACTCCACCATAATAGTTTCACCTACTACTTGATCTTTGGCTTGAATCCTTCTATTGAATTAATTTGCCATTGGAAATTTGATATGCATATATCACTACCAAATCAACCTATCTCTTTGAGGCTCCTCCACAACCTCCTAGAGATGAAACTCGACCTCCTCTCCAAACTCCTCTAACATTGGAGAACTCCACTAGAATACTGCCTCACTTGTCTGCCATATACTACTCGATCTTTGGCTTGAATCTTCCTACTGAATCACTTTTGCATTGGAAATTTAATCTACCTATATCATCAAGTACCTGGATTGTGCATATTTTTCATCTACCCCATTGACCTCCTCTTATAATCTCTCATTGGGGAACCAACGACTATGATTAAATCCTCATCAATGAATTAGATCATATCTTAGGTGATCCATGTAAGCTTCTAGAAAATTCTGAGCTTTCTCAATTAATTCATATTAATTAATCAACTTTCCTAATTTAGACTTAGGAAATAATTGTTTATCAATAAATTAATTTAGTTGAGTTGTCTCTTGGGCGAATTTCCATAAATGATTTTTTTTATGGAGAACTCTCATTTTTTAGCCTTTCCACAATCTACGAGACTGGAACACCATCTGATGCTACAAGCCTAGCACTCCCTCTTAGTGAAGAAGGTGTTCTAGTGTTACACTGCTACAACACCCTATTTCTGCATACTTGTTTGCTGATGTCTCACAAATGTAGTTTCCTGCACTATCCATTAACCATTTCACTAACTGTGATTCATGTGGTATTCGTTGTAGTTGAACCGTGTTGCATCTGTACTATTGTTGGCACTACACTGTACATCTGTATTGCTACCAATTATCCATTTCCACTACAACCGATTTAACACTACTTCTCATTGTTGTTGTTATTGCTGCCACTGAGAAGTATCTAAATCAACTGTGTCTTTTTTACGCAATTATTTCCTAAGTCTTTGGCTACTAGTAAAATATGCATTATCCACTGGCGAATATGAATTATTGTTGACTTTACACTATGCCTCCTACATTACTATCAAAATATATATGTGCCCCTCAACATCTGACTGCAACTAGTTTGCAACTATCAATCTAGAACTGATGGCACCAAATGATGTTGATCCTCCTCCTACTGAATATTGCGGGCCCCTGTAGAAAAGGTATGGTCCTCTTGCAATAATATAGAATTGATCTCCTTGTCGCATCTGCGTTGGACGTTACTCATATCCTTGGAAATTTGGGACTAAATCTCTAACTCACCCCACCTCTCTCCTTGAGGTATAGCTTCATACATGGAAAAATATTCCTCTAGACTAGAGGAAATATAATTGATCTTTGTGGATATTGCTGCATGAACTTACCTCTCCTTCTTGTCCTTCTTCCTCTTATGACATTAGGTATTGTAATGGCCAACCTCGCCACACCTGAAGCACTTGATCTTTGATAAATCCTTCCTGTTCTTCTTATGTCCCTGTGAGCCTTATCCCTGATAGGACCTTTTGCTTTCCCTTTCGAAGCAAGGTCCACATTTTCTTCCTCCGTAACACCCTTCAATCCTTTGTTACTACTTTTGTTGATGGATCTCTTTACTAGATTTCCTTCATCTCCTATTATGTGACATCTTCCCACATCTATTCTCAACCAACCAACTAATCTCATACTCTAATACTCTAGATGAAGGTCTCCCACTCCTTAGTCTTGAATATCCTGAACTATGGTGAGATAGGTGGTGATGACTTCACTCTTCTGCATTCAAATGTGTTAAGTTATGGTATGTTCTATGCTTATAACAGTTTACTTCTTTTTCTTATTATATTCCACTGATTAGAAATCACATGTACATAAAGTAAAGTGTAGATAGAACATTAAACGATTGACAGAAAACAAGCCAAGACAAGAGACACAAGATGTGGCGGCTAGCCAAGGACAAACCCCACAATGTGTGGGGAAACCCTTTGATCAAATCTTCTTTTATCTTCAATAATTCAGCAGAGAGAAATAGTACAATAAATTTGATTCATCTCAGTAGTAGCAAACCCTAGATCAGTAGCATCAGCATTAGCGGCTTCATTATGAAACTAGGGCAGACCATATCTCACAAACCAACAGTCGGATTGACTTCATTCCACCACCAAAAGTTTCGGCTTCCAAAGGAGGTTCAAATGAACCTACAACGCAGTTCAGATGAGGAGATCTTCTAGGCCACGCAAGTCAATCTTTACTTCTGCAGTTGCAGCTTTAGTTTCAGCAGTTTCTGGCTTCAAAGTAGGGCAGTCGATATCTTGCAAACCGTTCGTCGGATTGACTTCATTCGACCACAAAAAGTTGCGGCTTTCAAAGGAGGTTCAGATGAACCTACAGTGCAGTTCCAAAGAGGAGATCTTCTAGGCCACTCAAGTCAATCTTTACTTCTACAGTTGCAGCTTCAGTTTCAACAGTTTCCGGCTTCACATGTGTGAGAGAGAGAGACCCATTTCAGCGCAGTAGAGAAGAGACTCATATCTACGCAGTAGAGAGAGTGAGATGTGATGAGATGAGTGAGTCTAAATGAGGAAAATTCCTCTTATATTCATACACAACGTTGGTGGGTGAATAGATGTGACTGTTGGGCTTCTGAGCCTACATGAGTTGTAGGTCGGCTTGATAATAATTCCATAATCAAAATAAATTCATATCTCCATGAATACTTATTGGAATTGGATGATCTTTATATCAATCTTACACCTTTCGACGAGAGGAATCTAATGAAAATATTATCAGCCATGAATAAGATGACCCACATGAAGTTTTTCCCTGGTTGCCAATTTTAACACTCCCTCTCAACCATGGAGAACTTCATCTGCAATCTGTCTATCGGTCGTTATTATTCATCCATCAAATTCGCTGCGTTGTACAGCCTGACCCTTGCCCTGCTCTGCTCTATTTTGCCTGTTCTGCTTTGTCTTGTTCTGCCCTGCACTGATCTGTACTGTTTTGTTCTGTTCTGCTCTGCTCTTGCATTGTTCTGTTCTACTCTGCTTTTGTCCAAATTATGAAGAAGAAGAAATGATCGAGGTTGTATCATACTGACTCAAAGTTAGTCTCAGAGTATGTAGCACTGGTCCCAAACCAGTCTCAACCAACCCAAAGTCAGCGTCATAGTGAGTACAACTCCAATGGTCCCAGACCAATATCATCCTCCACTAACTCAAAGTCAGTCTCAGAGTATGTACCACTGGTCCCAGACCAGTATCATTGATCCCAGATCAATGGAGGTCATCCTAACATAGGGAGTACGATAGTTACAATGATGTGTCCATCGGTACTACTATGGTCCCTAACTTCATTTCCCTGCTCATTGATCAGATGAGAGGTACTTCCCATGAGTCCCAGACTGCATGGGTAGGATGCCTCGATAGGAGAACTAATCAATCCTGTCCTCACAGGAGAACACATCAATCTTGCTACAATTTCCATGGAGAACATATCAATCCAGGCCTCATAGGAGAAGACATCAATCCTGCTACAATTTCCATGGAGAACACATCAATCCAGGCCGCCATGGAGAACACATCAATCTAGGCCTCACAGGAGAACACATCAATCCTGCTACAATCGCCATGGAGAACACACCAATCCAGGCCTCACAGGAGAACTAATCATCCTGCTACACAGGAGAGCAAATCATCCTGTTCCACAAGAGAGCGAATCATCTTGTCCCACAAGAGAGCGAATCATCTTGTTCCAGTGTGCACCACCAGGGGAGGGTGAGTCACCCTGTGGTCGTATGTTGCTCCAGTAATAACCGCAAGCCCTCAGAGCTCCCAGAGCTCAATGTATGAAACATGCAGGACCCTTGTACAAGGGTTTCTTACCGACTCCAAGTCATTTGGGAAAATCACAGATTAGATCTTTCCTCGGGGCTTTGACAAGGTGTATCAACCTGTACATCATCTTAATGCGATGGAGCCTCCTTGCTCATCAACTTACCATATCCAAGATGATGTCTATCTGCTGGAGCAATCGACGAATACAGGATTCCTCAATAATCGAATCCCACCTCTGGTTATTATAGAGAATCACAGTGGTATCCAATGTAAATTCAAATAGCTCACTGAAGAGCTTTTGCAACCAGACTACCTCATACGGGGTTATGCTAGCAACAATATATCATGCTTCGGCGGTGCTCAAAGCCACCGACTTCTGCCTCCTGCTCATCAAGGATATCGAAGCAGATCCCAAGGTGAAACAGTACCCGGAAGTGCTCTTACAGTCCACCACACTGCCTGCCCAATCAACATCAGTATATCTAAGTAGTCTCACATCTACGGCAGTGTATCTTAATCCATGAGAGATTGTGTCCGGAAGACATCTCAGAAGATTCCTGGCATCAATCCAGTGAGGATCAACCAAATATGAGCTCACAATGCTAACTGCAAAAAATATGTTCGGACAGAGGTTCACAAAGAACATCAATGCGAATGAGTTTATGAAACTCAGAGGCATTTCCCAAATCTGGTCCGACATCACTACCATATAACTTCTAAAAGTTAAGATCCTCGAGGTAGTTACAGGCTTGCATTCCATCATACCAAATCTTTCTAATACCTTTACCACATATTTCCCTTGAGATAGGAAAATTTCCCTTGGCTTCTACCATACTTCAAGTCCTAGGAAGTAGTGCATCAGTCCTATGTCTTTCATTTCAAATTCAGAGGCTAGCTCCCTCTTACATGTGTGAATGAGAGTGTCTGCACCTGTTAGAAAGAGGTCATCCACATACAATACGAGTATGAGAGGCTTTTCATCTTCAACCTTAAAGTAAAGGTTAGGATCGGCTTCACTCCTAGTGAATCCCAACTTCATCAAGTAGCTATCGATCCTCTCATACCATGCTCGGGGTGCTTGCTTCAGCCCATAGAGAGCTTTCTTCAACCTGCATATATGATATTTTCGATCATAGATCTCAAATCCGTCGGGTTGCTCCACGTAGACTTCTTCTTTGATCGAGCCATGCAAGAACGCAGTCTTGACATCCATCTGATGTAGGTTCCATCCTTGTGAAGCGGTAAGGGCTATGATCGAGCGGATGGTCATATATCTGGCAACAGGTGCAAATATCACATCATAGTTTATACCTTCCTTCTGGGAGAAACCACGAGCAACAAAATCAGCCTTATGCTTTTCCGTACTTCCATCTAATGCATGCTTTATCTTGTAAAGCCATTTGGAAGCAACAACTGTCTTGTCCTGGGATCTAGGAACTACTTCCCAGACATCATTCTTCATGATAGACTCATATTCTTTGGTCATAGAATCCTTCCATACTTGATGCTTGACGGCATTTGATAATGACGAAGGCTCATTTTGTATGATCGTGCTCATGATGGTCAGGTATCCTTGATACCTATTAAGTTTCTTACATTGACGGAAGGTTCCTTAGGGTGCAGCATGTCCTTTACCATCATCAAGTATCCCCCTAAGCCATGAAGGCCTCTTCCTAGAAGAGGAAGGCTCATGTGGATGAGAATCTATCAGATCCATGGGTTCTTCTACATCAGGCATTGATTCATCATCCTTTTCTTTCAGTTCCCTGGTGTTGGCTTCTTGAGAGCTCCTCAAAGTCGAAAGATTGTTCACCTTGCGGTGAACTTTTCTTAAGGAGTCTTGGAACCCAATGCTTGATGAGGGCATCAATTTTGTACATATACGACGGTGATTGTAGTTTCAGCCCATAGAAACATCAGAAGTCTTTGATCATGTAGCATGGCCCAGACAACTTCCATCATTGTGCGGTTCTTCCTTCCCACCACACCATTCTACCCAGGAGTATGTGGTGTAGTAGTCTCCCTCTTAATGCCAACCTCAGGTATGCCTGAGTGAACCAATTGTAATATATCAAAGGTCTTGCTTTGGCTTGAGGGGAATGGTCCCCTTTTGAGCTTTCCTTTAGCACATCCTGGACATACACCTTCATTCTCTATTGAGAATTCGGGCATCCCTATCACCATTTGTCTTACACCGAGTATAGCTTTATAATGAAGGGAGGAAAAACCTCTAATGCCAAAGTTCGGACTGAAGAGATGTGTCATAAGACATGACACCTAGCAGACTTCCATCGACCTGATATAATGAATCAACACTAAACCCAAGAGTAAAGGCATCTTTAACATTATTTTTCCATATACATACCTTGCCATCGCTGAAGGTTACCTTGTAGCCTTTGTCTTCCGTTCCCGAGATGGACACTAGGTTCTTTTTGAGGTCAGGTGCATTTAATACATCCTAGAATTTCTAGCCTTCTTTAATGCTTGTCCTCTTCCTTGATTCCCAGCTCTCCTCTTACCTTTGTTGTTGAATTTGTCATTCCTTTGATTGCCATCAGAGGGATTTTGATCATCGTCCTAGAGTGAGTCCTTTCTATCAAGGCACTCCCTTGCATAGTGACTTACTTTATCACAAATGTAACATCGTCATTTTCTTCTAGCCCTAGGTCCAACCTTTCCTTTTGATTTACTCTCGGAATTATTTCTTTTCTTTACATGAAAAGAAAAGGCAGCAGGAGGACCTTTAGGCATGGGCATTTCTTACACTTCTTCCCTTGTTTCTTCTTGAATGTATCTAGCCATTAATTCCTCGAAACCAGGAATTACATTATAGTTCAGAAGAGTAGTCCTGAACACATACCATTCAGATGGTAATCCTTCAAGAGTTGTGAGTGCCATTTCTCTGTCAGTAATGGTTTCCCCAATAGATGGGAGATCGTTCTTGATCTCAGTGATTCTTAAGAAGTATGCTTGCATACTTTCATCTTTACCCTTCTTGATTTCGCTCAACTTATTTCTAAGAAACAAAACTTGATTTGCATCATTAACTTTAAATAAACTCACCATTCTGTCGTAGATTTCCTTGGAGGTGTCTAGATCAGAGATGTAGGCCACCAAGTGCTTGTCGATAGAGTCCTGGATGATCTTCTTTGTTTTGACTTCTCCATTTTTCCATTTGTTCCAGGCAGCAGCAGATGCATTTGATGAAGGCTCAACAATATTGCCTCTTACATGGTCCAGCACTCCTTGATCTTCAAGGGTTAGATCGATAGACATATTCCATTCGTGATAGTAAGTTTTCTCATGGAGCTTGTCTTCGGCAGGAAAGAGTGTTGAGGACCCCATAGTTCTCTTAGGATAGCCTTGCCAATCTTCTCTTCAATGATTGCTCTAGCTCTTGCTCAAGCTTTGTCTTCACCTCAGCTCTGATACCATGTTAAGTTATGGTATTTTCTATGCTTATAACAGTTTACTTCTTTTTCTTATTATATTCCACCGATTAGCAATCACATGTACATAAAGTAAAGTGCAGATAGAACATTAAATGATCGACAGAAAACAAGCCAAGACAAGAGACACAATATGTGGCAGCTAGCCAGGGACAAACCCCACAATGTGTGGGGAAACCCTTTGATCAAATCTTCTTTTATCTTCAATAATTCAGAAGAGAGAAATAGTACAATAAATTTGATTCATATCAGTAGTAGAAAACCCTAGATCAGTAGCATCAACATTAGCGGCTTCATTATCAAACTAGGGCAGACCATATCTCACAAACCGACAGTCGGATTGACTTCATTCCACCACCAAAAGTTTCAGCTTCCAGAGGAGGTTCAGATGAACCTACAACGCAGTTAAGATGAGGAGATCTTGTAGGCCACGCAAGTCAATCTTTACTTCTGCAGTTGCAGCTTCAGTTTCAGCAGTTTCCGGCTTCAAACTAGGGCAGTCGATATCTTTCAAACCGTTCGTCGGATTGACTTCATTCCACCACCAAAATTTGCGGATTTCAAAGGAGGTTCAGGTGAACCTACAACGCAGTTTCAAAGAGGAGATATTCTAGGCCACGCAAGTCAATCTTTACTTCTGCAGTTGCAGCTTCAGTTTCAGCAGTTTCCGACTTCACGTGTGTGAGAGAGAGAGACCCATTTCAGCGCAGTAGAGAAGAGACTCATATCTGCGCAGTAGAGAGAGAGAGATGTGATGAGATGAGTGAGTGTAAATGAGGAAAATTCCTCTTATATTTATACACAACATTGGTGGGTGAATAGATGCGTCTGTTGGGCTTCTGAGCCTACATGAGTTGTAGGTCGGCTTGATAATAATTCCATAATCAAAATAAATTCATATCTCCATGAATACTTATTGGAATTGGATGATCTTTATGTCAATCTTACACCTTTCGACGAGAGGAATCTAATAAAAATATTATTAGCCATGAATAAGATGACCCACATGAAGTTTTGCCCTGGTTGACAATTTTAACAAAAT
This sequence comes from Pinus tabuliformis, assembly GCA_031772625.1. Taxonomy (NCBI): domain Eukaryota; kingdom Viridiplantae; phylum Streptophyta; class Pinopsida; order Pinales; family Pinaceae; genus Pinus; species Pinus tabuliformis. Next base: position 184,533,503 of record CM062820.1, read on the forward strand.
GTTCCCCAACTTTTCCTTTAGCCACATCTTTCACTGCTCAGAAGGATTTTGATATAGTGTGGCAATAACATCCCACATTTATTCGGTTGTATTCTTGACTGAAACATGTGAGACTATATATCTCAAACTCCATCGATCTATATGTATGACAACAACATTTTTTTGTATTACTTTAGACCATACTTGTCGAGTAGGAATTCCATCTTGGCCTTCCATATATAATAGTTTTATGCACCCTCTAATCTCTCTTAATGTCATATTTCTGTTGAAGCCATCACTTCTAAAACTCGACTAGGGATGGAAATCTCCCTCTTTCACCTGCTTGGATGCTAGCACTACTACTCGCACTCCTTCCTATAATGAGAAAACTATATCTATTTCTACTGCCTATTGTGACTCGAAATTTGGGATTTTTGAAATTAGAAAAACTCTGAGAGAAAAGCCCTCTATGTGTGCAATTTATCTTCCTCTTCCACTCAAATTTTCTCAACAATTATGTTGCGTTGCTATCTAAAATTACTTTTTGGGTCTACCTTTGCATGCTCAAGCTCTACTTGGAGAAATTCAAACTTTTCATGCCACTCTACAACTAGAAATCAAACTTTTTCTCTACTATTGGAACTTTCTAGATAGGCCTCCCATAGAACCTAGAGAAATTTTATTGTTGCTCCATATGAACAACAAATTTCTCCCTCTTCATCTATGAGCTACTAATTTGATCAATCTCACTCTGATACCATGTGAAAATTCCTTCAAATCTAACAACTAGAAGTTATTCTTCTAAATGGTTAATTATTTAGTAGTTTATATGCTACGATAAATAATGAATAATTCACAGTACAATTATTCACGGACAAAAATTACAATGTGGAAATAATATATGCGGCACCAAGAAATTTAATGAAATCATACACACAAATTCACACCATTGTATTTTGACGATTGTCTAGCAGATGAGGGTTTTATAATTTTGCAACAATGAATATGAGTACCATAATTTAGATGCAAAACTAGCAATCCCATCTGAGAGCACCAATAGAAAAATTCTTGTGAGTAGTTTTCCACACCCCATAGTTGATCTTAGCTCCCAAAATTAGCTCTCAACAATTCACACATCTTTTTATGTCAGCCTTTGCATAGTCCCTGCATAGGCTTTGCTACTACTCCCTCTAGAAATTCTTGAAATATACATCTATGCTTATCTCTAGCTATAGAAAAAATTCACTATATCTCCTCATCAAAATCCTAGCCACTAGCTATCGAATCAACTGTTCCTCCAACTAGATCAAGATAGTCTACTACTACTGCCTACATAATCCTTGCATAGTCCCTCTACGAAACCTTTCACTCACTTAGTCAGAATCTTCCAACATTGGAATCCTACACCAAAATATTTCCTCACTCCTCTACCACTGGCTACTCAATATTTGGCTTGAATCCTTGTCTTGAATCACTTTTCCATTGGAATTTCAATTTTCCTAGATCATGACCAACTCACACTGCCTTTGTGAGGCTCCTGTGCATCCTCCTAGGGATTAAACGTGGCTTCCTCTCGTGACTCCTCTAGCACTAGAGGCCTCCACCAAAATACTTCCTCACTCCTCTACCACTTGCTACCTGATCTCTGGCTCAAATACTCCTTTTGAATCACTCTACCACTAGAAATGTTATCTTCCTAAATCACTATGTATCTGCACAATGTATATTCTGCATCTACCCCATCAATCTCTTTTTATAATCTCTAGAAACCCCCGAAATTGGCATCTATGCCTCTCTCTAGCTCTAGAACTAATTCATTATATCTCTTGATCAAAATCTTGGGCACAAGCTATTGAATCTGTTGGGTTGTGTTATATTCTTTCCACGACTAACCCTCATAGTGAATCGGGGGGTTAGAGGGGGGCGGGTGGCCCCCTTGTAGGGGGTCCGGGGCAGCGCCCCGGGAATTTTTTTTTTTGTACCCTATATTAGGTTGGGCGAACCTACCTATGGTTTTCGGTCCATGGTATTAGATGCTTCGGCATGTATAAATATGTATTGTAACATTGAAAGGAATATAATGAAAAATCAAGCTGGTAGTCCCGGTTTTGGGATCCAGGGGAATATCTGTGTATATGTGTTTTATGTGTTCTGCTCTCGCATTGTTTATTTTGTGTGTTTTAGAATTCTTATGCAGGTAATTTCTGTACAGGGTTGAAACCTACATTTGGTATCAGAGCAGTTTTGGCTTCAAGGGGACGCCTTTGTTGCTGAGGGGTTTCGCTCGGGCCTGTGGTAGACCCTGTTCAGTGGGAGATCTGTGAGATCGATTCTAGTGGTGAAAGAAGATGGCAAGAAGCGGAAAGATAGAGATCGAGAAGTTCAACGGTCAGAGTTTTGAGTTGTGGAAACTCAAGATGGAGGATCTGTTGGTGGATAAACATCAGTGGATCGTGGTAGATCCAGGTACTAAACCAATGGGAGTGACCGATGAAGAATGGAAGAAGTTGGATTGGAAGGCAAAGAGCACAATACAAATGTGTGTCTCAGATTCAGTATTGTTGAATGTATCAGGGGAAGCTACGGCGAAGGCTTCGTGGGATAAGTTAGCGACTTTGTACCAATCTAAGTCTCTGGTGAATAAACTATTCCTGCGGAAAACGTTGTATAACCTGAGGATGAAAGATGGAGACTCGGTGACAGAGCATATGAACGCATTTAATACTGTGGTAAGTCAGTTAGCGTCTATTGATATTAAAATTTTAGATGAAGATAAGTGCATCAGTTTGTTGTGTTCTCTACCAGAATCGTGGGATAGGTTGGTTATTGCAATAGGTAGCAATGCAACTACTTTGCAGTTTGATGAAATAGTCTCAGCCTTGCTGACGGAGGAGATGAGACGGAAACATATGGAGAGGCAGAATGGTGATGCCTTATCTGTACAAGGATGGTCCCAGAATACAAACAAAAATAAGTCATCGAGTGGTAGATCTAAATCTAGAGGGAGATGTAAATCTCCAGGAAAACCTGTAAAGGTGGTGTGCTAGAAATGCGGAAAGGAAGGGCATTTCAAAAGGGACTATAAATCTAAAGCTCCTGATAAATGAAAGGGATCAGATGAGGCTCCTTTTGCAGAGGCGAAAACCACCTCAGATGAAGGTGGGGATGTGTACTTGGCTTCTTCAAGTACACATGTAGATCACGAGGCATGGTTGATTGACTCAGGTGCATCCTTTCACTTCACTCCCCATAGAGAGTGGTTCTGTGAGTGTTAGAAATACGATGGTGGTGTTGTCTTCTTAGGAGATGATAGGAAGGCTAAAATCATTGGTTGCGGAAAAGTAAAGTTGAAGTTACAAGGTGGAAGGGTTAGAACAGTTCCGGGTGTTCTGCATATTCCTGCATTGGCCAGAAATCTGATTTCTATAACCAAGTTGGATGATGCAGGTGTAAAAATAGTGTTTGAGAAGGATACCTGCAAGATGGTGTGAGGAGCACTAGTATTGATGCGGGGAGTTCGGACTGGAACATTGTACAAGCTGCAAGGTAGCATTGTTGTTGATGGGTGCAACAGTTCTGTAGTTCCTGAAAGTGGAGCTGAAAATATAGTGGTCTCTGGAGAGAAGACCATGCTGTGGCATCAAAGGCTTGGACATATTGGAGAGAAGGGCCTTCGAATACTTCATGGTAAAGGTATGGTAGAAGGTATGAGCAATAGCTCTCTGGATTTTCATTTCTGTGAAAATTTTGTATATGGGAAGCAGAATCGAGTGAGTTTCCCCTCTGGCGCTAAGAGGGCGAAACAAATATTAGAGCTTGTGCACAGTGATGTGTTTGGACCTGTGAAAGTTCCATCACTGGGTAAGTCTCTGCACTATGTATCATTTATAGATGACTTCTCAAGGAATACATGGATATATTTCCTTAAGAAGAAATCTAAAGTCTTTGACAGGTTTAAAGAATTTAAGGCTCTGGTGGAAAATCAAGCAAAGAAGAAGATAAAGGTGCTGAGGACAGATAATGGTGGAGAGTTTTGCAGCAAGGAATTTGAAGAATTCTGTAAGAAGTGTGGTATAGCACGGCAGAAGACTACTCCATATACACCTCAGCCAAATGGAGTGGCAGAAAGAATGAACAAGACGTTGATGGAAAGTGCAAGAAGCATGCTCAGTGGTTCCGGGTTAGGACAAAAATTCTGGGCAAAGGCGGTGGATACTGCATGTTACTTGGTCAACAGGTCACCTTCATCAGCGTTGGAGGATAAGACTCCACAAGAAGTATGGACTGGTAAGAAACCTTCTCTTTCACATCTGAGGGTATTTGGATGTGATGCATATGTACGTGTTCCAAAGGAGAAACGAACCAAGTTGGATAGTAAATCTGAAAAGTGCATCTTTATTGGGTATAAGGATGGTCTAAAGGGTTATAAGCTTTGGAACCCAGTAATAAGGAAGGTTGTGTATAGCCAAGATGTGGTGTTCAGAGAGGTGAAAGTTGTTATTAAACATGAATTCCAACCAAAGGAACCTAAGAAGATAGAGTTTGAGCTAAAGGAGGAAGAATCAGACTTTACAACAGAGGAGGAATCAGAAGATGAAGAGCCACAAACTCCGGCTCTGAGAAGATCAATTCGAGAAAGAAGGCAGCCAAAAAGGTATAGTCCATCTGCGTTCTATTCAAATTTTCCTTTGTCTATTACTGATGATGATCCCAAAACTATGAAGGAAGCAGTGGATTCAGAGGATGGAAAACTCTGGAAAGAGGCCATGGTTGATGAAATGGCATCTTTTCACAAAAATGAGGGTTGGGATCTGGTGGAGTCGCCGGGTGGAAGGAAACCCATTGGCAGCAAATGGGTGTTCAAAAAGAAGACAAATGCAGAAGGGAAGGTGGAGAAATACAAAGCTTGGTTGGTAGAAAAAGGTTATTCCCAGGTGCCGGGAATTGATTTTGGTGATAATTTTTCTCCTGTTACCAAGGTAACTTCTATTAGGTTACTTTTATATGTTGTTGCTGCTTTTGATTTTGAGGTAGAACAAATGGATTTGAAGACAACATTTCTTCACGGGGATTTGGAAGAGGAAATCTACATGAAGCAACCTGAAGGCTTTGCGGTGAAGTGTAAGAAAGAACTGGTATGCAAGTTAAAGAAGTCTCTGTATGGGTTAATACAGTCACCAAGGATGTGGTATCAGAAATTTGATACATTTATACGGGGATTTTGCTTCACCAGAAGCAAAGCAGATCACTGTGTGTATTTTAAATTAATTGGTGACCGTGTTATTTATCTGGTCTTGTATGTGGATGATATGTTGCTGGTTGGAAATGCCAAAGAAATTATCCAGGATTTGAAGACCCAATTGTCCTACAAATTCGACATGAAAGATCTTGGTGCTACAAACTATATTTTGGACATGGAAATTAAAAGAGATCAGGCAAAGAGGAAGCTCTGGTTAAACCAGAGGAAGTATGTCGAGACAATACTGTACAGGTTTAATATGCAAGATAGTAAACCGATGAAGGTTCCTATTCCTGTAGGTGTGAGGTTATCTGCTGAACAGTGTCCCATGTCACAAGAAGAGGAAGAGGACACGTCGCATGTTCCATATGCGAGTGCAGTCGGTAGCCTGATGTATGCAATGGTATGTACTTGACCAGACATTGCACATGCAGTGGGAGTATTGAGCAGGTTTATGTCAAAACCAGGGAAGGAGCACTGGACAACAGTGAAGCGGGTTTTCAGGTATTTGCATGGCACTAGTGATTATGGTTTGTGCTACCAAGGAAGACCAGGATTGGACAGAGTGTTGGATATTCGTGGCTTTGTTGATGCAGACTGGGCTGGAGATCTGGATCAGAGCAGATCTACAAGTGGGTATGTGTTTAACCTATTTGGAGGTGCAGTCAACTGGATGAGTAAGAAACAATCTATAGTGGCATTATCAACTAGAGAGGCAGAATACATGGCAGCCACTCATGCAAGCAAGGAAGCAGTTTGGTTGCAGAGATTGTGTTGAAGTATGGGGTTAGTACAGGGAGCTATAAGAATAGACTGTGACAGCCAAAGTGCAATTTTCTTGGCAAAGAACCCTGCTTATCATTCAAAGACAAAGCACATTGATATTCAGTATCACTTTGTGAGGGATATGATAGAAGACAAAAAGGTGTTGCTGGTAAAGGTGGACACTTTGAAGAATATTGTAGATGCATGGAAAAAATCTGTGAGCTCTAAGAAGTTCTCTTGGTGTAGAGAAACAATGGGCATTTCAGGGCTGGAAAAATGACTAAGCTCTCCTGTGGCCCCGTGTGGAAAGAAAACAAGAAGTGGGAGATTGTTGGGTTGTGTTATATTCTTTCCACGACTAACCTACGTAGTGAACCGGGGGGTTAGAGGGGCGGCGGAGCCCCCCCTTCGTTGCGCCGATTGCGTAGCAGGGGGGGCAGCAGCCCCCCCTGTCTGGGGGTTTTGCATGGGGCGGGTAGCCCCCCTCTACGGGGTCCGAGGCAGCGCCTCGGGAAAGTTTTTTTTGGACCCTATATTAGGTTGGGCTAACCTACCTATGGATTTCGATCCATGGTTTTGGATGCGATGGTTTTCGGTCCATGGTATTGGATGCTTCGGCATGTATAAATATGTATTGTAACATTGAAAGGAATATAATGAAAAATCAAGCTGGTAGTCCCGGTTTTGGGATCCATGGGAAAATCTCTGTGTATATGTGTTTTATGTGTTATGCTATCACATCGTTTATTTTCTGTTTTTTAGAATTCATATGCAGGTAATTTCTGTACAGGGTTAAAACCTACAGAATCGACTGCTCCTCCAACAAGATCAAACTAGTGTACTACTACTAGCTACATAGTCCTTGCATAGTCCCTCTAGGAAACCTAACACTCCCTTAATCAGAATCTTCCAACATTAGAATCCTCCACAAAAATAATGTCTCACTCCTCTTCCACTTGCTACTCAATATTTGGCTTGAATCCTCGTGTTAAATAACTTTTCCATTGGAAATTCAATTTTCCTAGATCACAGCCAAGTCGAACTACCTCTATGAGGCTCCTCTACATCCTCATGGAGATTAAACTTAGCCTCCTCTCTTGACTCCTCTAGCACTAGAGACCTCCATTGGAATACTTCATCACTCATATGCCACGTGCTATTCTATCTCTGGCTCAAATCCTCCTTTTGAATCACTCCGCCACTAGAAATTTGATCTTCCTAGATCACTAAGTATTTGTGCTATGTATATTATCCATCTACCCCATCAATCTCCTCTTATAATATCTCGTTGGGGATCGAACGACCATGATTAAATCCTAATAAATATTTTATATCATCTCTGAGTTGATCCATGTGAGTTTCTAGAAAATTATCAGCTTTATCAATTAATTCCTATTAATTAATCAACTTTCCCAAGTTAGACTTAGGATATAATTATTATCAACTAATTAATTTATTTGAGTTATCTCTAGTTTCAATTTCTAGAAACAATTTATGGGATCTAGAGAACTCTCATGTTTTAGCCTCTCCACAAATTTTTAGACTAATGCATCATTAGATGCTACAAAGGCTAACAAACTAGTGGGAGAGAAATAATGGTTTGAACCCAAAATATAGACAATGGTGTTGCTTTAAGGGTTTAGGAGAAAAGGTTCTGAAAATATCCTCATCTTTTTCTCTGACAAAGAGTAGTGGAGCTTGAGGGTAGTTAGCAGTAAAATCCATGTTAGGTTGGGAGGATCACGAGAGCCCTTAAACCATTCCCAAAAGGATTTATATATATAATTATTCTATCATTTCAATTTCTATTGAATATCAAGAATGCAGAGAAGTTGGAAAGAAGAAAATAAAACAAAAAAGGACTTATTTGGTAGAATAGTTTATAAAACTGATTTTTTTTTGAATACTTGTTATGATGATGTAACTGTATAACCTACATGTTTATGTGCATTAGAAATGTACATGTATTACTAACCTGCAACATGAGGCTGGGAAGATAGTGCCTACAGAGTAAGATACATACTTTTACTAGAAACTCTGAAAAGAAGGACTAGGTAAATTCTGAATTAGGTATTCCTGAGATTGAATATTGAATGAAATGAACGTAAATGTGAATGTTAATGTTTACTATATGGAATATGAATTTACGGGTACTAGAAACTAGGACAATACTCAAAGGGGGGGGTGAATTAGTATTGTAAGAATTTTATACTTACTTTCACTTGTGGAGCGATATTTGGACACCATGAAATGCTTCCACAATTAATTTGTATGAGCATGAGAATAAGTAATATAAGTAACCCAAAGGAACACAAATTATTCAAACATTTCTTCAATTTCTTCACAAAGGAAAGCTACTACTTCTGTTACAAAGTTTTCTAGATAGAACTAGTAGGAAGCTATTACCCGTTGATTTATTAGCTACAGGTAAAAGGATCTACAACCCCTCAATATTTACTAGCAAATATTGTATGGAGTTACTACCCCGAAACTCCAAGCTACAACTTTCTTGAACTCAGTAATTCATCTTTGATATAATTTTCATACTCAAATCATGAAGGCCATTTCCTTCCATAAATAATTAAATTTGTCTCTTCAAACACTCACCAAAACCTCATTAGTAATCTCTAAATAATGAGAAATCCACCATTTACACCAACAACATCAATCCAACCAAACTCCTAGACACCACACTGCTCTTTAGATAATTTTAAATCAAGTATGCTTATAAAGAATTGACTGATAAAATTATCTTATTTACATTTTAGTTAATTTATCAATTTTAATATTTGCATGAATCCCTTATTTTTAGCTTTTCGCAAGTCATTTTATGAGTTCTCCAAGTCTCTAGGCACTGATGTGCTATTCTGAACTCAATCTATTATTTTTACTATTAATTATGCTTATTCTAAGACTTTATCAAACTTTACTTCTAGTTTATTTGAAGATTCTGATTTTGGTTAGTGCTATATTTGGCTAAATTTCCAAAACTACCAAATATACTGCCAATAACACCCATGTCACCTTATTTTCCCCTTATGCCCTTGGTGTTTTACATATTGGCCCTAATATTGGCCCTATAGCCCATAAGGGCTTGGGATATGACCTTGACCTTAACTCATAATAACTTTAGTCAACTTCTTGACTTCATTGTCGATGTTGTGCCAACATCATTAGTGCTAAAATGATTAGCATTATCCTTTTCCTTCCACCTGTGTCCCCATGTCGTCGTTGGGTTCCTTTTCCTTTATCTGCGGATCTTATATCTGCACGTTGTGTGTTACTACATCATTCTAACATCACATGTCATGTTCTTGCCATTGGTTTACAGATACCCCCCCATGCATGGTTTCTAGTATATAGGGGGAGGTGTTCTCAATCATCCTTTATCATCGATCTTACGATTAGTAGTCTGGAAAAAGTGCCCATTGCAGACCCCCCTAATTATTACTGGTCGAGTTGGCATGGGCATGTGAAATTTTAATGATGTGTCGGTGGGGGAGCATGGTGGAAGATCCACACATTTAGATCCCGATGGTTAAAAGTATCCATCTACTAGTTCTTCCACCTATAACTCTACCAAGTTTGGCCAGCTGCCAAACTAACCATGTTCTGAACATCTTGCACCAAGTTTAGTTGCAAGTTTGACTTCTAGGTGGGCTTGTGCTTTGACTGGCCATATATTCCGATCATGGAGGTTATTTCATGGCTTTAATATGCCAATGAAAATCTCATTTATATATATTTTTATCTAAATGGTTTCATTTGACTTTGAGTTGCCCTTCTGTACTAGAAATTCCTTCAATCTCACTGCACCTTATTCATCCATGTTGTACTCATATTGCAATCGTATTTTATTTTTCCATCATCTATCAACACCTTTGACATCCTTTACCATCAATGGCAACACATCTCTAACATTCTCCTCATGTAGCATTAATGGAAGCACCATGATCAAACAAAACATCATCATGAAAACAGAGTGGGCTATCAAAGTGTTCTTGTTCTTATTATTTCTCCTTTGTATGCATCATCATCTTCTCATCATGTGGATGCTTCCCCCCCCGTGATGTATTTAAAATCCCTGGTGAAAATTCCATGTAATAAAAGTAATAAAAGAAAAATAATAACCACAGTTGATGGGACACTTATTCCAAGCTGAGTGTTGGGCAAGATATCCTAGTGTGGGTTTTCATTTCGGTTAATATGGCTAAGGAATTGACAATGACAATGGAAAAAAAATGGCATTTTGGCACAGTTATTTATGAAAATAATAGAAATTAGGAGAAAAAGAAGCTGAAAAGACACAAGTTGCATGTGACGAGGAAATTGAAGGAAAATAATGGAAAATTAAGAAAATATAGGCCTCATTCATAAAAAGGCTTCTGAGGATCAGTACGTAGAGTTTGGTCAGTTCAGTTTTGGAGATCTCCCATTACCCACTCTCTCTCATACTCTGGGATACTTAGAGTTTTCTTGGAGCACTTTTGGAGAGTGTGGTATACTTGGAGTTTTGGAGCAAGAAGGAAAAGGAAGATAACGAAAGTGCAAGAGGACATTAGGATCAACAAATACAACTAATTTGGCTTGTAGGTACCGAGTTGCATGTATGTTTTCCTCTATTTTTCGCATGCATGACATATGCATGTGGCTTACTCGTCATGATCTGTCACTAGAATGGAGCCTATATGGACAATGGATTTTCCTAGTCTTTCCATTTCCTAGATAGTATGGTGATTGTGGAGTTATTTCTTCTTTTTCTGGTTGGTTCTCATGTTTCCTAACCTTGGGTTGAGTTATTAGTTCCTAGAATCCTTGGTTGGAAAAACATTTTGGAAGCCCTATAATAGCTTGGGTTAAGGGACTAATCTTGGAAGCCTTGGTTGGATAAATTCTCTAGAATCCCTTGGTGGGTTGAGTTACTAGTCGTAGAAGCCTTGCTTGGAAAAAATGCTCTGAATCCCTAGAAGGCTTCGGTAAAGACCAATGTGATGATGGTTTGTGATGTCCGGCCATGAGGTGGAATCACTATTTCATGGGTTGAGGTGGTCGGCCTATGGAAGCCTTGGATGGTTTTGGATTCATGTGTTCTATGAGATCCTACTTTCATGCTTGGAATATGGCATGGGGGTTTATGGTTGAAGAGAGATTTGGCTCACCCATTCTATGGTCGGGTTGAATGTGGAAGTCCCATCCTAGGTTTACATTTTGCATCATCAATATGAGGTTATTTATCCTTGTATTTCTATGAGTATCATGTTGGTTATGTGTGGATTGTATAGTTGTAATTTCCTTGGTATTTCTATTGCTATTATGGTGGTTCTGTATATGTTTTATGAAAGTAGCTATGTATGGATCTCATCATTCTTTTACCTGTAAATGGATGAATAATGAATCTATGACCTAATACATGTTAATGCAACAAATAGTATGAGAGAACAATCATTCTTAGCGATTCTCACATAAGTATGAGATCCCTATGATTAAATATGTTGTTTACACTTGTTGATTACATATTTCTGATATGTTTGATGCAATGCCTGTCATGGTTCGTAGGGTTCCAGTTAAGGGCTTATTCATGTACTTACTTTTGCATCATTGTTTCCCTAATATCTTATTGTTCTGAAGGGGCCATTCAATTCTGAAAAGTGACCTAGGCTTTCCACCTAAAAAGGATTCTCAAATCCAGGGTATGTTGGCACAACACTGAGAGAAATAGTCCCTAGACATTGGTATGCCTTGTCATGATAGCGTCTAGAGTCTCCTAGACATTGTCAAGCCCATAACATGGGAGTGTCCATCGGTCAAATGGTCTAAAACCTTAATGGGACCAACAGAATGGTTACCAAAAATGTTTGTATGGTTCTTAGGGGTCCTATAGCTAATGTTGAAGGTTTGTATGGTGTGTTTCCATTGGTTCCACTTCCTAAACATGACTTAGGAGGTTGAATCATATCATAGTATCATCGTGTCACATGTTTACCCCAGTTGACCGGTTACATGGGTAGATGTGGGAGGAAGGTGTTACAGAGTGGTAATAGAGCATGGTTCACCACTCGGACTAGATGGGTTGTGTGTTGGTTGTGCGTTCATGTCATTTCATGTATGTGTCTTGTGTTCTGAGACCATGTGCTTGTTGCATATGCATGGTGTTGATCATGGTTGTACTGATGTTGCCATGTGGAAGTTGATGTTATTATTGTGGAGTGCAGTATCGTGAGTTTATGACTGGTTACATGGTGTTAAATTTCACTTAAATGTATCATTCTTGTATGCTTGGTTACTTGTTCCTACCTGTTGTTACAAGTGTTGTTCATTTACGCTTGAACATATGTGTTTATGCGTGTGTGTTGTCCATGGTTATGCTTGTGTATTGTTCTCATATGTGTTGGTGTATTGTCTACATTTATGATTGTGCATTTTCCATGTACTTTAGTACTGTTGATGTCCTCATTCATGAGGTCATGGTATGTGTGGTTGACATGGTCATGCATCAGTGACTCGACTCTGTCTAGAATGGTGGCTATAGGGTTATATGATTATGGCTTATATTTCTATATGTTGTTGTGACTATGTTATGCATATATCACATGGATTGGTTGATGTTATAGATCAAATATCCTCCCCGAACTAAGCTAAGTTGTGCTGGTTTATTGTGATTTGGTTTAGCTGACATGATGTACATTGCAAGAAGAATATCAAAAGATGACTAGCAAGATGGTAGACTACAGTTCACAAGACTCTCCCTATGGATCAGATGAGCAACATGGTGTTGGGAATTCTTCTGCTCTAGCAGACACATTAAGAAGCTTAAAGGAAGAAATAAGGATTTGTAAGGCAGGGAATGACAGAATCATACATGCACATGAAAAATAAGCAGAGGTTAACACAGTGATACTGCAAAGTTTTTCAGATTTGCAGTGATAGGGACCATGTCGAATCATCCATGAGCAGGAGGACATAAATAATGGGGAATATGGTAGTAGGTCTCATGGTGGTCACATATCAGATAAAGATGACAATGTGAGACATTACAGATTGTGGGACACTTTGGATAGGAGAGGTTATGGACATAGGAATTATTATAGTTCTAGTTGAGATAGACACTATAATTGGCATCGTTATCATCCTTATAGGAGGAGTTATAGGGAATACTTTCCTGATGAGTCTAAGAAAGAAAAGCCACCTACTTTTAATGGAGATATGAAGAAATCACAGGATGGAGAGGCATGATTGCTTGGCATGAGGAAGTTATTTAGGTTACATGATTATTCAAATAAGATGAAATCCATATTACCTACATTTAGTCTCCAAGGTAAAGAAGACATTTGGTGGGAAGATGTAAAGAATTTCAAATGTATTCATGATGAGGACTTGACTTGGGGTGAGGTTGAGCAGATATTCAAGAACAAATACCTACCGGAAAGCTACTTTGATGACAAGTAATAATAATTTGAAGATCTAAATATGGGATCAATGATGGATGAGTAGTACACTAGTAGGTTCTTGGAGCTACTGAGGTATGTGCCTTACCTCATGGAGGAGAAGGCCAAGATTCAGCGGTTCCTTACTAGATTATTTGTTGCATTCAAAGACAGGATCCAATTCAATGAGCCTAGATAATTAGATGAGACCATTCGAAAGCTAGGGCATTGTTATGAGGAATCGAAGCACAGATATGAGAATAAGAAAAAGTGGAAAGGTAATGTAAAGAACAAAGGAAAATGCGATAGGAAGCAATAAATACCTCAGGGTACAAGTAATAAAGAGAATGCAACACCATCTAAGAAGTTAAATGCATTAGACAGAGGACAAGGATTTCGATCTGACAAGTAGAATAGGGATGCAGGCTAGAATCCTAAAGAGTGTTGGACTTGTGGCAAGGATAATTGCAGGAGAGATTGTCCATAGAATTAGCGTAATAGGTTTTAGATATATAATTCACAGGAGGCACAAAGTTTTGGGGATGTTGGTCATAGCGTTCCTCATATCTATGCAGCATTGGATAACAAACAGGTAGACCATCAAGCATCTATCATTGAGATGGACAGTAAGCTTTGTGATCAATTTATTTATATTTTGATTGACTGTGGTCTAAGTATAGCTATGTCAGTCCTGAATTTATGGATAAGTGTGATTTGAGTAAGGAATTTCATGCATAATCTTGGTTAGTGCATTTGGCTACAGGTACAAAGAAGTAAGTTCACCATTAGGTAAGAGCTTATGCATTTGATTTGAATGGTATGCCTACCGCAATACATTTGAATGTATTACTGTTGGCATCATACAACATGTCATTTGGAATGGATTGGTTTTACCTTCATAGAACCAAGGTGGATTGTTATGACAAGGACATTAAGTGCTTGGATGAAAATGGAGAACCAAGATTCTTACAGGGAAAGAAGAACAACACATCAGTTAGGATGATGTAACAACCCTAGTTAAAACTTCATGCAAAATATATAAGACCATGGATGATGGGACACATATTCCAATATGAATGGTGGGAGAAACATCCTAATGGTTGTTGATTTAGTTTATTATAGCTTAAGAAATTGGCAAACGAAATGGGAAAGGCTTTGTAAAGGCATGTGCCATTTATTGGCATTTTATTTATGAAAATAATAGAAATTAGGAGAAAAGGAAGGTGAAAGTTCACAGGTTGCATGTGAGGAGGAAAATGATGGAAAATAATGGAAAATGAAGAAAATGGAGGCCTCATTAATAAAAAGGATTTTGAGGATTAGTGGGCAAGACTTGATTAGTTTAGTTTTGGAACTTTATCATTATTCTCTCTCTCTCTTTCTCATACTCTTGGAAACTTAGAGTTTCCTTGGATCACTCTTGGAGGGTGTGGCATACGTGGATTTTTGGAGAAAGAAGGAAAAGAAAAAGCAAGAAAGTGAAAGAGGGCATTCGTATCTGCAACGACAGTGGGCTTTGCTTCAGGTATTGAGTTCATGTATGTTTCCTTCACTAGTTTTGGCATACATGGTATATGCATGTGGATTTGTTGTGATGTGTCATTGGAATGGAGGATGGATGGGATTGAAAATGGATTGCCTAGCCTTTTCATTTCCTAGATAGCCATGGAGATTGTGGGTTTATTTCCTTGTTTTGTTTTGGTTGATTCTCATGTTTCCTTAGCATGGGTTAAGTTATTAGTTTCTAGAAGCCTTGGTTGGAAAAAATGTTGTAGAAGCCCAACAATAATTGTGGGTTGAGTTACATCCCTCGGTCCTTCGTTGGAAAAATTCTTTGGAGCCCAATAGTAGCTATGGGTTGAGTTATTGATCCTAGGAGCCGTGTTGGAACAAACAATTTGGAGACTTGGTAAGCTAGGATAGAGACCAAACAGATGATGGTTTTGGTAATGTCTGACCATGACATGGAATCACTATTTCATGGGTTGAAGTGGATGGCCTCTGGAAGCCCTAGATGGTTTTTGATTGATGTGTTCTATGAGATCCCACATTCACGGTTGGAATGTGGCATGGGGGTGAATGGATGAAGAAAGATTTGGCTCAGCCATTCTAAGGTCAGGTGGAATATGGAACTCCCATCCTAGGTTTAGATTTTGCATCAATAATGAAAGGTTATTTCTCCTAGTATTTCTATGAGTATTATGATAAATTATATGTGGTGTATATGACTATGATTTCATTACTATTTATGTCCCTATTATGTTGGTTATGTATATGTTTTATGACAACATCTAGTATGATTTTCGTCTTTTTTTTTACTTGTAAATGAATAAACAATGTATCTATGACCTAGTGGATGGAAAGGAATTTAAAGTGATAAGGAAATAATTCTTCATGGTGAATATCAGATAAGTATGAGACCCTTATGCTCAGATCTGTTATTTACACTTGTAGGTTGCATAGTTACTAAGTGTTTCAGAAAATGTTTGTCATTGTTAGGCTTGGTTAGGTGAAACCCTTGATCAAGTTTTGTGCTAGAGGCTTTGACTTGGTGTCATTTGTTATCTTGGAAAGTCTCATCAAGTTATAGGCAGTGAATTGGAGACTAGCCCTGAAAAAGTGGCTTAAATATCACAGTCTCTGGCCTAGAACTGGCTGAGAAAGACTGTAGGCTCTCCCATGCAGTCATTGTGGGAGCGACTATAGGGTTCAATTCACATGCATACCTTGCCATGGGAAAAACTTTGGGTTTGGTTAATTGAAATGCTAGGTTAACTCAGTGGTTGGGCACCTGGAGTGGTGGATTAGCTCTAGGGGGTCCTGAAGCACCTAAGGGAAGTCTGTAAGGTCTTGTTTTGTCGACTCAATTTCCTTAAGGTTACCTAGGAAGTTGAGTCTTATCATAGTGGCCTCTCGTCGCATATTTACCCCGACTGACTGTTTGCTAGGGTAGATGTGGGAGGAGGGTGTTACAGAGTGGTATCAGAGCATGGTTCACCCCTCATATTGGATAGGCGGTGTGTGTTTGTCATGCATGTATGTTAGTTTCATGTGTGTCTCTTACACTTGCATTCCATGTTCTTGTTTCATTGCATAATTTTTATCATGGTTGTAGTAAGGTTGTCATGAGGTACTTGATGTTGATTTTGTGCAAGGCATCATCATGAGTATATGACTAGTTACATAGTGTTATATGTCACTTACATGTTGTTGTATGTCTCTTGATTAGATTCATGTATGTTACGTTGCATTCTTGTATGTTTGATTACATGTAGCAATCTTGTAGGTTGGTTATAAGTATTTATCACTTATGCTCGACTACATGAACTCATGTGTATGTGTACTTGATTATGCATTGCTTATGCATGTTGATGGTTTCATGTGGCCGTATAGTGACGTAATTGTTGTTGTTGTCATGCATGAGGTCATGGTTTGTGAAGTTGATATGCTCGTGCATTGATGACTAGACTCTAGCTAGAATGATGTGTATATGATTTGGCACTCATGTGTTATATGTCTATATGTAGTTGTTATTCATGTATAGTCTTGGTTATAGTTATGCATGAATAGTAAGTAAAAAATGCCTTGTGAAGTCACTATATGAAAATTTAGGTCATCATGGTTCTATTGGTTGTTATGATAATAATGTGTTTGCTGAGATAGAATAGGAGATGCAAATCATTAAAGTGAAGTTGCAGCATTGGGCCTCAAGGCAAGAGTAGATCGTCATACAAGTATTGTATGTTTGGCATGTAGGTATGTAAGTTAAGGGTTATCATATGCATTAGGTTTATGTACATGTTTTTGATGTTATGGTTACGTACATGATAGATGATATTTGATTAGTATAGTCACATTCACATGTGTCATGAATGGTAGTAACTTGTGGTACTATGCATTGCTATTTTTTGTTTTATGTTAGATAAATTGGTGATAATGTTATATGTTGTTGATGAGAATGTTATATGTTAAGTGATTGTTGTTATATATTAGTTAATTTGAATATTAGGGTTATAACATTAATATCCTGATGTTATATGTATCATGCTAAATTGGATTGCACTATGCATCTGGTTATGGTTACGATATTTAGGTATGAACCGACATATTTTTGATGACTTTGCACACATGGTTGTTATGCATGAGCAACAAATGATTATGAGTTTATCATGTGACCATGTTAGTTAGGTATTGTTATGGATGTTGTGATCTTATTTATGTTTGAGTTTACATGTTGTAAATTTATATCTTGCTAACTAGATTGATTGTGTAGACAAGATAGCCTCCACTAAGGTATACTAAGGTATTATTTTTTGTATGTAGTATACTTGGTGCTACATTATTGATTATATCATATATTTTATGTTAAGTGTTTGGTGTCAATCATTTCATGTATTTCATTTATTTAAAATGGGATGTTTGCAAGTTGGTTGAATGTTTGATGAGTTGCATAATACATGTGTTCCAATGATCTTGTTTTGAGATGATTGTACTAACACATATGTGTTGAGAAAGTTTATATGTACTTGAGTATAGTAGGTGACAGTTGTAGAATTATGTCTAATGACTATGAGTTGACTATGGATTATGATACGATTGTTTGTAAAAGTTGATTTTGAATTGATGGATATGATTTTCTTTATATTTGGAACGTGGGATTGACATGGGTAAATAGTAGCAAGAAACATTCTTGTTATTACTATCACAAGGTAATATTTGATATGTATATATAACTAACATTTGGGGTGATGTTATAGTACATAGTAAGCCTAGATTGCAACAAGGTAAAAAGGGTAAAAGAAAGGAATTTGAAAAGAATTCCTTTAGCTATGTTTGATAACCCTAATCCCAAGTGAATGAGTGCCTCACATACAAGAAGTCTTCTCAACCTTGATTTTGTCTGACATTATGTGGATATGTGCTATAGTCATGAACATGTACTTGATAGGTATATTAACGAGTCTCTAGTTGCGGGTGGATCTGTCAAGGGAATTGGAGTCCCTTGAGAGATGACATGGATGTGCTCAATTGCAAGCAACATGTTTGTCACAACAAGGTAAGGTAAGTAGTATGTCATTATGTTTATTTACGCACTAGCGGTTATGTGTTTATCGAAATATGGTGCATGGGATTGCATGGAAAGGAAACTGCCATGAAATTTTGAAGAAGGCTTGTGTTGAGATTTCCTAGGGAACCACGGGGATTGTGTCATGGTGTTTGTTGTTAGTAATGTGATTTTGGTATTTTACAATTGTTTCGCTTGAATAATGATTTTTATTGTGTCCGGTGCATATCTATGCCACTTTGTTTGTGGTGTCATATTGTTGTTGGTTTTCCATGGTTTTCTTCTTGTTTTCTTCTCGGTCTTTCCTTTATTGTTTTGAGTGTCTTGGGAATTAGTTGGGGAAGGAGGAAATTTAATGGATCTCGGGGAGAGTTGTAGGGTACCCAACAGATAATGTAAGATAGATGAAAGTTTTTGCATGAGTGAGCACAGCGGAAGGTAAGACTATGACAGTCGGTTGGATTGATTGGGTCCATTGTGGTAAATGGACGATGACATTATAGTCATGAGAAAGATAAGCATGAAGTGTAAAGTAAATGGATTTGAGGTGTCAGGTACCTTGGATATGTTGGGAATTGTTGTTCTAAATGTTGTGCATGTTATGCACAAATAAGGAATTTCTCTTAACCTTTACCTTATGTAATTATGTTGGAATCATTATTATGTTGATGTCTATATGCATATACATGTATATATGTATATCGTTGAATGACTAGATAATTATTATTTAATGTTGATGTTTATATGTATGTATGTGTATGTATGCATATCGTTTCCTTACATGATCATGCTTGTTTATACTAATGCTTGTATATATGTATGTATCTATGTATCTGTGTCACTGTCCGACAATGTCATCAGGAATCGTTCTTGTGGAGGAATGATTGCTTACGCAGGAAAATGACATGAAGAGGTTCTTGGTCTTATGAGGAATTAATTGGGAAGAGTAGTCATGACAAATATATCAGGTCGGTATCATGTGGATATGATTGATATTGTATGCTTGTATTATGCCTAAGTTTATGTTATGAAAGGTAACACTAAGGGATGCATTAGCGAAATGAAAGCATTGTGGTTTGCAACATGTTAGGACAAGCATGGATAAGACAATGGAGGCAAGGTTTATGAGATAGTGTGCTTCTGGATGTGAGGTACTATTGTTGTGAAAATGTTGTATATGTTGTACATGTTGCATCTATGATGTTGTGTACATCCATTGTTGTATCTATATAGTTTGGGTACATGTTTTTATGCTATGATTATCTACAAGGTGGTACATATAGTATTGTGTATGTATGGTGCTATGTGCACGTCGAATATGTGGTGTTGTGTACAAATGATGCTATGTACATGTTGCATATGCAGTGCTATATACATGTGGTGTTGTGTGGATGTTGTACATGTGCTGCTATGTACATATGGTTTGGTGTGTATGATTGTACAAGTGGTGTTGTGTGCAGGGGGTGTAGACAGGGAAAATTTTAAGGATGAAAATTTGTCTTAAAGTTTAGAAACCTTGGCGAATCTCACAAGTCTATTATATGAAATAACTAAAACATTTGGTCATCTTCTTGTAAAAATATTCAAAATTATAATAATTTTATATAGTCTATATATAAAATTTTGGCAATTTTTAAAGTAAAATAATTTTAAACTATAAAATTTGGGCGAATTATTTTTAGAAAAAATGGAAATTAGTGAATCTTTTTTTGGAAAAAGCATGGAAAATTAGCCCACTTGTGAATATTAGCCCCTAAAGTTTTCCCTCGTGGTGTTGTGTGCATGTCATGCATATGGCATTGTGTACATGTGGTGACACATACATGTCATGCATGTGGTACTATGTGCAGTTGGTGTTGTGTACACATTGTACAAGTGGTGTAGTGTACATGTGACATTGTGTACATGTTATGCATCTGGCACCATGTACATGTGATGTTGTGCACATGTTGTGCAGATGGTGTGGTGTACAGGTGGTACTGTGTACTTGTTGTACATATGGTACTTATAAACGTGTGGTACTGTGTGCGTGTCATACATGTTGTGTTGAGGGCATGTGGTACTAGGTATGTGCGTTGTGTAGGCGCATGTATTGTGTGGTGTTGTACATCAGGTATAGATGTATTATGTTGTGTTGTATGCCAGGTATAGGTGTATGTATTATGTTATGCACAGGATGTAGGCGTATGTATTGTATTGTATACATTGGGTGTAGATGAATGTATTGCTGGTATTATATGATATGTGTAGCTATATGTGTGTGATGCACACTATCTGTGTGAACATGGTTGAGGAGAAGGAACTTGGTATTTGTCGGGTCTGGAAACTGATCGAGAGTGGGTACGGAATAAATAGAAGGTAGAAGCTAATGATCGACTTAAGGAAAAGTATCAATATTTTATTTCAGTTTAGTTATGCACACTATGTATGATTATGTTCTATGATGGTTACATGCGATTTATGATTTTTATGGTTATGTTTTGAGCTAACCTGATGTGATATTTTTATACATGTTGATTTGGTCAAATATGCTAGTTTGACTTGTTGTGACAAGAAGCGCACAGGATTGCAAATGTACCTTATTGACGAGCTACCAATGAGGTACGATGTGAATTTATCTTGTTTTAATTTAAATCTAATAGAAGGTATGCGCTTGGGACATGAAGCATGAAAATTCCTGATTGGATGATTGAAATCGACTACAATAATTGGCAGCGTCAACAAAATGAATTGGAAAATGCAGTAGTATGCTAGTAAAGAACTTCAGGAGCAGGGCCATTGTGGGACATTGATCTAAATGTTGGTAAAACTTGTTAATGCTGTGCAAGCTCCCTCATCAGTATTAGAAATGAGTTTAGGATCTTCTCAAATTAACCAAAATGTGAGCAATTATGTGTCAAGTATTGAGTGTGTCTTAAGATCAATTTATGACATTAATTAGCTGTTTAAAAAGACATATACAATAATTAAAATGTACAGAGGTAAAACATAGCATCTCATAACACATATTTGATAAAGGAGTTCACCCCTCATGGTCTACATCTCCTTGGACCTGCTTCAATGGTTAGGCCCTCATTGGATTAGTGGTCAATTATCTGATTACATGCACCTGCAGTGCTCCGATGGGTTTGAAACCTACTCGAATGGATTCAGAAGACCAAAAAACCTCAAAAATGAGTTTTTGACCTCTACAATTTGACTTCATATGATCTAGGCTTGACCTACTCCCCTGGTGGCCCTAAGATTCCTTAAACTTCAACGTAGCAAATTCACGTGAAAAAGTACATTTTTGCCTCTACAGCCTATTCCATTGTGTTGGTTGTCCCTTAAGAAACCAATTTCCTGGCTGTGTAGAAATTTTGCTTTAGACATTAATTTTATTTATGTATGTCACTTATTTGTATAATGTGTCCTCATATGAAGGACCTGAAGGACCTAACTTTCAACCCTTAATAATTAGCTGATATGAAAATCTCAGAATGCCATGTGATGTTGAATATGAATGCTGTGTGAAGAATGCCTTGAGAAGTTAAAGATAATATGTTGTGTTTGACAGGAAATATTATCTATAACTTAGAAGAAATATAGGGGTAGGATCTTTAAATATAGGAGCACTCTTTTAAGGAACTTTAACTTCATTCACATAAGTAAACAAAGACCTATAGCTTCAATACCATATTTAGAGAAAGGAAGAAACATGATGACACATAACAGAGAAATTACAAAATCATACCCAACAATGTGTGGAAAACTTCTAATTCTTTCATTAATGATCAATTTATCAAGAATACAATAGCATAGTCTCTAGGTTCTTCAAAATTCAGACCGTTTTCCTATAATTTTACCTATTTTTATACATCATGGGACAATTGTTAACTACCAAAACTGTCAAACTGCTTAACTACCTCCTAACTGTCTAAAGTAGAAGTCATTACAAAATATTATATTGGAAGGTAAAAGACACCTCATTCTCCTCAAGAAAACAAAATAACAAGAAGTAACAGAAATTAGAGTATGATTGGTGATTTTTGCTCGCTGTTTGAATCTGTGGCTTGAGTGTGTGGTCCTGCTGATGCATCTTTGGTCTCCTCTACCATCCATTCCTTGCACTTCCTCCATAATGCTACATTTGACTTTGGTGCTTCCTCTAATTCATCAAGTGATATTCTGCAAGTAGGGAAAATTTTAAGAACCACCCTAAATTTATATGTATAATAAATGGGCTAATCCCCATGATACATAGGAAAAATGGGAGGTGATTTTATCAATAATATAATATGTATATATAATTTTTTTGGCGAATCTCTCACTAGATTATATTATCTTGTACAATGAGTAGAATCTTTCAATGAATTATAAAATCTTGTAAGATCTTGGCAAATCCTTTACTGAATAATAAAACATTATGAAGTCTTGGCGAATGTTTTGTTAAAGTATGAAACCATATATGATAATAAGAAAACATATTCCTTAAACTGTAATATACTAACATACATATTTGGAAAAAGAAACATAATTTTCTCTTCCTACAAACAATGTTCCAAGTTTCAGTGGTTGTGTTTGTCAAGGTTCTTACAATACACTCTTTCATATCCTTCTATTAGTTTTGATAATATTCCACAGCAAAGTTCTTGTAGGTGTTGATATTGACAACGAGTTCTGTCAAGGTAGTAGAGATTAACCTTTTCTCTACAAATTTTGTCAAGCTACAACCTTTTTCAAGTTATCGAATTTCTTTCTTATTCCATAGACTCCAACTACGAGATAAAGCAAAACACATCAAGTTTTTTTACCCCAACATGGCAACAAGTAGCAAGCCCCAGCTATATTATATGAGAAAGTATTAGGTATCTCAAGGGCTTGAAGGGGATCTAATTGAAAGAAGTGACCATTGTGACAATACTTCCAATCAATACATGAATATATAAATGTAGATTTATTATTATTTTAATTGGAAATATTCAATTAAATAATAAAATGTAATTATGTCTCTCCCAATCTAAATTGCTTATTAGAATAATTCACTACCCTCATAGGTGTCGCATTTTTTAACAACGTTGTAACATGTAGATTAATTTCCTTTTTGGTGAACAATCTCCACCTTTTAGGAAAATATGGTGCAGTGGCTCCAACCCCTACAGATCATTAGGACAAACTAAGAATATCACAGAAGATGAAAGGTTGTACAAACCAACTTATTTTTCAAACAACTAATCCAACATCAGTACCTAAAATTTTTCATGAAGATATCATATTGAGAATGTTTGAAAAATGGTGAGAAATCTTTTGCGATGGTGATGTGGAAAGAGTGATAAGGTTTCATTGTTTTGAATTTTTTTTGTTCAGAAAAAGTTAAAAACCAATATTAATGGAGATATTGGAATTTTTTACTAAATTTTGTGAAGTGACTAAATGTAGCTTTAACAATTCACCTTAAGATGTTTTTACAATATAATTTCCTAAGTCTATTTAATATCTTCATTATCATAAAAACCAACCTATATCCATCTTAACTCCACATCTATCACTCTTAGGGGGATGAAATCTATTTATCCCTCTGAGCACTTGGTAGATCCAGAATTAAGATGGATCTAAGATGATAGAATTCCCCCTTTAAATAGTCTATGATCACATGAAAGCCATGGCATTACCATGGGTCAATACCATGGTTTATCATAAACCTGGAGCTTAAAAATCACTATTAGTAATTTATAAAAATTAATAAAATTAATAATTGATTTTTTATTTTATTTTTTATTTTAACCAAGTTAAAATGTTTAAAATACATTAAATTACAACATCCAGTTTTACTCTTGATCCACCAAGCCCCAAGAGCGATCAAATATTTTTTCACTCTATGCTAGCTTGCATACCACGATATTTGATACCTCTCAGGGGTTGGTAGATCCAGAGTAAAGATGGATCTATGCTAGTTTAATTCCACCATTTAAATAGGCTATATTCCATGTGAATACCATGGGTCAATACCATGTGCCATTTTTATTTTTATTAATATGGGTTAATAATGTTTTTCTGCATGGTATTAATAATAATCTAGCCCATGGTATTATTGAAAATGAAATTAACTCAAACAGATTATAGAAAAACACAAATAAAAACTAGACACAAAATATGGGCTGAAAAAGGCTTCAGCGTCTTGGCTTCCTCAGGTATTCTCTCATTTTAATTCATTCATTAAAAACAATTGAATATAGTGTTATAAATCAATAGATGAGAGATAGTGTTCTCAAGATAGTGTGTTCTATCTGAGACACTTTTGGTTGAGATAATTTCTCCTTTGGTTAAGATAATTTCTCACCAGACACACACCAATATAGGAGTTACCTAAACTAACTCCTATCTTAGAGGAACAACGCAAGAGTTAGGCACAAATTCCTAACTTGGAATATTTAATTAATTAATTACTTTTTGGATTTATTATTGTTTTATGAGAGAGGCTAACATTCCCCCCTTCAATGATAAATCCAAAATAAGAACGAGGAACCATCTTCCAAGTTCTCATGTCGATCCTCAAAAATATTGCCTGAAAAAACCGCCAAATCTGGATGCTGAAGAAACTGCAATATGAAGATAACATGAATCAATTGCATGCCTAATTCATCTCTGAATGATGCTTGGTAGTTCTATCATGTGCCAAGCCACAAAAGGATCCAACTGTCCTTTGCTTGAAAACAACATCTGGTGTCCACTGACAGAATTTGATGAATGCCCACTGGTGTATTTGTTGATGATGATCACCCATTGGCTGAAGATGTCGAAAAACAACTCAATGTTTCTTTTACTATGATGAAAGATGCTCACTGTTGATTTTGTTGTCGATCTCCCACTAGTGAATTTGTTGATGCTCACTGCTGATGAAAAAATCCCACTGGCTGATGAAGATGCCCACTGGCTACTTGGCTGATGTTGTCGAGACTTTTAGTCTGACAACCACTTGTCAATTTCATTGAAATTTCCCCCCTTTGTCCACTGAAAGGAGAGACAATCTTCTCCAAAATATATTTGAACTCCCCCCATTTAGGTGTAGGAGAGTTTCACTGTTGTACTCCCTCGTTCAATTGCATGAGAGTACCATCATCGGTTCACTGCTGGTTGCACTATGTGTGATTGTAGTCGGTTGTAGAACTGAGACAATATTTTGACTGTGGATGACCATTCCCAAGGATCGATCCATTCATAATGTATCTTCAATCTTGTTGATTTTTGTTGGTTGCGACATTTTTCTGAGGAATGGTTGGGCTTGCCCAAATGGCAACAAGGATGGAGATAAAAACACTGATCTTCCATATGACCGGTTCTTTGACAATGAGAACATTTCGATTGGACATTAACTTCAGGTTGCGTACAATTCTGTTTGTTTGCAACTTTCTCAGAACCTGCTGAGGTGTGTTGTGCAAGAAATCCTGCACTAATGAACTTAATTGGCTTGGAATAATATGGGATATGTAAGTTGGTGTCATCAGTGACATATCCTAAGCCTCGTCGATTCTCGTTATTTTGAATTTCTTCCTAGGGCTTGATGATGGATTTGGAAGAAATTTGAATTTTATCATGAATAACTTCGACACTTGAAGTTGTTTGGAGGAGTGATTTGGAATCAACATCTTTATCTTCATTTGTATGGTTGAATGACTTGGAAGAAGCACTCTTTTGTTGCAACTCATCTCTTTGTAGTTGCGACTCTTGTTGAAGAAACTCAATGGTTTCATGTGTTTGTTGTAGATGCCGTGAAAGATCAGCAAGAGTTTCTTTGTTGATGTGCACCATGTCTTCATCACTAGAGATGATCAAACTGTGAAGAATGTGTAACAATTGAATATGTTGCTCCATCTGAACTTACTCACTTGAAATCAGGCTCTCTTGTCATAGATGTCGTGCTTTGAACTGTTTCACTTGATTTTTTTACTTGCATGAAAGGCTCATTTGCTATGGGACATGAATGGAACGCTCACTTGATTTTTTGCTTATTGCACTTGTTGGGAACACTTGCTAGAGTTGTAGAACTTTCTTGCTTAAACTCTGGAATTCACGCTCACTTGATGATGATCGCATTTGTGTGAACACACACTTGCCTTACTTGATGACTACACGCTCACTTGAATGAATAGCCACGCTCGCTTGATATTTATCTCAACTTGCTTGATTGATGTTAGAGTGGAACTTGCTTGGTTGCTTTGATCATTGCTGTAATGAACCTCACTCTGGCTCACTTGAAGGTCTGAAATTTGTACTATTTTGATGCAAATTGCTTGAATGAATACTCACGCTCACTTGCAGGAGATGTGAACTTGTTGCTTGTTTGCTTTAGAGTTAAAATTCATGCATTCACGTGATTCTACTTAAAGGAAGGGCGTCGAACACTGTAGAAAATGCACCCAGAAAAGGTTAATGATTTAGTGACTCACTACAATGAATTCAATTTGACTCAGTTCAAGACTTCGGTGTCGGTTTCAATCGAGAATGCACCCTTACAATTCAATGTGATTTGAGTTTGATTACAAGTTCAATAATGTTGATGTAGACTGTGCTCTCAAACGTTGAAGTTTACAGATTCATTAACTTGATTGTAGTGATGTAGACTTTGCTTTGAAATGCTGGAGTTTACAGTTGCATGAGCTTGATTGTATTGAGTGAATCTGTTTGAGCTAGAATGCTGATGTTGAAAACTTTGATTATTTGTTGTAGTGATGCAAATGCATGTGTTGAGCTTAATTATCCTTCCTTGCAGCGATTTTGTTATAAGTGTTGTGCTTGCTTGCATTGAACTTTATGTGTGTTAAATTAGATCATTTATGTGTCAAAACTAGACACAGATCAAAAAGCAACAACATGAAGCATGCACCATCATCAACACACACTTCGTGTACCTAAGATCCCATTATTCAATTTCGGGCGGATCTAGGACACATCAACACGACAAATAATATGTCTTTATTACATATTAAGGTCATCAATCTTTCATCTTTTACAACATTGCCACTGAAGCTTTCTCAAACAATGAGAATCTAACGCTCGCAAATTTTGGAAGCAAATGCGTTCAAAGAAATGCCTGCACTGATTCAATCTCTCTCAAAGTAAAAGATTACTTTGGATTACAATAATGATTCTCACTCAAACCAATAGTCCTTATCTCTCCAAAATGTAGAAAGTTACTTCTTACTTCTCATTCCAAAAAACTAACTTATCTCTCCAAAATATTACAAAATATAATCCTTTTTAAAGTTCCATTAAAAAACAATTTAATGAATTTTATGGTCACTCTATCAAAAGTGAATTACGGTTGTATTTGTTTAAACTTTACATTTATCCATGTAATTTTTCAATGAAATCACTTAAAAAAAAAATGATTGGAACGTTTCAATATTTATATTATAAAGCCATAGCTTTATGAAAATGGTTTTTTGGAGAAGTAAATTAACGCAACTTGCCTGGAAAACGTTGGTTCTTAGACAATTTTCTGCAAACGCTGGCAGCTTCTTCGGGTAAACGTTGATTCTTCAATGCAGTTTTCTTCATTGTAATGGCTTTCTCCATAAAGAAATTGTCTCTTTTATAACGCCTTTGTCCTGAACTTTTCTCCTCAATGTTGGGAGTGTAACAGCCAGAATAAGTTTGTAATGGTTGAGAGGTACATTGTTTATGCTATTTATTTACTGCACTTCAGTGCTTTAGAAGCTTCGGGGCTTCGATGGGCTTCTTGTTCACTTGGTCACTTTTATGCGGTAAAGTAAGTAGCCAAGTATTGGAAGGGCTCGATGGTGGGTGATTGGGAATATAATGCACCAGTCTCAGCGGCAGAGAAAGCATCCATTGATTCTGGATAAAATAATAGCAGAAGTACTTGAGCTGGTCGAGTGTATAGAGCCTAAGGGTATGTGTGAGCATGAGAAGAGCAAGTTGAGGTCAGGGTTGAGCGGTCAGCGAGAAAGGCTAAGTATTTCAGCGATGAGAGCAAGCAACACTTAATTTCAATATTAAAGAAAAAATGATGCTAACAATGACTCAAACTAAAAGCATAAAACTCAATTGGTGATCCAATGCACTTCTGAAACGTTGATTTATTCACAGTTCCTTCAACAAGCCAAAATGTGAGAGCTTGCATCACACTGTCCAAAGTCCCACATTGCAAGCTGAAATGGCAAACCCTGAGCAGCTTCTTGTCCACCATCTTCTGATTGCACAGAAATGGAAGCATCACGATCTTGTTCCCATACTAAACTGTGCTTGCAAGATTGTGTTGAGCACAAATTTACTCTTCCTTCCTATCCTCACCCGAAGAGGACTGGTTTGTTGCTTGACCCTCCAGAGGTAGCACGGTGGCTACAAAGACATAGTAGTTAAGTCGTTTATACATACTATAAACGCCTTTCAAAATTGTGTGATAAAAAAATGAAAGAATCCTCTTTGGATTTTCTATGTCTGCTTCAACCTCATCGCTGGCCAACTGCTGCGATTTGGTTCTACCCTAGCTCCTCTTGTAGAAACTGCGAAATTGATATCTTGACACAGGCTTATTTGGCACCTCGCAGCAGCAACCAATTTCTTCATGAGCTCACACCAGTCGACACCAATGCTCCCACCGTGAATTGAAACCAAATCTCACGCACATGTAGTAATCGTCTAAGCTCCGATACCACATATTGAAAATGAAATTAGCTCAAACAGATTACAGAAAAACACACATAAAAACTAGACACAAAATATGGGCTGAAAAAGGCTTCAACCTCTTTGCTTCCTCAGGTATTCTCTCATTTTCATTCATTCATTAAAAACAATTGAATATAGTGTTACAAATAAATAGATGAGAGATAGTGTTCTCAAGATAGTGTGTGCTATCTTAGACAATTTTGGTTGAGATAATTTCTCCTTTGGTTGAGATAATTTCTCACCAGACACACACCAATATAGGAGTTACCTAAGCTAATTCCTATCTTAGAGGAACAACCCAAGAGTTAGGCACAAATTCCTAACTTGGAATATTTAATTAATTAATTAATTTTTGGATTTATTATTGTTTTATGAGAGAGGCTAACAGGTATTTCGCCCATAGGATTCACTTAAATAAATCCTCTTTTTTGAGCCTTCATAAATAGAAGGAGGTTTTATTTATTTACCATACGTCTATTTTATTTATATTTTTACTTATTTACCATACCTGTTGAGTAAGTATAAAAAGAGGTTTTATTTATTTACCATACCTCCACTTTATTTATATTTTTGTTTGTTTACACCTTTGCATGTATATAAGGCGACTTATGGAGTAAATATAAATTTTTATTTATTTATTTACCATACCTCTTATTTATTTATATTTTCATTAATTTACCATAACTCTTTTATAAATATGGTATTTGGCCCATAGGATTCAATTAGATAAAACCTATTCTTGAAAACTAGGGTGAATCAAAGGTTATAACTCCTAATTTCAAGGGCTAAATTTACCTCTTTTACCCTCTCCCTTAAAATAAGGTGGGCTATTTGAGGCGATTTGTAAAAATGTACTATGATACAAAATATTTGCCCACTAAAAATTTAATACCCCTTAATTTCGCCAAAGGGTTAACATTCGCCCCTAAAATTTTCCATGTCTACAAGCTATGATCCTACCATAAGTAGGCTTGTTAGTAAATAGAGTCTTCACCATCTAGAGAAGCTTAAAATCTTTGTTAAAGTAGTTCACAATGGTGGCTCCTTTTAATACTGTTGTCTTTTCATGAGTGTTATCAACTTTTCTTTTTGCCTCAACCAGCAAAGTCTCATATGTTTTCCATGGCAGCAAGTTTCCTTGTAGATCCTAGCAAGAAGGAAGTCCAACCATAGCCCTTTTATCAAACAAGATGTTAAACTTTGAAATTGCTTCCTTTATCTTCTTTATCTTCTTCTCAATAGTAATCCTATAGATGTTTCTGAAAATCATTTTATTAAAATCAATTGCACTCTATGTTTTGTCTGGCATGTCATGTTCCTTCAACTCCGCAGTAGATTTAGAGTTGATGAAATCTATCATCCTCTTTGAAAACTTTGATCTATTTAGATCTTTTTGCTTATTTTTAATGACCATCTCTTCCATATTCTGAACTAGTGTTTTTTCTATAGATATAATCACCAAAAACTCCAAAATTCCCTTGATAACCTCAATGAATTCATCCCATAGGATTTCTCTGGCTTGAATTAAAGACATATTGCCCTTCATTTTCTCCTTTATCCTTTTGGTTTCATCTTTAGCCCTCAAGAGATCTTCTCTGTATTTCTTTGCATTATCGTTCTCCCCTCTTCCTTCTTCTTCACTTAAATCCAGTAGCTTGCAAGTTGTTTCCAATTCTCTTTGGGCTTTCTTTACATCATGCTCAGCCATTTTAAGCTCTGTTCGCAACTGTAAAACCTGAGCTACTGGATCATCTGTGTTGGTTGGCATTACTATTGTGCAAACATGAGTGTCCACTTCTCGTTGTAGTTTATCCAAAGATTCTTTAAGTAAAGAAACTTCTTCAGTCTTCTGCAACACATCCTGTAGAAGATTTTCCTTTTCATTTTCTAAATCAGCTATCCCTGCAGCTATGTGTGCTCACCTGTAAGTAGATTCAACTTCTTTTTCAGAGCCCCAATCTTTGATTTGGCAGATTGCAATAATTTCTGAACAACAAGTTGGTCATCAGGATTGACACTTATTTTGATGATAATCTTCGTTAGCTCATCCACCTGAGCATTCAGTGCTCTGGAGTTGGATTTCTCCATCTTTAACTGCTGAATAACCTTATTTAGCATTTTTCCTCCCTTGACAACTGCTGCATTTGTCTTACGTAGATCATTTACGATCAATTGCCCAGTTTTCATATGCAAATTGATCTTGTCAAGCATTGGAAGCTTGTGAGTGTCAACATTTAAGTTCACAGTCTTGAAATTGCTAGTAGACCCCACTGATATTTTAGTAGGATCAGAAAAAGAAAATTTAAGTTGGATCTTCTCCAAATCCATCGCAGATAGAAATCTAGTTTGTTCAGGAGTTACCTGAGACTCAACTTGAGCCTTCATATCTAACTTCATCTTCTGATTTCTCTCAGCTATCTGAGCAAACGTACTTTGAATTAAAGGAACCTAATCATGAACAGGTTCTCTGGAAGATGGAGAAGTAGGGGCACCTTCTGTCTCTCCTAATTGAATCACCAAAACGGGTTATGCTGAAGACATTGCATCCTGAAGCTTGGTCCTTTTTTTTGCTTCAGATTCTTCCTCTTCCAGATCAATAACTTCCTCTCTAACGCTCTTGACCCCTTTTTCTGTAATGCTAGGGGTTTTAATCTCTATCCCATGAGTGTTTTGCAAACCTACATTTGCCAATTTCTCTGTTTCAGGTCTACTTTCATGTACAAAGGCTGAATATGCATTCTCCAGTCTTCCTTTTGAAATAATTTGATGAGGGTCAACAGCCCACTCAACCACTTATAAAAGGCACATGTCATTCAACAATATTTCAACCTCTTGGGTAGCCTGTCTAGTGTTTACAATGAAGGGTCCCACTCCTTTAGGCAACTTGAAGAAGAAGCCTTTCTTCATAGGAACAAAATGAACTTGATCAACATTTAAGCCCTGCCTAATAAATTCAAGGGAAAAAAGTCTAATTGGCACAAATTTAGGTAACCTGTAATGCTTGACAGAGGCTCCATAAAGCCTAATCTCTTCATACTCTTCAAATATGAACCAATCTCCACATCCCACATCCTTACTCAATTGAAGTCACTCTTGAGCTTTATGAAGGAAAGTTGGGTGTAGGCTTCCATTCAAAATTTTATAAGCCATTGGAAGGAATAAAGAAGTAAACTCAAATAAACCACTATCTCATGGATCACCCCTTATCAGGTTTGTCTAGAATACTAATGACTGTTTCTTTTTATTGATATCATTAACATTTAGCCCCAAATCAGAAAAATGTTCAACATTCTGGTATAGAAATAAATAAGTAATGACTGAAGGAAATTTGAAGGAACCACTGAGATGCAAGGTCATAAATTGAGTATTGATAGCATCTACCTAGAATTCTAAAATGTCTAGTACTATCTTAGGCTTCATCATTAAGGATAAAAATCCCAACACAACTTTATCTACCTACTTGGAGTCT
The DNA here is from genome assembly GCA_031772625.1 of Pinus tabuliformis. Taxonomy (NCBI): domain Eukaryota; kingdom Viridiplantae; phylum Streptophyta; class Pinopsida; order Pinales; family Pinaceae; genus Pinus; species Pinus tabuliformis. The sequence continues at coordinate 184,566,112 of CM062820.1, forward strand.
TCTTGCCCTACAATCTGGGCAATTACTAGCAACAGAAGTCTTATGTCAACTGGAAATATTTCTAAAGAGAAGATATTACCATCTAGGGAGAATTGACCAAATTTAGGGCCCAAGAAAGAGGTGACATGGGAGAGCTCCCGAGGAGACATGTTATCATAATAACAAATCATGGATTCTTCCGTAAAGGTGGCGTAAGTTCCAGACAGAGGGTAATTCAAAGGTTGGTGTATTAACTATGAGGTTATTGTTAGGCCCCTATACTACTAGTGTAACCCCTTATTGTTATTAGTACAACCCACTTATTATATTGATGTACCCATGTAGTGCCCATATTGTTACTATTGTGCCCCATAGAAGCCCACTATTGTTATTATTGTGCCCTTACATTATTATTGTTATGTCAGCTCTGGTTATGTTATGACCCCTTAAACTCCTATATATAGAAAGGAGGTCTTTTCATTTGTATCATCGAAGAATTGTCCATTTGTGTAATATAAAGAAGGTTGCCCCCTCGAAGAGGCTGAATTATAAGGCATTGATTTCTCTTTTCTATCTTTTTGTGAGGTGCTTTCATAACATTTCGTATCAGAGCTTTGGATTCTAGAGTTTTGTTGCTCCAAATAGGTCATCGTGGAATTTTCGCTATAACATTTTTTCTGCGATGTTTCAGAAGCTAAAAGAAAAACCCATTTGAGAAAAAGTCACGTTGAACCTTGGGTTTGAGTTTCAAATATTTTTGCGCTATATTTGTGGAGATATGATCTGAGGAAGTGGCTCTTTTTGCAGACTCTTGAATTACATTCCAAACAGGTGACCTGGGGAAAATTGTCATAACTTTCTCTCTGAGCATCAGATAGAAATGTTGTAAGAAGGTACAAAAATAGGACGGACTGTAGTTTCTTGTGTATATTTTCAGAGGAAAAGATTGAAATAGGGACACGTGGCATGTCGTACAAGTTCACTCTACCAAACTAGTTTATAATTAGGTCATCTTGGGAGATTCTGCATAACTCTTTCTTGGAGAATCAAATTTGGATCTGACTGGTGGCATTAGAAATAGGACACAGAGGGCTACTACCAATCACAATTTCATAACTTAAAGATCCGAAATTACAGAGTTACGGTCGTTTCAATATCGAGCTCCTAAAATCAGGAAAAAGCAAGATGAGGAAGTTTGATGGCAAGGATCTAGTAAATTGGATACTTCAAATGGAGAAATATTTTGATCTACATGGTTTACCACTGTTACAAAAGGTATGTATTGCATCTTCATATTTAGAACCATATCAATTTTTATGGTATGAAGGGCTTTGTTCTCTTAAACAACTTGCTACATGGTCAATTTTCACGGAGGAAATGATAGCACATTATGAGGATACAAAGAGCAACACCTCCTTTAGAGCAACACCACAACAATTGTAAAGAGTAAAAGGGCTTTGTGACATAGTGGAAAGCAAAATTACGGAAACCAGGAAGCATACCCCTCACAACTATAAAGATGGAAGAGTTTTTTCTCCTAGCCTTCCACAACCTACAAGGGTTACACCACAACAATTGGAAGAAAAAAGAGTAAAAGGGCTTTCTTACGATTGTGATAGCAAATGAACTAAAGGTCATAAGTGTGCTGAGAAGAAATTATTTTACATAGAATATGAAGAGGAGGAAGAAAAGGATCAAGAAACATCAAAACAAGAAGATATACGCTGGGACCCCACCTAGAGAAAGAAGAAATGAATCAGACCATATCTTGTAAAGCATTGGCAAGAATTACCACTCCTCAAATTATCAAGATAGAAGGACATATCAAGAAGAAAAAGGTGTAAGAAGTAAAAGATCACATCGAGAAAGAAGAAATGAATCCAACCATATCTTGTAATTCATTGGTCGAAATTACCACTCCTCAAACTATCAAGATAGAAGGACATATCAAGAAGAAAAATGTTCAAGAAGTGAAAGATCACATCGAGCATCAAGAAATGAATCCGACCATATCTTTTAAAGGATTGGAAGAAATTACCACTCCTAAAAATCTAGAGATAAAAGGACATATCAAAAAGAAAAAGGTTCAAGCAATGAAATATCACATCGACCATCAACAACAAGTTCTCCAAATTTTAAAGGATAACACCACTTCGGTGCAAAATCAAACGAAACAACAGGTAGATCAACATCGTAGTGAAAATTGTTTTGATGTAGGTGATTGGGTATTTTTACTGCTACATCTCAAGCAAGCTATTTATGAGAAGGAAATGTTGGCAATACTACATGCACTTAAAAAATGGTGACCTTACCGAATTGGAAGACTCTTCAAGGATGAGGATGTGGAAGCATTGTTTTGTGCTATTTCTATTATCCAACCAGATTGGATAAATGAAGCAAGGGATGAATGGAATAATGAAGAAGAAGTATGGCCACTTATTCAAAAGTTGCAAAAGATCCCAATTCCAACAATATTGCCAAGAATTGAAGAGGAAGGAAAAATCATATTGGAACTTGGAGCAATCACAGAAGCAAGAACCCGACAGCTACGAAATCGATCAATTTCAGAGTATGTCATCAAGTGGAAGAACTTACCCACTGAAGATTCCACATGGGAGGACAAGAATTTTATATAGAAGCATCAAGAACTACTCAAGCATTGAGGACAACACTTTTTGAAGGAGAGGGGCATGTTAGGCCCCTATACTACTAGTGTAACCCCTTATTGTTATTAGTACAACCCACTTATTATATTGATGTACCCATGTAGTGCCTATATTGTTACTATTGTGCCCCATAGAAGTTCACTATTGTTATTATTGTGCCCTTACATTATTATTGTTATGTCAGCTCTGGTTATGTTATGACCCCTTAAAATCCTATATATAGAAAGGAGGTCTTTTCATTTGTATCATCGAAGAATTGTCCATTTGTGTAATGTAAAGGATGCTGCCCCCTCGAAGAGGCTGAATTCTAAGGCGTTGATCTCTCTTTTCTATCTTTTCTTGAGTTGTTACTTAAAAGACATTCTCCCCTCACTGATTCATCATGAAACACTTATTGGGGTACATTGCTGAGGCTAGCCATTGAATAAATTGAGGAAATAAATGAGTTCTGGGGACAAAAGCAGCTAGAACACCTGACCTAACCATTGCCATGAATATAGGAGACTTCTTATGGTTCAAAATGACCTCTTGATATAGTGAAAGATGTTTAATTGTATAGAGGGTATCAAAAATATCTCGTTCAACATTCATTAATGGGGTATGAATAACTGACGAGGAACTTACTTGTTTGGCCATGGTGACTATTTGCTGGTGACTGTTGATGATGATTATTGCCAGGATGGTTGCTGACTCAAATTTGTTGAACTGGTTGCAAGGCTTCTTAGTACTAAACAAAAGACTAATACAACAGGGTTTTTCTTGTCTTTTATACATATAATATTCAAATAGGGGGCAGGGGGGGTGCAACCTGTAATTAATGTAACTAATTAATGGAGTGATAGATGAGGTGACGGGGTACAGTGAATGAGGTGGACGGTAATGAATGAGGGTGACAAATGGCGTGGAGGAGATGAGATGGAGTGGAGCGATGGGGGTGTCCCGCTGCGAGGGTAGGGAGTGTACGGGATGTTCATTGGGCTTGAACCCCCACAGTAATCTCTGTCTGTAGATCTCGGTTAAACACCTCGTCATCATTTTCCACTACGGGGGTTGAGCCTGAGTTCTAAATCATGCTCATTGCTCCCCCGTAGAGCACTTTACCCGCTTTTCGAATCCACACTTACTTAAATCTTGTGATACCGCTCGAATTTTAATATGGGTTAGGGCCCCACCTTATATCAGATTTCAAATCCATCAATAATATAAAACAAATCACTACTTTCAGACTTTCACATTCTCTTTTAATTTTATTTCTAGAACATAATATTTGATTTTTTATTTTTTGTGATAAAATTGAGAATGAAATTTAAATGACGATGGATGCTACAACATCTGGCTTCACCTGGGGATAGTGCGTTTTCCACATAAGCACTAAGATTCATAGATCATTGGCTTCACCTCGGGCATGGAGTCATATATTGCTTAGGCAATTTTAATTCTATGGAATTTGTACAATGTATTCACTCCGGTATATACAATGATAGGATTGTTGTGCCTCAGAACTGGAAATAATGTTTGAGGTATTGCCCATTGATAGACAGCTGCAATGTTGCACCACCAAGATTCTCCAGGAAGAATGTATTATTTTCCCTTGCTTCTAGAATCCCAAATGGGCCATACCAAAGAGGACCAAACTTTCCATGTTTTCCCTTATCTTCTCTTCTAGTATCCCACATTAATACCAAGTCTCCAACTTTAAAATCAATCTCTTTGGCTTTTCTGTCAGAAATACCCTTCATCTTTGATTGATACATAATCAAATTATCTCTTACCTTATCCCTACTTTAACTCAACTCCACTAGCTTATGCATGCTTCTTATTAGAGCATTGCGCTCTTCTTTTGCCTCCTGAATCATTGCAATCACATGCTTTCACAAGCTGACTAGGGAACAAAGCTTGAGTTCCATACACTAACTCAAAAGGTGATTTTCCTATAGACCTTTTTGTGGTCACTCGAACAACCCATAGAGAAAACTTTAATTTTGAATCCAAGTCTTTCTAATTCTCCGTAATAGTTTTCTTATGAATTTTCATCAATGTTTTGCTAGTGGATTTAGCCAATCCATTTCTGTGTGGATGATAAGTTGTTGAATGAGATAAAATGACATTATACTTTTGACAAAAAGCAATAAAATTAATTAAACTAAACACTTGAGCATTGTCAATTATGATTTTGACAGGGCATCCAGATCTACTGAAAAATTTTTCCTCCAAAAAATTCATCACCACCAGGTCATTTTCCTTTTTGGTAGGTATAGCTTGTACCCACTTTGTGAAATAATCAGTACTTGTGAGAACCCACTTGTGCTGCCCACTTGAAGGTGGGTTGATTTCTCCAACAAAGTCTAGTCCCCATTATCTGAATGGTTCTTCTATGAAGACTGGGATCAATGGCAATGGAGCCATCCTCTTCTTTTCAGCAAAAAGCTAACACATATGACAACTTCTCACAAACTTATATATATCACCAAATAGGGACAACCAATAAAATCCTGCCTGGAGGATTTTGTTTGGAGTAGCTTTCTAACTATAATGTCCACCACATAACTTCTCATGATAATCTTTAATGGTATTTGTAGATTCCTCTTCTGTTAAACATAACAATAAAATTACCATAGGATCCTTCCAATATAATCTTCACTGTACAATCACATATGGTTGAGCTTTGATTTTTAATGCTCTATATCTCGTTCTATCCAATGATTGGGGACAAGAGAGAAAACATAAATAATGAACTATGTGCTTGTACCATTCTTAACATAAAAGTATATATCAGATCTTCATACATGGGTTTGATTTTCACATTCTCCAATTACTTCCTCATTTATAGGTATTAGCAAGTTGATTCTGAATGCCTGAAAATTTGACTCTCTCAACATCTTTGCCAATCCCTGCCCTTTCACCAACTTTGTGGGCTTTATGTCTAAGTCATACTCTTGGATCTTAGCTATCCATTTTAACTTTTTTCCTTCCACATCACTATGGACTAAGACATCCTTTACTGCAACATTTGTCACATAAGCAATGATCTATGATTGTAGTACATAAGTCCTAAAGGCCTTTAGGGCTTATAGCAAAGCATATACCTATTTTTCAAGGATATTGTTTGAGTTCAGCATCTCTGAGAATCTTGCTAAAGAAAGAGACTGGCTGCTCTTTTCCTTCATCATTTTTCTGTAATAAAACAACATTTATTGAATTAAGTGATGCAAATGAAAAAATTTGAAAGGGATTCTGATAATCAGGGCTAATTAAAACTAGAGCTACTTGTAATGCTTCTTTAATCCTGGAGAATGACTCTCTGGATTCCTTGGTGCAATGTACTTCATTTTTCTTCTTCAAAATATTGGTAATCTCGTTTACAATTTTAGCGTAATTGGACAAAAACCTCATAAAATTTATTTTTCCAAGAAATTTTTGAATGTCTTTCTTACTTCTAGGTAGGGGTATTTTCTGCACAGCTTGCACCCTTGCTTGATCTATCTTCACTCCATCTCTAGAAACAATCTGCCCCAACAATTTGCCTTCTTCTAGAGCAAAAATAGACTTCTTAGTATTCAAAGAAAGCCCAAATTTTATACATTTTTCAAAAGTATTTTTAAGATGGTCAAGATGCTCCTCATGTGACTTGGAGAAAAAAATGATTTCATCGAAGTATATCACTACAAACTTATCATCCACAAATGTAATGTCCATGGTCCTCTGAAATGTTGCACCTACATTCATTAACCGAAAAGGCATTCGAGCATACATGAAGGTTCCCCAAGGAGTTGTGAATGCAGTCTTTTTCTGATCTTATTTATCAATAGCCACTTGGTTATACCCAGAGAACCCATCCAGCATTGACATTCTAAATGATCCAGATACCTTTTGCAGAACATGATGCATTTTAGGTAATGGATAGTTATCTTTAAAGAAATCCCTATTTAGATTTCTAAAATCCACACATAACCTTATTTCTCCATTTTTCTTCCTTACAGGTACTAAATTAGCCACCTAGTTAGAGTATCAAAGTGGAACTATTATCTTGGCATCAAGAACCTATTTGACTTCTTTCTCAATCAATGGTAAAAGAAAAGGATTGATTTGCCTGAGTTTCTGCTTAAATGGTTTAATCCCTTATTTCAAGGGAATCTTGTCCTGAATAATTATTACATCATATGTCTTGAGATCCTCATAGGACCAAGAAAAAACATATGTATACTCCCTGAAAGGCTCAATATATCTCTCCTTATAATTAAGTGGAACTCCATTAAATAATTTGACTAACTTGGGCTCCTTCTGGGTTCCAATATTGTGATCTTGAATCTACTCATCCTCTAGAATTTTCTCTGAACTAAAAATTACATCATTGGAGTTAAAAAGTATTTCAAGAGGGACAAGCCCTCATGGTAAAATATTATCTTTCAATTGAATAATTTTTTATTAACTATAGAATTTTAAAAACCACTTACTTTTGCACCTTCTGTTGTTTCATCTCCATCTTGATCAATCTTGGTGCCCTGAAAATCTTCAATCATAGTCAAGAATTCATTAATTTGTTGATCATCCTCAAAAACTTGCGAGTGTTTTATATTATCCAGAGTAGAAGGCCTATGCCTCATTTCAACATCATATCTTAGCTTTGAATTTATAGGAGGCCTAAAAGTACTAGCAGCCACAACCAAGGAGTCTGCTAATCTGTTCCAATCTCTTGCAATAAACTATATTTTGAAATCCTCAAAGAAATTCTCAACTAAATCCCACACTTCATTTCTATATTCCCTGAGCATAGGGTGTTCTATTTGACAATGGTTCTTAACTTGCTTTATAATCATCTATGGATCTCCAAAAATTAAAATTGACTAGACTCCAACTTGTTTCATTGTTTGCAGAGTAATGATCATGGATTCATATTCTGCCACATTATTAGTTGCTTCAAACTCCAATTTAAAAGAAAATGGGATCATATTACCTCCAGGTGTAATTAAAAGGAAACCAACACCTGTTCCTTCTTTAGAATAGGCTCCATCAAAGAAGCACTTCCACACCCCTTATGTTCACAACTCTGTATTTACACAGGATGAAGTAAGATGCCTCTAGTTATCTTTAGCTAACTCTGCATTTTCATGCAACATGAAGCAAGAAAAGTCATATTTTTCTTGGCTATACACAGGTGAATTACTTGCTTTGTTCTTTGTGATTGTTTTAACAAATCTTGTTTCTCTGTACATCCTTCTTTCTTCTCCACCAAAAATTGGTATGATAGCATAAGTAAAATCCAATTTTGGAACACGACCCAATTTATCCCCCCATGACCTATAGATAGCGACATTCCAAACCTAACAGGGATATCTGCTACCACTACATCCATTACCAAGCTTCTAGCTGGGATCTAGGCTAATGACACCACCATATCTTTAATGACCCCAAGAAACTTGACTTTATTTGAATAAAAAGAATAAAGGTCTATGTAAGGTTTAGTAACTTGTAGGTTCAGTTGTTTCATTACTGATAGTGGCATAACGTTATGTGAAGCTCCTAAATCAAACATACAATTATGCAAGAGGAAATCATGAACCAATAAAGAAATGTAGAAAGGAGGTGTTGAAGAATCTACCTCCTCCACATGTGGACCAAAAACCACTACTCGTTTATCTTCTTACAAATTAACAGTGTCATTTATATTCACATTCTGACATAGGTTGATAAACTCAACAATCTCTCTTTGATAAACTGGTGTTTTGACCAAGTCTATGATGGGCACCTGAATTCTTATTTTTTCTAACTCTTTAGTGAGACTAAATACATGGACCTATTTCGAATTCCTTTCATTTTCATCTTCACTTTTCTTCATCATTGAAATCTCTTGTGGAATGGAAACAATTTTTTTGAAATGAATTTATCATTTTTATCTTGAGAAGACTCACCTTGAGGTATTTGAGTTTTGTTATTTGTATTCTATTGTTGCTTTCCTTTATTTAATTGTTTTGCAGGCTGTGGTTCTTGTGGAGTCGCCTTTTGTAGGGGAGCTGGAACTTGTTGCTCACCTTCATTTTCTTGAATTCTAGATCTTTTCTTGATCTCAAGTCATATTTCTTATGTAATTCTGCCTACATAAAATTAGTAAACTGCTTCCAATATTCATCAATTTCATTCTCATCATAAATGGCATCTGTTTCAGTATATTCTTCTCCCTCAACACCTAGTTCATCTTCATCTCCTACATACAATGTGTAAATATGATCATCATGATCCTTAGAATGCTCTAGTACTTCATCAGGATCTGCCTCTAAGTAAAGTAGTGCTTGAACCTGATCTTGGTCTTTTCTCTCCTTCTGCAAAATTTGTAGAGCTTGTTTTCTATATTGAGGATTAAAGTTTTTGTTCTGTTGTACTTGCCTCTGAGAATTCTTACTCTCCAATTCCAATTTAATCAACTTACTAGACAAATTTTTAATCACATTATTCATATCCTTTAATGTTTGATTTTGAGAGGATTCTTCTTTAGCCTTTCCCTTATATTGGGTACGTTGTGCCTCTGGTTCTTTACCTGCAGCCACCAGATTTGCTTCAATTTCTAAAGCATTAGTTTGGATCTGATCAAGGGTCGTGGATCTTCTCTCCCTCAATGTGAACCCAAAATCTGATTCAAATGCCCCTGCAAGAGTTATTTTTGCACTAGTAGGAGGGGGCTTAATCTCCACTAGAAGACTGTTGTAAAGTTTATTGAACCTTTTGATGAACTCAACAACACTTTCATCAGATTTCTTTTTAATAGCACTAAACTCTATAAGTGAATACCCATGGTCTTGTTTCTCTCCCCATCTTTGGGTGAACTGGCCCTCCATCTCTTCCCATGTAGGAATAGAGTTATTAGGAAGCCCTTTAAACCACTTTCTTGCTTCACCATCCAAGGATTGCACAAAAAGTCTTAAAACAACATCCAAGTGTTCAACATTGAGATTTTCTGCAAAATTACAAAACACTACTATATGCTTCTCTATTTTTTGTTCATCCTCCCCTGAGAACCAAGGAAGAATTCTTAAGTATTCTCGAGGCATTGGATTCAACTGTTGTGGCAACCAAATAGGTGCATACATATTCAACAAGAATGCAGGTGCTGCCATGTTTGCTCCTGAACAGACTGAACCTTGAGTACTAGCATATGTAAAACCAGTCTAAGGAGTAAATGGAGTATGAAATGGTGGCAATGTAGTTATAGGTTCAGGTTGAACAACTATAGCAGATATATTTCTGAACACTGAGAAAGAAACAAACTCTAGAGACTGTTCTTGACAGTTGGGTTGTTGAAATGAAGTGGATGTAAAAGGTAACTCTTGGTCAATAAAAGGTGAATGTTTGGATGAAATATGTGTTGAACTGCTACTAGGTACAGACAATGTAGGACTTGGTGTAAATGGAGTTTTTGACCTTCCAACCCTCTTGGAAACTAGTCTCTCAAGGTCTGAAAGGGCTTGAGCTTTTTGCTATGAGGTATTTGACCTTGTACGAGGCCTCTTTGAAGACAGAGTTATTGTTTTATGTTTAATACAGCCAAATATTCCCTCCTCACTGAACAACAGGAGGAAAATATTGAAAACCTAGGGAAAAATGTTCTTTATTTCGTCCCCAACAATGGCGCCAATTAATGTTGTCCCTTAAGAAACCAATTTCCTCGCTTTGTAGAAATTGTTCTTAAGACATTAATTTTATTTATGCATGTCACTTATTTTTATAATGTATCCTCATATGAAGGGCATGAAGGAACTAAATTTTAACCCTTAATAATTAGCTGAAATGAAAATCTCAGAATGACATGTGATGTTGAATATGAAAGCTGTGTGAAGAATGCCTTGAGAAGTTAAAGATAATATGTTGTGTTTGACAGGAGCTATTATCTGTAACTTAGAAGAAATATAGGGGTAGGAACTTTAAATATAAGAGCACTCTTTGAAGGAACTTTAACTTCATTCACATAAGTAAACAAAGACGTGTAGCTTCATTACCATATTTAAAGAAAGGAAGAAACATGATGACACATAACAGAGAAATTACAAAATCATATCCGACAATGTGGGAAAACTTATGATTCTCTCATTAATCATCAATTTATCAAGAATACAATAGCATAGTCTCCAGGTTCTTCAAAATATGGACCTTCTTCCTATAATTTTGCCTCTTTTTATACATCATGGGACAGTTGGTAACTACCAAAACTCTCAAAGTACTTAACTACCTCCTAACTCTCTAAAGTAAAAGTCATTACAGAATATTACATTGGATGGTAAAAGACACCTCATTATTCTCAAGAAAACAAAATAACAAGAAGTAATAGAAATTAGAGTATGATTGGTGATTGTTGCTCGTTGTTTGAATCTGTGGCTTGAGTATGTCGTCCTGCTAATGCATCTTTGGTCTGCTCTACCATGCATTCATTGCACTTTCTCCATAATGGTACATTTGAATTTGGTGATTTCTCTAACTTATCAAGCGCTATTCTGCAAGCTGTGATCCTATCATAAGTAGGCTTGTCAGCAAACAAAGTCTTCACCATCTAGAGAAGCTTAAAATCTTTTTTCAAGTAGTTCACAAATTATGGTGGCTCCTGTTAATACTGTTGTCTTTTGATGAGTGTTATCAACTTTACTTTTTTCCCCAAATAGAAAAGTCTCATATGTTTTCCATGGAAGCAAGTTTCCCTATAGATCCCAGCAAGAAGGAAGCCCAACCCTAACCCTTTTATCAAACAAGACGTTAAACTTTGAAACTACTTCTTTGATCTCATTTATCTTCTTCTCAACAGTAATCTTATAGATGTTGTTGAAAATAATTTTATTAAAATCAATTTCACATGATGTGTTATGAAACCAGCTCAAGAAAAGATAGAAAAGATAGATCAACGCCTTAGAATTCAGCCTCTTCGAGGGGGCAACCTCCTTTACATTACATAAATGAAAAATTATTGGATGATTCAAATGAAAAAACCTCCTTTCTATATATAGGAGTCTAAGGAGTCACAATATAACCCAGCCGACCTAACAATCATAATATAAAGCCACAAAAATAACCATAGGGAGATTCTATGGGGCACAATAATAATAATATTGGGATAATAGGGGCACAACAATATTAATAAGGGATGCAACTACAATAGTAATGGGATAATCACTAGTATTATAGGGACCCAACATGCCCCTCTCCTTCAAAAAAGTGTTGTCCTCAATGCTTGAGTAGTTCTGGATGCTTCTATATAAAATTCTCATCCTCCATGTGGAACCTTTAGCGAATAAGTTCTTCCACTTGACGAGATACTCCGAAATTGATCGATTTCATAACTATCGAGTTCTTGTCTGTGTGACTGCTTCCGGTTCCAATATAATTTTTCCTTCCTCCTCAAGTTCTAGAAATATTTTTGAATTGGGAGCTTGTTGCCTATAACCTTCTTTAAACATGAAACATGGAAAACTGGGTGCAATCGAGAAGCTGCAAGAAGCTCCAATTTGTATGCCATAGTACCAATCTTTTGCAACACCTTGTACGGACCATAATTCTTTGGTGATAATTTATTATCCTTCTTAGCTTGCTTGAGGGACATTTTCTTATATGGTTGTAGCCGTAGGAATACCCAATCACCTACATCAAAACTTATTTCGCTGCGATGTTGATCTGCCTGTTGTTTCATTCTATTATGTGCTAACACGAGGTTATCCTTTAAGAGTTGGAGGACTTGTTGTTGATGTTCGATGTGATGTTCCACTACCTGAACCTTAGAATTTTCTCTTAAATATGATGTGATGGATGGTGGTTGATATCCATAAAGTGCCATAAATGGGGTCATTTTTTTGCTGTATGGAAGGAAGTGTTATACCATCATTCAGCTAGAGGCAACCATTTGACCCATTGTGTTTGCTTATCAGATATAAAGCAACGAAGATATCCTTCCAAACATTCGTTTACTATCTCAGTTTTCCCATAATATTGAGGATGATAAGATGAGCTATGAGATAACTGAGTACCAAGACAAGAAAATAATTCCGTCCAAAAATTTCCAGTGAAAATGGGATCTCTGTCACTTACAATAATCTTTAGGTTTCCATGTAACTTTTGAATTGTTTCCATAAATGCAGTAGAAACTGTACTGGCTTTAAATGGATGTGATAATGCAAAAAAGTGTGCATACTTGGTAAGTCTGTCAACTGCCACCATGATGACACTCTTTCCCTCAGACTTGGGTAAACCTATGATAAAATCCATTGAAACCTCCTCCCGATGTTGGCTTGGAATGGATAAAGGTTGTAATAGAACCGATGTCTTAATTGATTCAACTTTATTTTGTTGGCAAACCAAACATTCCGCCACAAATTTTTGAATATCTGATTTAAGGCCATCCCAAAAAAATTCCTTCTTAACCCTGTGGTAAGCTTTTAAGAATCCTCAGTGCCCTCCTAAGGGAGAAGTGTACAATTCCATAAGAATCTTTTGTTTTAGTTGGGAATTCTTACAAAGGTATAAGCAATCTTTGTACCATAAAGAATCATTTTGCCAGCTAAATGTATCAGACGTACTAGAATCTTGTTGTAACTTTCGAATAAGTGCCCACACTTATTCATCATTATTCCATTCCTCTCTTGTTTCGTTTATCCAATCTGGTTGGATAATAGAAATGGTGCACAACAATGCTTCCACATCCTCATCCTTTCTTGAGAGTGCATCTGCCACCACATTTTGCTTCCCATTTTTGTAGATGATTTCAAAGTCATAACCCAACATCTTTGTGACCCAATTTTGTTGCTCTTCAAAGGATAATATTTGTTCTAAAAAGTATTTAAGGCTATCATGATCCGTTTTTACCTTGAAGTGTCTTCCCATTAGGTAGGGTTGCCATTTCTTAAGTGCATGGAGTATTGCCAACATTTCCTTCTCATAAATAGCTTTGTGTAAAAACTTTCCCTTGATTGGATGACTTGCAAAAGCAATGGTCTTTCATATTTCATTAAAACAATACCAATTCCATTTCCTGAAGCATCACATTGCATAATAAAAGTTTTTGTGAAGTCCGATGTAGCTAAGACCGATGCTCGGCACATTGCCTCTTTAAGATGTTCGAAGGCCTTTGTTGCTTCTGGAGTCCATGAAAATGCATCTTTCTTCAATAATGTTGTTAGAGGTGCTGCTATTCTCCCATAATTCTTAACAAACTTGCGATAATACCCTCTCAACCCAAGAAATACTCGTAAATGCTTTATGGATGTGGGGATTTTCCATTCCTTGATGGCTTTAATTTTTCTAGGGTCTACCTTAACTCCTTCAGGAGATACAATATGACCTAGATATTCCACCTCTTGTACTCCAAAGAAACATTTGGATCTTTTTGCATATAATTGTTTCTCCTCCAATAGTTGTAGCACCTTGTCAACATATTCAACATGATCCTTCCAAGACTTGTTGTAGATTAGTATATCACCAAAAATTACTAACACAAATTTTCTAAGGAATGGTTTGAAAATGGAATTCATCAAACCTTGAAATGTTGAAGGTGCATTGGTAAGGCCAAAAGGCATGACCAAAAATTCATAATTACCCTCATGAGTTCTAAATTTTGTTTTTGGAATGTCTTTAGTCTTCATTCTTATTTGATGATATCATGAATGAAGATCCAACTTGGTGAAGTAAATTGATCCATGCAATTCATCCAGTAATTCATTAATGATGGGAATGGGAAACTTATCTTTAATAGTGAGCGTGTTGAGCTCCCTATAATCTGGACACAAGCACCATGATCCATCCTTCTTGTGCACTAATACTACTGGAGCAGAGAAAGAACTTTGACTCGGTTGAATTATACCAATCTCTAGCATTTCTACAACCATACATTCAATTTCACTCTTTTGGGCATAGGGATATCTGTATGGCCTGATGTTTGGAGGAACACTTCTTGGAATTAGATGAATAGCATGATCATGAACACGAGTAGGTGGGAGACCTTTGGGAGTCTCGAATACCTTAGAATGATTGTCCAAGACTTTTTGGAGATCTAGAGAAATAGATTATTGCAATGTGGAAACATCTAGCGAACATAATTGTGCAATTACACCACTTTGTTCCTTTTTTAGAAGCTTTGTCATACCGTTAGTGCTGATTATCTTTCCTAGGTTCCCTACAATACCCATTAATTCAACCTCCTTTCCTTCCACAGAAAATTTCATGAAAAGTTCTTGAAAATTAAAAGCTATTGTACCCAAGGATTGTAGCCATTGGACTTCTAGTACAACATCAGCACCTACCATTGGAATGGAAAGCATTGGGCTAGCCAATACATATTCTCCCATCGATAGCTTGATATTATGGCAATTTCCAAAGCAATTTATTATTCCTCCATTTGAAACCATCACTTGACACTCTGGTGCTAGATATAAGAAACAATTCAATCCTTTTGCTACCTTACAATGAATAAAATTGTGGGTACTTCCTGTATAGATCAACACTATTACCTTTTTCTTCTTGATTTGTCCATCTATCTTGATGGTTTGAGGAGTGGTAATTCACGCCAATGCATTAGAAGATATGGTCAGATTCATTTCTTCTTTATCTAGGCTTTATTCCTGCAGTATATCCCTTTCTTTTGACCTTTCTTGCTCCTTTTCTTCTTCCTCTTCACAATCTATGTAGAATAATTTCTTCTCAGAACACTTATGACCTTTAGTGTATTTTCTATCACAGTTGTAACAAAGCCATTTTTCTCTTTTTTCTTCCAATTTTTGTGGTGTCAACCCTATAGGTTGTGGAAGACTAGGGGCAATAACACTTCCATCTTTATAGTTGTAAGTGGTATGCTTCCTGGTTGCCATAATTTTGTTTTCCATTTTTCTTGCTAACTTAAATGCCTTCTCTAATGAATTAGGTTCCCAAAGGAAAAAATCATGTTGGATATTATCCTTTAAAGTCCCTATGAACACATCAATCCTATGCTCCTCTGGAATATTTTTTACCCTTATGTTCAATTTTTGGAACTCCTCAATGTGCTCCATTATTGAACCCTTTTGTTTGAGACTTATCAATTGGTTAAAAAAAGTGTTTCTTTTTGTATCCTCATAATGTGTTTTCAATTCTTCTGTAAAAATTTCCCAAGTAATACTTTTTTTACGAGAGCAAAGCCATTGATACCATACCAATTGATTTGGTTCCAAATATAAAGTTGCAATACGTACCTTTTGTGTGTTTTGCACATTATTGAGATCAAAAAATTGCTCCATCTGTAATATCCATGTTGCGTGATCCTTGCCATCAAACTTCCTCATATCAATTTTTGGAATATGGTGGGTCTTCAATCCCACATTAGAGTCTAAGAAATCATGATTAACATTTTTTTTGTTTGCATCATGACTTTCCTTTACTAGATTTTCACCATTAGTAAGTATTTCTTGTATAAAATTTGTCAAATCTGTCTTCGAATTTGCCATGTCTGTCTTCAAATCTATCTTCAAATCTATCTTCAAATCATCCATCTTAGCTTCCATGCCCTTTATCTTAGATTCCATGCCATTTATCTTAGCTTCTGTTAGCTTTGTGAGAGTGACATTTGTTGCACTTTTTCTTGTAATTTTGATATATCATGTAGCATTTCTTCCTCTTTTTCATGAGTCATGCTAGAGCTTTCAGGTTTCTTACTAGGTGTTTGCATTTTATTTCCTCAAGGCATCAATTACCGATAATAATGCTCTACTATGCCCTTTGAATTCCTTCAAAATAAATTTTCAAACCAAGCTTAAGCAAAAATTTAAAAAAATCTACACACGTTTTTTCACTTTGTAGGAGGTCGATATTGCCTCTGATGTGTCTCTGTACTTTCTAATCATCCAGTTATGAAATTTCAATCTGTAGTAGCGCTTTGTGACCTCTTTCCAATGCCACCAGTCTGACCCAAATTGGATTCTCCAAGGAAGAGTTATGTGAAATCTCTCACAGTGACTTGATTATAGACTAGTTCAGTAGAGTGAACTCTGAAAAATATCTACAGGAAACTACATTCCATCCTCTTTCTATAAATTCTTATGAAATTTTAATCCGATGCTCAGAGAGAAAGTTATGACGATTTTCCCCAGGTCACATGTTTGGAATGTAATTCAGGAGTCTACAAAAATACCAACTTCCTCAGATCATATCTCCACAAATATAGCGCTAAAAGCTCTTAAATTCGGACCCGAGGTTCAGCACGATGTATTCTCAAATGGGTTTTTTTTTAGCTTCTGAAACATTGTGAAAAAAATTTATAGCGAAAATTCCACGATGACCTATTTGGAGCAACAAAACCCTATAATCCAAAGCTCTCATACCAAATGTTATGAAACCAGCTCAAGAAAAGATAGAAAAGATAGATCAATGCCTTAGAATTCAGCCTCTTTGAGGGGGCAACCTCCTTTACATTACATAAATGAAAAATTCTTGGATGATTCAAATGACAAAACCTCCTTTCTATATGTAGGAGTCTAAGGAGTCACAATATAACCCAGCCGACCTAGCAATAATAATATAAAGCCACAGAAATAACAATAGGGGGATTCTATGGGGCACAATAATAACAATATGGGGATAATAGGGGCATACAAATATTAATAAGGGATGCAACTACAATAGTAATGGGGTAATCACTAGTACTATAGGGACCCAACATGATGTTCTATCTGGCATGTGAGGTTCCTTCAATTCTGCAGTAGATTCAGAGTTGATGAAATCTATCATCCTATTTGCAAACTTTGATCTATCTAGATCTTTTTTCTTAATACTTTTAATGACCACCTCTTCCACATTCCAAACTGGTGTTTTTTCTTGAGATATAATCACCAGAAACTCCCAAATGCCCTTGATAATCTCAATGACTTCATCCCATAGGATTTCTCTGTCTTGAATTAAGGACATATTGCCCTTCATTTTCTCCTTTAGCCTTTTGATTTCATCTCCAGCCCTCAGGAGATCTTCCCTGTACTTCTTCTCATTATATTTCGCCATTCTTGCTTCTTCTTCAATTAAATCCAGTAGCTTGCAAGTTGTTTCCAATTCTTTTTGAGCTTTCTTTACATCATGCTCATCCACTTTAAGCTTTGTTCCCAACTGTAAAACCTATGTTGCTAGATCATCTGTGTTGGCTGGCATTACTATTATACAAAGATGAGTGCCGACCTATCGTTGTAGCTTTTCCAAAGATTATTTAAGTAAAGAAACTTCTTCAGTCTTCTACAACACATCCTGTAGAAGCTTTTCCTTTTCATTTTCTACTTCAGCTATCCCTGCAGCTATGGGATGCTCACCTGCAGGTAGATTCAACTTCTTTTTCAAAGCCCCAATCTCTGGTTTTGCATATTGCAATAATTTTTGAATAGCAGGTTGCTCATCAGGATTGAAACCTATTTTGATGATAATCTTCTTTAGCTCATCCACCTGAGCATTCAAAGCTCTAGAGTTTTCTTTCTATAACTTTAAGTGTTGAATCACCTTATTTAGCATTTTTTCTGCCTCGACAACTGCTACATTTGTCTTATGTAGATAATTTACGATCAATTGCCCGGTTTACATATGAAAACTGATCTTGTCAAGAATTGGAAGCTTGTGAGTGTCAAAAGTTAAGTTCAGAGTCTTGAAATTTCTAGTAGACCCCACTAATATTTTAATAGGATGAGGAAAAGCAATTTTAAGTTGGATCTTCTCCAAATCCGTGGTAGATAGCAATCTAGTTTGTTCAGGAGTTACTTGAGATTCAGCTTGAGCCTCCATATTTAACTTCATCTTCTAATTTCTCTTAGCTATCTGAGAAAACATAATTTGAATTAAAGGAACTTGATCATGAACAACTTCTACGAAAGATGGAGAAGTAGGGGGACCTTTTGTCTCTCCTAACTGAATGACCAAACCAGGTTGTGCTGAAGACATTGCATCCTGAAGCTTGGTCCTTTTTGCTACTTCAGATTATTCCTTTTCTATATCAATAACTTCCTCCCTAACCCTCTTGACCCCTTTTTATGTAATGCCAAGGGTTTGAATCTCTGTCCCATGAGTGTTTTGCAAATCTCCATTTGCAAATTTCTCTGTTTCAAGTTTACTTTTATGTACAAAGGTTGAATAGCCATTCTCTAGTCCTATTTTTGAAATAATTTGCTGAGGGTCATAGGCCCACTCAACCACCTGTAAAAGACACATATCATTAAACAATATTTCAACCTCATGGGTAACTTCTCTGGTGTTTACAATGAATGGTCCCACTGCTTTAGGAAACCTGAAGAAGAAGCCTTTCTTCATAGGAACAAAATGAACTTGATCAACATTTAAGCTATGCCTAACAAATTCAAGGGAAGAAAGCATCATTGACACAAATTTAGGTAACTTGTAAGGCTTGACAGAGGATCCATAAAGCCTGATCTTTGCATACTCTTCAAAGATGAACCAATCTCCACATCTCACATCCTTGCTCAATTGAAGACACTCTTGAGCTTTAGGAAGGAAAGTTGGGGCTAGGCTTCCACTCAAAATTTTATAAGCCACTGGAAGGAATAAAGAAGTAAACTCAAATAAACCACTATCTCCTAGATCACCCCTTATCAGGTTTGTCCAGAATACCACTGACAATTTCTTTTTATTGATAGCAACAACATTTAACCCTAAATCATAAAAATGTTGAGCATTCTGGTACAAAAATAAATAAGTAATGACTGAAGGAAATTTGAAGGAACCAGTGAGAGGAAAGGTCATAAATTGAGTATTGATAACATCTATCCAGAATGTTGGAATTTTTAGTACTATCTTAGGCTTCATCATTAAGGATAAAAATCCCAGCACAACTTTATCTACCTGCTTGGAGTGTTCTTTCCCTAGAATCTTGGCAATTACTTGCAACACAAGTCTTATGTCAACTGCAAATATTTCTAAAGAGAAGAGATTACCATCTAGGGAGAATTGACCAAATTTAGGGGACAAGAAAGAGGCAACATGCGGGAGATCCTAAGGAGACATGTTATCATAATAAGAAATTGGGGATTCTTCAGTAGAGGTGGTGTATGTTCCAGACACAAGGTAAGTCAAAGCTTGGTGTATTAACTATGAGGTTACTTGAAAAACATTCTCCCCTGACTGATTCATCACAAAACACTTCTTGGGGTACATTGTTGAGGCTATCGATTGAATAAATTTAGGAAATAAGTTAGTTATGGGGACAAAAGCATCTATAACACTTGACCTAACCATTTCCACGAATATAGGAGACTTCTTATGGTTCAGAATGACCTCTCGATACAATGAACCACACTGGTTGGTTCGAAACGCGTCGACAAAAAAGTGGTTATGTGATTTTGCCGAACATTATCTAAACAATGTTATGGATCACAGAAGTCTAAACTCCTTAACAATGAAAGATGTTTAACTTTACAGAGGGTATCAGAAGTATCTCATTCAACATCAATTAATGGGGTATGGATAACTGATGAGGAACTTACTTGTTTGGCCATGGTGACCATTTGCTGGTGACAGTTGATGTTGATAGTTGTCGAGATGATTGCTGACTTAGATTTTCTGAACTGGCTACAAGGTTTCTTAGTACTAAAACAAAAGACTAATACAATGGGGTTTTGCTTGTCTTTTATACATATAATATTCAAATGGGGGAACCTATAATTAATGTAACTAATTAATGGTGTGGCAGATGAGGTGACGGGGTACAGTGAATGAGGGTGGCAGATGACGTGGAGGAGATGAGATGGAGTGGAGCAATGGGGGGATTTGTCAGACCTACCAAACTACCGCCAAGTTAATCCACAGTTAATTAGTGGATAAGCATGGTTTAATTATCATTAATATTTAGTTAGCGCTTTAAGTGTATGGTTAGAAATTAGCATTGGCTCCTTATTTTCAGTGTTGTTCACATGAGGAGGGGGCTAGCCACTGTGGTTGTCCCTCTCCTCCCCAACTGCCATGGTTTATCACTCTAAATAAAAATGGTGCTCATTGTATGTTAAGACACACGGTTGTGGTATAGCGGTAAGGCATGGGGCTTGTGCGGGCAAGGTTGTGGATTCGAGTCTTTCCTCCCCACTATAATTCTACATGACCTTTGAGAGGGCACATATCGACCTCCCAGCTTGCCATGTGTAGCCTCTCACTGGTCCACCAAAATACCTTTGACCATTAATATGCCAATAATTGTCAAAATGCGATTAAGACACCTATTAGAATATTCCAGTAATATTCCAAGGAATATTCATTGGAATATTCTTTTGGTTGATTGGGATGTACGGATGCCTAGACATTCTCTAAATCAGCCATGTACCCAAAATTTATATGTTTGACAAAGCGGATAGAAGGCTCTATATTCCTCATACAAGATTCATTTAGAGTGAAACAAGTTGTGTTGCGATCATATCACTGAGGAAGACGCAGTAGTTCAGGCTTTGAGTGATTTTAAGAACTTTTATTTTTTAGCAAATTTTTTCTCATAACCTAGATTCCGATTAGACACTGGTACCCAATAGTTTCCATTGATTTCTATGAGCATGTTATGATCAGTATGATGGTTTTCAGGGAGGGATATACCTTGTATTTTGTACCTTCCAGTGTGAGGAAGCCTTTTGAAGGGATGGATTGCCCGAGATGGGGGTGCCAACAGAACTTGGAAGGTGAGTGACTGCATGGAAGGGGTGACCGGAGTGCCTGAGGGACTGTGTGGAAGAGAAGGGAAGGTTGGGGATATATTTGTGTTGGTCATTAGCATTTCTAGATGGAATCAAATGCACATTGGGAGCGTTCCCTCGAACAATGAGTCGGTAATTTTTCACTGAGGGGACAGGTGGCACATGATTATAGCATTGGACATTGGATGTAGATTTTACTTTGTAGTAGATTCCGGTGATCCAAGAGGATCCTCAAAATGCTAAAAAAATTATAGTCTGACATCAATCTAAATTGGAGCATATTAGTAATGTTCTGCTAATTCCCTATTCAAAAATAAACCCAAGATTCTTACCATTTTATTTTTCAAGTGTTTAAGGATTCAAAATTTTTGCATAATTAATAGATTCTCATGAGAGTTTCTTATTGAAATGTCATAAATAGTTCCATATGATGAAAAACAACAATATAAAAACAAATAAGATCAAAATATAACACACAACGAGCACATGATAAAGGATTTCACCCCTCCTGGTCTACGTCTCCTTAACCCAGCTTCCAATGGCTTGGGCCTTCTATTATGCTCAAAGTACATCAAAAGTGTGTTAAAAATGCTTAGATGCCTATAAAACCTATCTCTATAAGTTCAAAATACTCAGAAATGGCTATTTAACCTCTTTTTTCATCTATTTGGCTAAGAACTGAAGAAGTTATGACTTTTCCTATTTTTTCCACTCATTGTTCCACAAATTTCTTTAAAACCAGCAGAAAACTACATTTCTGCTCCAAAATATGCTAAGGAAGCGAAAATTTTGTTTCATCATGGGCCATATATTGTCAGCCATATCGAAATCGTAATTGGCTAAGCTTCGGGGTCCTAACACCATAAAATGCTATGATGCAGGATTACGGATTATCAGGATATTAAATCAAAACTTATAAAACTCTCGCGTTCAGAATCCTCTCACTTATCGCAATTAGCAGTCCAACGACAAAGGTTTTGTTACAGGGAAACACTGTAAACTACAACATGTAAACATGCATCATGTCTAGGGTCTATCACCTTCAGAACTCACCCACACCAGGACTAGTTCCTATTACTGCTATGATTGTGATATGTGATCGCACTGCATCACATCGCTAACCTTTCCTGGGGCATCTTTTGTTCTCCCCTTCACCATCTGCGATATGCAATTGCGATTAGATTTCCTCACAACTTGAACTTGTTGCAGTCTTATTTGTAACATCAAAACACTTCCCGCTATGATATGCAATTTGCAAGGGCCAATGGTGGGCTGCCACTTGGGTCCTCCTTATTTGCTGAAGACTTGACACATCATCCCAATCTTGCCATGTAGGCAAGTCAAACCTTAACTTTGACTTGCTCTAAATTCTTCATATGAACTCCATTTAGAGTATTGTTCACACCGTTGGATTTAGAATGATGAGATATTCAATCTGAAGCTAATTTCAACAAGATTATGACACTTTGATTTTTGAGCATAATTCTGAGCACCTTATCACTCCTCCCCATTGGAAGCCTTTTCAACCCCAAAAGGATCACTTTCAGTTATTGAACAGATGATGGTACTATTCCCTCACCTTCCCCACTTCAATCCATTTGGCACTTGATGGATGTGTACCTTTGAGACCCACCCGAAGATAATCAATATTTCTTGTTTTAGTTGTCCTTGTCCTTCTATCAAGTATAATGTCTTGTTGAAGCACATCAAGGTATTATGGACAAAAGTCTTCAATATGTGGAATTTGAACATTCTTTCCTTTATCTTCAATCAAGGTAGGTTCATATAATCTCAAACTTTCAACATTAACAATGGAATAGATATGCATATATCAAGGAAGATCAAGCTTGAAAGCATTATTACAAATTTTTTCCATAATTTTAAATGGACCATAACGAATTGGTTTCAAATTTTTACCTTCACCTTGAAGCCTTTCCTTGCTAATGTATCATCAAACTTCATCACATACTTGGAATTGATGATCCACATGATGCTTATCACGCCTTTCCTTATAATTGCCTTGACTCTTCTCTAGTTGTTCTTGAACTATTTGGTGAATCAATTGATTTTGCTCAATGAATTTCTTTTCCCTGTCTATGTCACTATGTCCATCTACAACTACATCTTTCTAAAAGATGAAATCCAAAGGTGATTTAGGAAAATACACAAGACATGCCTCAAAAGGTGAAGTTAGAGTAGAAGAGTGTTTTTCTCAGTTGTAAGCATGTTGAATATAATGCGACTATTCATCCCACAACCTAGGATGTTTTCTACAATATCCTCTTAGCAAATGAATGACTATCACAGTAACCACTTCAGTTTTACCATTTGTTTGCGGATTAAAGGTTGTACTTTTCTTGAATTTGGTGTCCATCAAGTTCCATAAACTTCTCAAAAGATTCCCAACAAATAGAGAATCACAATCACTTACAATAGAAGTAGGAAATCAAAAATGAACCCATACATTTTGAAAGAAACGTTGAGGTGTTTGTTCAGCTATAATTTTCTTTTTACAAGGCATTAGCATGCACATCTTGTTGAACCTATCCACAACTAGATACAAATAATCATGACCTTTCCTTCACAAAGGAAGACCTCCTACAAAATTCATAGAAATACATTCCCATGGTCTTGAAGGCACTGGCAATGGTGTGTACAATCCTAGTTTCCTATTACTAGCCTTACTGACTGCACACAATGAACACCCTCTTATAAAATGTGACATACTTTCAAGCATATGAGGCCAATAAAAATACCTATGAAGATTTGCCACTGGTTTACTTACAATGAAATGTCCAGCAATAAGAGAAGTGTGCGCTCGTCTTGTGACATTTAGTCTCTCTCCCTCTGGAACAAAAAGTTTTGCCAAATGATACAACAGATTATCATGTACATGGTAGTCTAATTCCTCAACTTGGTGGCCTTGACTTTAAATATACCTCTTGAAAGTTAGCATCCTGTGCGTATTGTTCAACATAAGCTTCATGCAAAAGAAAATTATTCTTGAGTAAAATGGATACATTTACAAATGGTCTAGAAAGTATATCAACAACTATGTTATATATACCTTTCTTCTACCTGATTACAAAGTGGAATTGCGATAAAAATAAAATCCAACGAAGGTGCCTTGACTGTTGCAATTTAGTTTGAGATTGTAGATATTGCAAAGGCTCATGATCAGTGTGAATAATGGTTTCTTTTCCCATCAAGTAATGCTTCAATTCCTTCACACTCTACACCAATGTGTAAATATATTTATCATACATAGGATAGTTAATAATAGCACCATTAAAAATATCAGAATGAAATGAAATGGGCTTACCATGGTGTTAAAGAACTACACCCATGGTGTAGTCACTTGCATCTATTTGTATTTCAAGGGTTTGTTTCAAGTTCGGTAATGCTAAAACTGGGGATGAACTGGTCTTTTGTTTCAAAGCATCAAATTCTTTTTATTGTTTGCCTCCCCACTGGAGGACAACCTTCACGATGGTCAACGCATGTAGTGGAGCCGCTATGGAGGAAAAATTAGCAATGAACTTCCTCCAGTACTATGCTGCTCCTAAAAATGTGCTTACTTCTGTGACTGATTTGGGTATTGGCCAATTCAGAATGATCAAAACGTTAGAGGAGTCAATATATAGCTCACATCCTCCAACAATGTGGCCCAAATACACTAAAGAAGTTTTCCCAAATTCACATTTAGACATCTTCAAAAATAATTGTTCTTTTCTCAATACATCCAACACTTTCCTAACATGTTTGACATGTTCTTGTCATGACTTGTGGAATATCAAAATATCATCTAAAGGGAAAATTACAAAATCATCAAGAAATGATCTTAAAACATCGTTCATAACTCTCATGAATGTAGCTGGAGCATTGCAAAGAACGAAAGGCATAGCCATCACTCAAAAAATCCTTGTTCGGTTTTAAAATAAGTCTTCCATGTGTCCTCCTTAGCTATTCTTACTTGATGATATCCACTTCTCAAGTCTAATTTAGTGAAATACTTTGCATTTTTCAACTGATCTAACAAATCATCTATTCTGCTCAGTGGGTATCAATTCTTCATTGTGATATTATTTAAAGCTTGATAATCTACACACATGCACTAGGTTCCACATCTCTTAGGTACCAATACAATTGGTGAACCACATGGATAGTCCTATTTGGGAGTGTATAGTCCTGTTGTAGCTAAATTTCATGCTGAATTCCTATTTTTGGTGGCAGTCCCTTTGGATCTTGAAACATGTCGCCATATTGATTGACCACATCAACCAATTCAGCTTTCAGCTTCACATCACAGCCTGCAAAGGAACATGAGACTCTTACTAGAATTAAGCAGTCGTTTCATTTCACCTGCAATTTCCAAAGATAGATTAAGTTTCCTGCGATGGGCTCTCACAATATACTCCACTCTATTTTTGAACAAATGGTATTTGTTCTCAAATCTATTGAAAACATCCTTCCCTTCATACAAATACGGACTTCCCAACACATTTCCTGAGATATCCAATGGCACAATGTCTAATTCAACTTCATCAATGGAATTAGCAGTGATTGCAAACTTGAAAATACATTTATGTGTGACTTGTAAATTAGAATCCTTGGTTATCCATCCCAATGGATACAGTTTGTGATGGGTCACGGTTTCCAGATTCATTTTCTTAACCAAATATGTAGAAATTAAGTTGGCCTGTGATCCATTGTCAAACAACGTATTGATTTTAATATGTTTCGAAATGACTCATATATGGAATAGCTCTATTCGTTTTCCTCATTTGAAACACTATGGGTATTATTTATTGCACTGGTACTTGCTATGTCTTCCTCTTTGCTGACCTCTTTTCTTTCTTTTTCCACGGATTTTACTTTGGTGATTGTGGTTGCGATTTTTGTTTCATCCCCTAAGTCTAAACCCAAGTCTTGTTGTACAACTGCATTTGTCTTGTTTTTCCCTTTATTGTTGAATTTCTCTGGTCACAATTTTGGATGAAGCTTCCAGTAATGCGCTTCATCATGTCATTCCTTGGAACAATTCTTACACACGGATTTCTCCCCTTCTTTCTTAACAGAATAATTTTTCTTCTGGTTTCCTTTAAACTTCTTTCATTTTTCACACTCTGAAATGGCTTCTTATTACCTTCTTCCTATATATATTTCCCTCTTGCTTCTAGGTGTGTAGCTTGAACACAAACCTCATAAATATTCGTTGGATTGAACATAAGAATAGTATTTCGAAGATAGCTATGCAACCCTCTTATGTATTTCAGCAAGCTATCTTGTGACTGTAAGTCTACTCCTAGAATAACAACTATTTTCGTAAATTCTTGAGTATAATCTTGCACATTTGACCTTTCAATTGTATGAAAATTTGCCAATTTATAATGGCTTTTTCTATATGAGCTAAAGGGCATAACTATCTTTCTATAGCAGCAATGAATACCAAGAAATAGAGATATCACCATGCTTTTTTATATCGTCTTGAGTCCTTGCTTCCCACCATACAAGTGTTTCACACTCCATTCTCAATTAAGCCAACTGAATCTTCATATCATTATCATGAAGGTTTCGAATTCTACGATACCCTCCAACTAATGAATCTAGTTATCCAACTTCTCTAGATTAACTTCTCCATTGTACATATGGGACTTGAATTTAACATCAAGCTACAAAAAAGGTGATTTACCAACCCGTTTTGAAGAATGATGATGAGTATGAGTAACGGTGGTATTTGTGGAAGAGTGTGAAGATGCTTTCGAAGAAGAAGATGAAGAAGATGGTGGATAAGGTGGAGGTTTTCCTCCATTCCATTACCTCCTCCTGAAGAGCCTTCTCTGTTCGGAGGCTTGGAGCTTTCTCCTTGCAATTTCTTGTTCGTCTCTTCATAGAGGACCTTAACCATCTTTTTGGAGCTCTTCTCATCCTCTGTCATGATAGGTTCTCCTTCATTAGACATGGTCTCTAAATACTAAACAACAACTTGAGAGTGTATTGGTGTTGGAATCTCAAATGCAACTCCTACAACTTGAGGTTGAACTCATGTAGAAGACTTTTGAAACCTTCCTCTTCTTCCACTTGACCCAACTTCAGGGCTTTCAACTATCTTTCCTTCACCTTTTTTGAGCATTAACCTTGTAAGCATGACATCAACTTGCAAACAACTAAATCCTTCTTTCATAAGAAAATCTATTAAGGAAAACAAGTGCTATGATACCAACTTGATTTTAATTGGAGAAGATTAGTAATTTTGTGCTAATTCCCCATTTAGAAATAAAACCAAGATGCTTATCATTTTCTTTTTCAAGTGCTTAAGGATTCAAAACTTTCACATAATTAACAGATTCCCATTAGACCTTCTTATTTAAATGTTATAAATAGTTTAACATAAAAGCATAAGTTTAAAAGTAGCAATATAACAACAAAGAACATCCAAATATAACACACAACAAGAAGATGAAAAAGGAGTTCACCCCTCCCGGGCTACGTCTCCTTGTTCCAACTTCTAATGACTTGGGCCTCTCTATTATGCTCAAATTACATCAAAAGTGTGTTAACAATGTCCAGGTGCCTCTGAAACCTTCCTCTATGTGTTCAGAATAGTCAAAAATGGCTATCTCAACTCTTTTGGCATCCAATTTGGATAAGAACTGAGGAAGTTATGACTTCTCCCAGTTTTCTCCACTATTTTTTCAACAAATTACTCTAAAACTAGTAGAAAACTACAATTCTACTCCAAAGTCACTAAGGAAGTGAAAATTTCACCACTCCGCGCGCCATACCCTTTGGCCATATCACAATCACGATCGACTAAGCTATGGGCCCCAAATACTGCAAAATGCTGCGATGAGCGGTTACGGACCCAATAAGATGTTAAACCACAATTTATAAAACTCCCACGTCTAGAGTCTGCTCATTTATCACAGTTGATAGTTCAGCAATGAAGGTTTTGTTACACGAAAACATTGTGATTGCAGACCCGGTGGGACTTTAAACTACCACATATAAACATACACCTTATATGGGGTCTATCGCCTTCATAACTCACCTGCGTTGGGACCGCTTCCTATTGCTACTGTGATTTTGATATGAGATCGCATCGCTAACCTTTCCTGGGGCTCGTTTTGTTCTCCCATTCACCATTTTCGATACACGATTATGATTAGATCGCATCGGAACCTGAACCTATCGAGGGCCGATTGGTAACACCAAAATAGTTACCGTTGTGATATGCTATTTGTGAGGGTCAATGGAGGGATGCCACTTGGCACCTCCCTATTCCCTGAAGACTTGCCACATCATCCCAATCTTGCCATGTAGGAAGTCAAACCTAAAATTTGACTTACTCTAACTTTTGCATACGAACTCAGTTTTGAGTTTCGTTCGCATTATTGGATTCAGAATGATAAGCTCTTCAATCTGAATCTAATTATGAAAATATTATGACATTTTGATATTTGATCATAATTTTAAGAACCTAATCACATATGTTCATGAATGCAATGCCAAGTCGAAGTGCTCATCCCACTGATTCTGGTGGTATATTCAGTTTTCAAAATGGCGTCCATATGAGGGAGAAAACACGTTCTGAAAATTTTCTCCTACATGCAAAAAATGGCCAGAGCAGGTCAAGTGGCAGTCATAGAATAAGGCACATGGCAGTCTCACAGAAGGACATGTACCATTCAAACTACTCAGAAAAAAGGTCAAACCACCAGGTCGGGGGTTGAACTCGTGACCTCCGAACCAACACTACAAAACTTTACCAATGATACACGCATGTCTTTGTTATAGCATGGGCGTGAAATTATATTTAAAGGTTCATTATTTTCAATATGGTGAGAAGGGTTGATGAAGCCTGCCATATCTGGCAGCCCGACCAAAGCCAAAGACTATGTTAACTTGCCACCAAAGCTAGCACGGGAGTCTCCAAACGTGGTGTGAACCACCATTTAAACTATATGACATCAACCGTATGCCATAGGTTGAAGTTCCATATGCCACCACCAATCCATATATATCCATTGAATCCATAGGATATCCCATACTCCAAAGTTAACATATGATCTTCCATGAGTTGAGACATTATACCACTGATGGACTATGGTTTAACCATATGTCATATTTAATATGCCACAGGGAGATTTATGAAGTTGTCAGTATTGTTTCATTATGTAAAAACTATGATTATATAACCATAAGTTATAAATATAGCTTGGGTATAACAATAGAGACAGGCCTTTGCTATGTAATACATATTGTTGTAACATGTTACTATATTTTTCCATTTAAATCCCGCAAGGTCCACGGGGTTTGACCCCGAGACTTACCTGCAGAATTATAAAAGGTATTACCATTGTGCCTGTGGTAGGGGTGTTATAAAGTGCAGCTCTGAATATTGTTTTGTCAGTGCCTATAATATGCCTTTTGAGGCATATCATGGCCAATATGGGACATTTTTTAAACTTGTAGGTTGTGTTGGGAAGCTGAGGCCTATCTTCTAAGAGTAGCCATTGATGCATGTCTTCATATTCCAAAATTGTGAATTTGATGTAAGGACACTTTATGAGCATTTTTAATACAACAGACACCCATTTAAACCAGACGTGGATATGTATTCCACGAGGGACTAACTCCGTCATCATGTTTTATGTGTTTTCTTCTTATCTATTGTTGTTCATGCTTAATTTCAGATGTAAGGTTTATATTTAAGGCACATAAAAATCCATTTTCCTTATTAATTCGCTTAAAGGAAACCTTAGTGAATATTTAGTGAAATTGCGCAAATAGTCAATTCTGTTGTTTTGGGATCATATTTTGGTATCAGATGAAGGGTGACCATGTATAAGAAGGATATTTCCAATGTGAATGTTGACTAGATCCAGGTTGCGACGTGGAGAAGGGAAACTTGAGAAGCTAAATCCAGAGATTGGGAAGAGGAAAGTCTCTTAAGAGTTGAATATGGGAGAGCCAAATGAAGGAGAAGCTATTGAAACAAAAGTCGTTGGAGAGGAGAAATATCAACAAATGTTCCTTAATATGAAAAGGATGATTCCAGAACTTTATGAAGAGAAGAAGAGTAGAGATGCAACTTCATCTTCTAAAGGCACGTAAGAGAAAAAGGGAAAGAAAGAGATGATGGTAATGAACCTCCTTCTCATCCATCTTCATCTTATTCTTCTTTATTCTCTTATCATTCAAGTTTAGATTCATACTCATAAAATAAACCAAAGAAATCTCCTTTTTTGAAGCTTGATGTTAAGTTTGAGTTGCCAATATATGATGGTGAAATGAATCCTGAAAAGTTAGATAAATGTATAAAGCAACTTGAGGTGTATTGTACAATTCAAAATGTTTTTTATGAATCTACAAAAATTCAGTTAGTGACACTTAGAATGGGGGGAACAACTTTCATCTTGTGGGAAAGTAAAACTCAATCAGTTTTGAAACAAAAACATAAACATTATCTCTTTATGGTCTAAGTTTGTTAAAGCTCTTAGAAGGAAATTCTATCCTTTAGGATATGTGCAACAGGTTGTAATGGATTGGCATCATTTAAGGCAAGGTAAAGGATAGAGTGTGCAAGCGTTTACTCAGGGATTCTTGAAAAAGGCATTAGCACTTAATGTTCCATTAGAGAGATAGGAAACTTTGTTAAAGTATATTGGAAGTTTGCATTTTTATTTGTGACATACATTGCTTATGTTTAATCAAACTAACTTTGAAGAAGTGTGTGTACAAGCCATTCATATTGAATCAGGTGGCAGATACTTTTTGTCAAACTTTTCAAAGAAACCATTGAAGAATTCAAAGAACAAAGATTCCAAAGAAGTCAAGGGAAAGAATAAGTTAAAAGGGAAGAAATCAACAATAACTAAGAAGGAAGGAGAAAGGCCTACTTGTACTCATTGTTAGAGGGTTTTACATGATGACTCCAAATGTTGGAAGCTTCATCTTGAACTTAAACCAAACAAGTTCCTTAAGAAGAAGGGTGTAATGAAAGTTAATGTTGTTGTCCAATAAGATTTGGGATCTTACTCCGGTGATAAAAATAAAATTATTGCTATGGATCTGATAGTTAATCATTCTGAAACTAGCTCTAGTTATACTTGTTCTACATCTTCCTCAAAATCTAATAATGTGATTGTAGAAAAGAAGAGAGTTGAATTGTTTCACATAAGGATCATATCCAAGCACATTACGATCGACACATTATTTGATAATAGATCACAAGAAAATCTAATTTGTGAGGAACTAATAAGGAAATTGGGATTGGATCTAAGAATCAACCAAAACCATACCCTTTCGGATGGTCGAATAAAATACTCAGATGCGTGTGGCAAAACAGTGTCGATTAAGGTTTGCAATTACAGTTAATTTTGTTGATGAAGTTGAGCTAGATGTGACTCCTTTGGATATATGTGGAGTTGTGTTGGGTAGTCCAAATCATTATGATTGAAATGCCCTACTTCATAGAAAGGAGAATAAGTATCATCTCTTCAAAGATGGAATTGAATACATTATCAGGGCACAGAGAATTAAGACAAACTTGGATTTAATCAATGTCAATAAAATGAAAAGGCTAATTAATTCAAGTAAAAAGTATATTCTCATGATTCTTAAAGAACAACCTAAAGATAAGTATCATTCTTTTCAAGGGTGTTATTCACAGTTTAAGGAAAAATTGGTTGAAATAGTATATTCTTATAAGGAATTGTTTAAAGAACCAAAAAGTTTACCTCCGAAATGAGAAGTACAACATGAGATTCAACTTCAATCTGATGTCTGTCTCCCGAATATTGGCATGTATCACATGTTAGTCGTAAATAATGAAGGGATTAAGAAACAAATTCAGGAATTGGTTGATGAAGGCTTTATTCGACATAGTTCTTCCCTCTGTGGATCACCGATCATATTAGTCCCAAAGAAAGATGGAACTTGGCGAATGTGTGTTGATTTTAGAGCCTTAAATAAAATCACCATATCCTCTTCATAGTATTGATGATTTACTTGATAATTTAAAGAATATTGTTTACTTTACAAAACCAGATATAAGAACTGGTTATCATCAGATTCATATTGCAAAGAATGATATATGGAAAACTGCATTTAGGACTAGACAGGGGCTTTTTGAATGGTTGGTTATGCCATTCGGGTTATGCAATTCTCCAACAACTTTTATGAGAGTGATGAATGATGTTTTCAATGCTTTTATTGATAAGTTTGTCATAGTATATCTGGTTGATATCCTTATTTTCAGTTCATGTTTGGAAGAACACGTAAAGAATGTTAAACAAGTTTTTCAATGTGTTGCATAGAGAGAAACTGTATCTCAAACATTCTAAATGTGAATTTGGAAAAGCTTCCTTAGTATTTTTTGGTTACATGGATGGAGGCGGTGAGCTAAAAATAGAACCATCTACAATTAATGTAATTGTTAAGTGGCTAAGACCTCAAAATGCAACAAAAGTTAGAAGTTTATTGGGTGCAGTTCAATATTGGAGGAAGTTTATTTCTCATTTATCTTTTATTGCATCACCACTTCATGCTTTATCAAATTCTAATGTCTCCTTTGAGTGGGGAGGAAAACAAAAAAATAATTTGATACTTTAAAGTAGAAAATTGTTACAAGTCCATTGTTGGCTTTACCAAACCTTCAACAACCATTTTAAATAGAAATTGATGCTAATGGGTATGCAATGGGTGTAGTGTTATTGCAGAAAGGAAAGCCTATTTGTTTTCATTTAGAAACATTTTATAAAGTACGTGCTAACTATCCAACTTATGATAAATAATCGTATGCATTAGTGGAAAGTGTTAAAAAATGGAAACATGATTTAATGGCCAAAGAAACAGTGATTCATACAGATCATCAGCCACTTCAGTACCTTGAATCTCAAACTAAGTTGCAACAGACTCGACATTATCTATGGATGGGGTTTTTGTAGTAATTTCATTTAGTAATCAAATATAAGAAAGGTACCACAAATAAAGTAGCTGATATGTTATCAAGACATTCTATGAATGCTTAAGTTATTCTACAAAACAGTTCTTTAGCACACGAATGTTACATAGAACAATATGTTGAAGATATTAATTTCAAAGATGTTTATGAATCACTAATGCATGATTCTGAGGTGGAATAGATAAATTATTATGTTCATGACAGGTTATTGTACCATCTTGGCAAGTTGTGCATACCACAGGGAGAAAGAGTGCAAGTGATCAGGAAGCACATTCTTCTAGTGTTTCAGCACATTTTGGTGTAGGTTGTTCTACTGGTAGACCTCCTTTTCAAACATGTTTTGGGTACCTACCAAAATCATTAATGAACTTTATTTTTGGTGAAGAAGCTATGGAGGATGGACATGGAGATGTCGACAAAGCAATCAAGTTCACTCAAAGAATCCAAAAGATTCATGAAGCAGTGCAGGATCAATTGGAGAAAACGTAGGTAATCACCACTTCCAGGCTAGTGATCTAGTATGGCTTTACATCAAAAAAGAGAGAATGAAAGGTGAAGGTAAACGGTTGAAACCTATAAGGTATGGTCCTTTTGAAATTGTTGAAAAGATTGGGCACAATGAATTCCAGTTAAATTTGCCTCCATATATGCATATATGTCCAGCTGTAAATATTGATAATTTGAAGTTGTATGAACCTCCAATGATCATGGATTTAGAGGAAAATGCTCAAACTCCAACCGTGGATTATCTTGCACCTAAATTAATGACTAAGTTATAGGAAGATACCATCTTGGATAGGAAGGTTCAGACTTCTAGGTGAGGAGATGTCGGGTAACTTCGAGCGGGACTCAAACGCATGAATCCAAAAAAAACAAGGTGGATGGAGATTGGAAGGGTGAGGGAGTTGTACCCTGACCTCATGTCTACTTCAAACCAAACTTTTGGTTGTCCAAAAGCTTCTAGTGGAGAGGAATGATCCAGGAGGATCCTCAAAATGCTCAAAATTTTACACTCTCAGATTCTCATGAAACTATCCCAAGTATAAGAGCTCATCATGCTAATTCAGGTGGTATATTTGGTTTTAAAAATGGCCTTTGTATGAGGGAGAAAATGTGTTCTGAAGTTCTTCTTCAATCGGGAAAAAATGGGCAGAGCAGGCCAAGTGGTAGTCTCAGAACAGGGCATGTGAAAGTCTCACAGTAGCACATGTTTTAATCAAACAACTCAATAGAATGGTCAAACTACCAGGTCCTACGGACATTAAAATTTGATCTCCTGAATCTAACACTCCCTGAACAAGCCTTCCATCCTTGGCTTATATATTTTAGACTTCAACACAGCACATTCCTCCTTAAAGCCAGGGAGTTCCACCTGAAACCCACCCGACCATCCTAGCTCAGACCATCATCCCTTTGCCATACCCTGATGGGAACCTCACCGGAGAGACAGCGCACCGCCCCTCCTCACCTCCCATCACCCCTCGAACAACATGCAACGTAGACTCTTTGCTACACATGAGACTAGGGACCGGCTTGTGGAAATTTCCAGGATGATGACTGACGGACATAGTGGGACTCGAACCCTGTGACCCTATAAAGGCTCTAACCACTGAGCTATATGTCCCAAATCCTCTTCATCCTACTACTCTTCATCCTCGTTCTAACATCCTACTACTCTTCATTCTCGTTCTAATTCCTAAATTCTGGGGGTCAAACCTATCATCTCTGAAACAACACTACAAAACTTTACCAATGAGCCACGCATGTCTTTGTTATAGCTTGGGTATGAAATTATATTTAAATGTTTGTTATTTTGAATAATGTGGGAAGGGTTGGCGGAGCCCTCCATGTCTAGCAGCCCTGCCAAACCCAAATATTATATTATCACACCTCCAAAGTTAGAATTGGAGTCTCCAAACTCAACGCAGACCACCGTTTAAAATATATGACATCAACCATATGCCACGAGTCGAAGCTCCATACGCCACCATCGATCCATATATATCTGTTGAAACCATGGGATATACCATACTCCACATTTAACATATGATCTGCCACAATTTGAGACATTATACCACTAATGGACTATGGTTTAACCATATGTCATATTTAATATGCCATGGGGAGTGTTAGCCTCCTATACCAATAGGTATTCATCTCTCATGATTGACAGTGGCAGTGACAAAAATGCTCACCTTCCATGCTACTAAGGTTCCATTTTTGTGAAGGAAGCAGACAGTTAAAAAATGTAAAGAGGGTATGCCTTAAAAGAAAAATCAAAGGGCAAGAAAATGAATTGGTCAAAGAAAAAAATAAAAGAAATGAACCCCAAATAAAGACCATGAAAGTGACTAGTCCAAATTGCCACTACTACTTTGATGGGTGGTCCAACAGCTCAAGCTGGGCCTCACCATGTTTTGAATTGCATGTTGTAGACTAGAGAGGAAGTACCTGTTCAAACAGTTCAATCTTGAGAGATGACTAGGTAGATAGAGAAAGAAAGGAGCGCAAGTGCTTAATCTGGGCCCTTGGAAGTCATAAGGGTAGACTTAGATAGGAGGGCAGCAAAAAGAAAAGAGAATTATCAGGTTTTGCAAGGCTAAGTGCACCCATACAAAGGAAGAAAAAATGTTAGGCATATTAGGAAGGGTAGGCAGTTGAAGGTTGCAGAAAGCAAGATCGAAGCATATCACTTGGAAAAATCACAATGATGTCACCAGCAGGAGAAAGGCAAGAGCAATGGCTTATTTGGCAAACTACTAAACCATCACTAACTTCCCCCATCCCCTTCAAAAGTTTCTTACTAACCTCCCCATGAGCACTGTAGGATCTGCCTGATCAGTCCTCCTTATACTCCACATTTGTAAAAATTTCATGTCAGAAATGACTTCTCTCTTTGAAAAGAAGCCACATTTCTTGTGTAAAAATTCTTTTCATTTTGATCTACTCCCTAGCTAAGTTTGATTCCTAAAAGGCTTAGTAACTATCACTTCCCATTCACATTCCCCTCCAAATACTAACTACTAACTGTATCTACACTAAATCCCCTATGTTCCCCTTTCCCCTACTACTATAACACCATGGTGTATAAACCCCAAGCAATGTATAAATATCCCCCCTTTAGCATTATAGCTAAATAACACTTCCAAGGGAGACATTAGTCCACCAGGGACTATAGTCAACCCTGCTTTGGGATTACTCTAACCTCTGGTCAAAGTAATAACCTATGCTAAACCCTCATTTTCCCTTTTTCCAAAAAAAAAAAAATTCATAAAAATCCCCTTTCCCCCTCTCAAACCTAAAATTCATATGTTTTTATAAACCCGACAGTCTAACTCACATACCCCTAACCCACAAAAAACCCCTTAACCAAAGTTTTAAACCCCGAAATATTAAATAAATATTTTATTGGCCGGCGGGTCCCCCCCAAACTTGCACGATGGGTTGGGGCGCCCGCCAGCCCTTGATCTCCCGCCCCCCTTTGATCCAACGGTGGGCGGTCTTTTTCAGATCTGAACCCGCCACGCTTTAGCATCCGGGGAACAGGTGGTTTTGGCCCCCGTACACTGGACGCGTGGCAGCCGGCGGAGGTGTTCGAAGTCCCCCTCCCTGATACTGCCTTCTCCCAAAAGCGGTGAGGGGAGACCGCTTACCGCTCTCTCCGATATTGCCTCCTCTGTCACATCTACCCATGTCATCGTGACGTCACGTAACCTTGCCACCCCACACCATCCGCCACCGTGTCCTTCCATGCTGGCCTCCAGCTCAGCACCCACGTCACCTTCCATACCCGGGCCCGCCATGACGTCATGCTGACGTCATCGGCGGAAAAGCGCCAATGACCCATATTTTCCAAATTTATCGTTAAAAACGCGTTATTTGGCTGTTTTATGTCATTTTTGTTGGAAACAAAGAAGAGCCATTTTATCTGTTCACTATAAAAATTGCCGCCAAGCCGCGAATTTATAGCTTCAGACGCCGCCACTCACCAAATCAAGTGTGTTCTTCATCCACTGTTCAACCCGGAGGCCCTCGGCATCGTTTATCCAGGTATTTGCCAGAATTCACCTGTTTTACCATATTTATGCCATTTCTCTGCAAATTGTCCATAAAACACCTGCTAATTCCCAAATTAAAGATTGTTTCTTAGTCAATTCTGGACTAGAACACCTGCATTGTCCCCTGCTCCAAAATTTGATGTTAAAACAATAATTCGCGGTCTTAATTTGCAAATTCATCCTCAAGCTACCCGGCATTGTTCCCTTTTGCCGGGTGCAGGCTTAAAAAGCTGCATTTTACCAATTTTAGTCCTGCCCGCCCTCTGCATTTCATCTTCATTATTCACAATTCCTGTGAATTTTCCAAAGCAGAGCAGAGGCAAGCCTGCCTATTCCTCTTTGAAGAACATATCTAGCACCTGCATTCAATCTGCCAATTGACTTCTAGAAAAGCCTTGCAACCTATTGCACTTACCTTGTTCCATTCAGAAACTACATAATGGCTGCTCCTGCACCCACAGCTCTCAGTGTTGCCCCCATGAATCCACCAAATAAAGAGCTTGAGTCCCTGCCTCTTGCTGACAGGGATTACCTCATCCAAGACTTTGTGGGTGATAGGAACCATTTGCAGACCTTCAGGGAATTGAGAGATGACTATTTGAATGGCAAGGATACATATGGGATATGGGAATCAAATCTGCCATATTACTTTCTCCCATCTGTTAACATTTTTCCAGAGATTATTCGCCTATGTGCTGAGAATTATGATGCAAATCACAGAGCTGTCAAGTCTCCATCTGGGAGCATCCTCTTTCACATTAATGCTGAGTCCATCAACCAGATGCTCAACTTCAAACAAACTTAGCTGTTGTTTCCTTTCTCCATGAACTATCTGCTGGATACAGGTGCCAAGATGTCCACTGATGACATTCAGAAGATCACCAAGACATTTATGAGGCCTGACTGCCAGCCCACAGGGCCACCTCCCTACTTGTATGTCTATTTTACTGATGTAGGCAAACTTCTGATGGACATGATTGCATATGTGTTGGGCTAAAAAACCAGTGAGTATGTTGATGAGACTGTGCTGGTGTTTTTAGCTGCTTATAGCCAACAAGATACATGACCATCTGTTCAAAGTAGACAGGGAGGGCATTTTCAAATACTCATCATACATCTACCATTTTTTCATGTATTACCAGTCCGAGGCCTTTCAATGCTCCATCAAAAGCCTGGACTCTAAGGGGGAAAGAAGGTCTGTCATCTTCTGGACATCAGTTTATCACCAAGTCCAAGATTCACCATACTCATACTGTGAATTTATCGATGAGTTTGTCTACCCAGTCTCTTGCTTGTTGATGAGGTCCCCTCCTCCCAGAGTGTCATTTGAAATACAGAAAACCCTACAACTCTCTAGAAATTATAAAATAGGTGATTGGTACCTATATCAAGATCATACAGTCATCAGAATTTATGGCTGTGAGCTCTGTCCATACAGGCTCCCAAAATATGTGCCAATGAGAATGTTTGCCTTGGATTACTATAGGCAGCTCATTCATTCTGACCTCACCCACTTCCACAGTGCTAAAAACAAAGCACATCTCAAGTTTAAGCACCATCTGGGCCCCTTCATCATGAACAAAAAAGAGGGATGGCAAGATGCTGAGCAAATCCTCAAAGACAAGTACAAGCTATCAAAAAGCTTTCGATGGGTCCCTTATGACCCTGAAGGCTTCATCTGTGCTAGGAGGGTCAAGTACAGGCTGCTAGGCTATGAGCACTGTAAATTTCCACATATTGAACAGTATGCCAATCAGCAAGAATGGCTGCAAGATACTTTAATTGAAAAACTAACTGAAGAAGAGATAATGCAAAAGAATGTCAAGGATTTGGAAAAAACTCTTGACTTGGATTCTGTGCAGCAGGTAATCTTCAAGCAACCACATCCAGTGGGAGAAGGGACTTCAGCTGCAACAACTGCACCAGCCACCCAGGCTCCCTCTACAGCAGCATCAGGCACAGATAAAGGTAAAGGAATAATGGGTGCTGAACAAGAGACAGTAAAAGAACAGCCTGCCTCCTCAATTGGGCAGCAACAAGAGCAGACCCCTCCGCCACAAACAGAACCACCTACAGCACCTATTTTGTAGACTCCAGCACATGAGGAGAGGGGTAAGAAAAGAGACAGAGAAGAGTCCACTCCTGCTAGTGGATCCTCCCAGCAACCTGAGGCCAAGAGGCAAAAGGTTGACTCCCCAGTGATAGAGGAAATAAGTGAAGAAGTCCTTGACAACCCAAGGAAAGAAGGTGGAGACAGCCAGCAAACGGGTACAAGCTCCTTTCAGCAGGAGCAGGGATTACAGCTTGGCTTGGAGGTGTCCTCCTCCTCTCAGCAGAGCAAGAAGCCTTCAAGCACCAAGGCTTCCTTCAAACAAATAAAGGCACATAATGACTTGCTGAGAATAGAAGTATACAAGCAGTTTCTCAAAGCAACACCAGCCAAGCAAGAAAGGCTGATGTCTGTGTATGACATACAAGAGGAGAAGATGATCCTCAGTCACTTCAAGCCCAAGGTACCGCAGCCTAAATCAGCTGCAGATTTTGTAAGAACAAGGGTGGAAGTCATGGCAAAGGACATTCACCCCATGGACCAGATTGAACTGCATAAACAAACGGGAGAAATGGTCTATGCCACCTTGGTGGACAGGGCAACAATGGCCCATGAATTAAAAGAATCATTGAAGAATACCAACATTCAGTTGGATTTTGAGAGAATGTCCTCCATGGCCAAGGACAACAGAATTAAATCACTAGAGGACATCATCATCGACCTAGGACATGATCCTAAGGACCCAAAGGGCGTGAGGGCCCTCATGAAGAAAAAAGAAGATGACCTTAATGCATTGAAGAAAAGGTTGAAACTGCTGCCCACCGAGCACCCCCAAACAGCAGAATTACAGAAGGAAAAGGAGGCCGATGAGCAACTTGATCTAATAATGCAGCTCAATCAAAAGGTCCTCGATTTGGAAAAGGAGCTAGAAGGGGCACTGCAAGACAAGCAGGGAGAATCCACATCCCAAGCTCCTCCAACTACTTCAACCACTGCAACAACTACAGAGGCAGCAGTAGCCCCTGTAACAACTACAACAACAACAGAAGCAGCAACAACAACAACAGCCCCAGAGTCCAGTTTAAACATGGAAGATTTGACTAAGGCTATCAAAGAAATGGAGCTCTAGGCTACTGAGATTAAGCAGGCCAAGGAAACGTTGGCAGAGCTAGAGGCCAAATATGAAAAATCAAAGATGACTGTGGCAGAGCAAGGTAGAGAAATAAAGGCCCTCAAAGAGAAAATAAAGGCCTTGGAGAAAGAGCTCAAGCTAGAAAGTGCTATGGTAGAAATAAAAAGAATTTTGTGGGCCCGAATTGACCAATCCATTACTAGACAATGGAAGTGAATAAAGACTGTACATGAACAAATGGAGTTAATTGGCAAAGCACAGATTGAGATCCAGAAAGCCAGAACAGTACTAGGGAACAGGCCTGAGCAAGCCAATAGAATGATACACTTTTTGAACAATCAGACCCAGGAGGAGCTAGCAGCCATCAACATTGTCAACAGAACAGAGGCTGTCCTTACGGCTAAAAAGGTGCTGACTCTCAGGAATTATGTACATACTATAGAGAGAAAATGCCATGAAATACAGGCTGAGGTAGATGAGTACAAGCACAAAATGGGAGCACTGCAAGGAAAGGGACTACCCAGCCTACTAACTAGCACAGGAAAAATGCTTCCCCATGAGCAATATGCTGCCAGGATGTCAACTTTTATTGAAAATCATATCACTGCATCTGCCAGTACTTCTGGGGAAGCAGGGCCTCCAACAGGGCAGGGCCTTTATGACAAACTTGAAAATCTGTTTTTTATTGAAAATGAAATCCACCACCTTTTTGAGGTTCCTCCTAATTTTTACAGGTATACAGAGGCAGATGAAACATTGGTGAAAATTCGAAGACACCAGTTGCCCAAAGAGGATTGGTGGCAGGCAATGCTACAAATTTTGCCACAGTAGTCTCAGTTGCTCGGTCCTTGTCAGCTTCAACTCAGCAAAAGGCAAAAAGCAGAATAAAGACAACACTTTAGGCAGCCGAAAGGGTGACTCAGCATATAGACAGCGACAGCAAGCCAAAAGGATAAGAAATACGCAAATTTCGGGCAGCACATCTTCAGCCGACTCCAACGGTCACAAAGTCAACATTCTCTGACCATTTTGGACAGCTAAGGCACTGAGGAGTTACTACAGCATTTACTTTCTCAGCTACAATGCTCCAGGAGTTGGCACGACATTAATGAAACATTTACTCATCAGCTAGATATTTTCTTATGTAAATTATGTATATATACCTCCCTTGGCAACGTATGAGGGGTTGGTGATTTTCATTCTGAGGCAAATGTATTGTATATTTTCAGATAATCTAATGCAAGAGGCTGGAAAAGCTCAGTGATTTCCTGAATGTTTGATGTCTTGGTGATGCTATGCGTGCTGTTGCAGAATTCCTGTGCTGTCTAATGGAACAATAAGTTTTCTCAATCTATGTTTTGTCTTCTTATGTTTGTTTGAATCATACACATGTTTCACTAATCTAACAATAGAGCAAAGGAATAGTACAGGAAATGTTTTGTTACACCTTATGCTCAATCTCTATTGCTGAAAATGTTTTCTTCAGAATTGATCATGAACATGAATTCTTAATTTCTCATGCTTTCATTAATTCTATAAATATGAATGTTATATAGAAATTCTTCACTGCTTCTAAATAATATTCCCACTATTCTCCATATCAGTTTGTTGAAAGATCCTTAATTGCCTTTCATGCCCTGATCACATCACCCCAATCACAGATTTAAAGAATTGTTTCTTAGACACTTATCTGGCTCTGCAGCATCACTAGTGTATCAGCACAGACATATCAAGCAAGTTGAGCATTACTGACTGCATGCCCAATGGCCTAGAACACCCTGGTAATCATATATATATCTTGACTAAAGTCATCATCCAACAAATTTCAAAACAAAATCTTGAGCATCATAACTAGCCTAAAATATTACACAAACAAAGTTAAATCATAAAGAGAGAGCCCTCTCTGGTCATAGGTAGGCTAGAACCTGTGACCCAAAGATTGGTTAGTGGTTACCTCGGCTGTATTCCCTTGGGAGTCAAAGGGAACAACCTGAGTGATAACATTATTGGCGACTCCACTGGGGAACAGAGCATATTTTTCATGCTGCTGTCTGTTTTTAGACAGTAGTTCCAAAAGCCTGAGCAGTCCCTTAAAATAGTTCTAAAAAATATCCTCAAAAAATACTAAAAACAAGTTCAGAAGCTGGCTCCGAAAAAGAGAACTAGGCACACCAGGTCAAATCCTGACCCAAATCCCCCACCTGTTTTCGAAAACCCAAATTTGATCCATAAAAATCTTAGGAACCAGAAGGAACCCAAACAATCCCCTGAAGCTAACCTTGAGGCAATTCAACAAAGTTTTATTCCAACCCCTTCTAAGCTAGCCGTTCACCTCCATACAACTCATTCTTCCCCCTCTTCATCATCCACTTCACAAAACATATTGTCTACAACCAACACACAAACTGTTGTTGCTGTCCCAGTTGTTCCCTTTCTACCAGTTGTCCCACTTATCCCCCCAAATATGGCTAATCGTTATGCACCCCTTCAGTTGCCTGGCAATCCTGGGGCCATGCCTCAGGACTACCAAGGAAAAATTACTTATTTTGACGGAACCAGTACATACACTGCCTTACAGCATATGAAGAAAATGCAAGACTACTTTGAAAACTATGAGATAGATGATGATGATGTAAGGATGAAAATCTTTGTCCAAAGTTTAACAGGTGAAGTAAGAACGTGGTTCAAGGCACTGGCTGCACACTCTATAGCTGATTCAGGTGCCCTTTATCAGTCCTTCCTCAACAGATGGGAAAAGAAAAAGGACCCTCTACACATTTTATCCGAATATGCTACCATAAAAAGAGGCCCACAAGAAGCTGTCTTGGACTATTGCACTAGATTCAACACTATTTATAATGCCATTCATCAAAATCTTAGACCTCCACCTGATTTGGCATTGATTAAATTCCCTGATGGATTCGATGCTGACATGGCATATCAACTAAGAGAAAGAGCCCCTGTAACTCTAGCAGACATGCAAAACATAGCTGTTAGTGTAGAGGCAAATCTAATTGCCAAGAGAAACTGGGCGAGAACTGAAAGGAGAACTACTTTCAAAGAAGAACCCTCTTCATTTGAGCAAAAGCTAGATGCAATCATCAAAGGAATGGACAGACTTGGAGACAGAGTGGAAACCATAGAAATAAAATCATCATGGGAAGGTCAAACAAGCAATATTAGAAACCCAAACTTCAGAAAGAATCAAAATCCTAATGTTGGTAGGACTGATCCTGACCAGCATGTTAGAGCCCCTTTCCAAGAGAATTATGTTGAGGCTTCAACATCTAGTGAACCTAGTGAGGACCCTCACATCAATCTAATGGGTTTGGACAGTGAAAATCAAGTCTTTTTGACACAAGAAGACCAAGAAGTTTTCAATGACAGTGAATTCCACACTAAGTCAGGAGAATCTTTCGATTTTAAAGAAGGATATGATGCAGCTGTGTATGAGGTGCACAAATAGTACAAACTGAGGAGTAGAACAATAGATGTACCTACACCCCTCAAACCAAAGGACAATAAACAACCAAAAAAGATAAATGAAAATACTACCCTCCCCTAATCAGCTTGCAGTTCAAACTCACCTGACACAGAAGTAACTGTGGAGGACATTTCAGAGCAACAGTCCTCTCAAAATCAGTCAGGTCCACCCCAACCATTAAAGACAAAGGCAGATAATCCCCCAGGAAACAAACATGGCACCAGTTTTACTCAAAATGGACCCAACTATGAGCAAAGGACACTTGACAACTCAGCTGAAAGGGAAAAATCTGTTGCACTAAATGCCAAAATTCAAATGGAAAAACCTTTTAACTTGGAAACAGAAATAAGTAAGCTAAAGATATCAGTTCCTCTTTCGGAATTAGCCAAACATGATATATACAAACAACATATCAATAAATCACTCCAAGTATCAGACAACAAAGATGCTGTGAATGTCCTAGATGACCAACCAGAGTTCCTGTTCGGACCTGAGGTTAATGGAAAAACAGAGAATGGAGGGGTGCCACCCTTTTATGTCAGTATAAACAT
This sequence comes from Pinus tabuliformis, assembly GCA_031772625.1. Taxonomy (NCBI): domain Eukaryota; kingdom Viridiplantae; phylum Streptophyta; class Pinopsida; order Pinales; family Pinaceae; genus Pinus; species Pinus tabuliformis. The sequence continues at coordinate 184,610,653 of CM062820.1, forward strand.
TCATGATAAGGTCCTACATAATGCAATGTTCGATTATGGGGCCTCACACAACTTAATGCCCAAATCTGTAATGGAAAAACTTGACTTGGATATCACAAGACCTTACAAGGATCTATTCTCATTTGATTCAAGCCAAGTCAAGTGTTTAGGCCTGATTAAAGACTTATGTGTCTCCCTAGTTCAATACCCAACCAAAACTATCTTGATGGACGTAGTGGTAGCTGACATACCCCCTAAGTATGGCATGCTCTTGTCCAGGTCCTCGGGGGCCAAACTTCAGGGATCTTTGCAATTAGATGTGTCCTATGCAACTATCTCAGTCTTTGGGCAGCCAAAGAGATTGTACCGGGAGACTCTGATGAAATATGTGGTAAGCAGTCAAGAGAAGCCCCAAAACTTTCCAATCTATTCAATACACTCAGACATGGATTCATTCATTCTCTACAATGCTGACATCTGTCACAAAGCCTATTCTGAACTATTGATGACAGTAGAGACCAAGGAGTCAGATGAACAATCTACTTTCAAAGACCAAGGGACTGTGGGTATAGCTGATAAGACGACAAAGGAACATGATGCACCAAGTAACTTGCAAGAAACAAATCTGCCCATGATCCAACTCACTAAAAATTTCAATCCAGATCTTGATCATGAAACCTTATGGTATCTAGAATTTGATGGCTCTGTAAACAAGCTAGGAGCTGGGGCAGGAGTCTGGATCCATAATATGCACAATGACCAAGCTGAGGGCCATGCATACAGACTAAACTTTCGGTGCACAAACAACATGGCTGAATATGAAGCCCTCCTGCTAGGTCTGAAACTCATAAAAAATCTAGGTGCAACCAAAATCTCAATCTTGGGAGACTCAGATCTGGTCATACAACAGATGAATGGGAATTTTACCACAAATGATCTGAGGTTGAGAGCATACAAGGGAGCAGCTACTCAAGTACTTGAGAGCTTCTCACAATTGCAGTTGACTAAAATTTCCAGAGAACTCAATCTACATGCTCACAGCTTGGCAACCTTTGCCAGCACTTGTAAATTGCCTTTCAAAACCAATCATATATTTACTGCTGAAATCAAACACAGACCTTCAGTTCCAGATAACATCAAGAATTGGCAAGTCTTCGAGAATAATACACAGATAAATAACTTTCTCACTTTAAAGGAAGAATTTTCTGGCATAAACATTGACACTAGCACTAGAGAAGATCAACCAGAGGTCTGCACAATTACACAGGAAATATCGGCTGAAACAGCTGATCTAATTTTGCATCCTACTACCTTTGACAAAGAGACGATACGAGAATTGAAACAATCAGATGAAGAGGAAATCGTTGAGACAGAAGATGAGGTAATTGAGCTGAAGGATAATTTTCTGCCCATAGGTCTAACCCCTTTGGAGGATCTGTTTGATTCAAATGATATCTCAAGAAAACCAAAAATGCAACCATTGAATGCTGAAATAGAAGATTGTAACATTGGGACTCCTGAAAATCCCAAAATGGTTAAGCTATCCAAAGCATTACCACCTGAACAGAAACTAAAATACAATGAGTTATTCAAAGAGTTTCAAGATGTCTTTGCCTGGAGCTATGAGGACCTTAAATCTTATGATACATCAGTTATCCAGCACATTATCCCTCTAAAAGAAAATCAAAATCCTTTCAAACAGAAGCTTAGGAGAGTCAATCCAGTACTCCTCCCCCTTATTGAAAAAGAGGTCAAACGTATGTATGAAGCTGGAATCATTGCCCCAATTAGATTCTCAGAGTGGATCTCAAACCTTGTGCCTACTAGGAAAAAGGCAGGGGAAATCAGACTGTGTGTTGACCTTAGAAATTTGAACAAAGTATCTCTCAAAGACCATTATCCCTTACCTAAAATGGACCACATCTTGCAAAGAGTAGTGGGAGCTGCTAGGATCTCTTTACTAGATGGTTTCTCAGGATTCAATCAGATTCTAGTACACCCGGATGATCAAGACAAAACTGCCTTCACAACACCTTGGGGAACATTCAAATATGTCAAAATGCTTTTTGGACTTAAAAATGCAGGGGCCACATTCCAAAGAGCAATGGATATTGCTTTTTCCAAGGAAATTCATGACTTCCTAGTTATCTATCTTGATGATCTCACTGCCTTTTCAAAATCAGATCAAGAACATTTGGAACACTTGAGGCAGGTTTTCACAATTTGTAGAAAGTATGGCATATCCTTGAACCCAAAGAAGCCACTGTTTGGGCTAGAAGAAGGTAAACTTCTGGGGCATATAATCTGGAAAGATGGAATTAGGATTGACCCGGACAGAATTCAAGCTATCCTACAAGTACCTCATCCAAGAAACATCAATGAACTACAAAGCTTTCTAGGAAAGATCAACTTCTTGAGGAGATTCATTCCCAATCTAGCTGAACTCATAAGACTGTTAAATAATATGCTGAAAAAGGATTCCAAGGTCAAATGGACCATGGAAGCTAGACAAGCCTTTGAGGATATCAAAAGAGCATTGACAAACACACCAGTCCTAACAAGCCCTAGATTTGATCAAAATTTAATCATTTTTTCTTTTGCTTCTGAGCATACAATTGCTGCTGTTCTGCTACAAAAATATGACCAAGGCTATGAAAAACCCATTGCATTTTTTAGCAGAGCCCTTAGGGATGCTCCCTTAAAGTATCAGATTATGGAAAAACAAGCCTGTGCATTAGTAAAAGCCATCAAGGAATTCAGAATCTACATCCTTTACTCTCATATAATTGCCTATGTTTCTAACGCAGTGGTCAAAGATATTCTAACCCAAGAAGAAATTGAAGGCAAGAGGGGAAAATGGATTGCCAATATCTTAGAATATGACATTGAGATTAAACCTACCAAACTGATAAAAGGACAAGGCCTAGCCAAACTAATGACTGAAACCAATTTTCAAGCCCTTGACATTAATGAACTGGACGATGAACAGGAGATAGCGACTCCACATATCAACCAAGCCTTTATGCAATCTCCCTGGTATACTGATATATGTTTTGTATTATTAAACCTGCAAGCTCCTCCAGGGTTGTCCAGAACCAAGAAAAGATTCTTAAAAATGAAAGCATCAAAGTTTTGTATTATTGACAATGTTTTGTTTTGGAGAAATCATGAAGGAATCTTACTCAATTGCTTAACAATAGAAGAAACTGACAATGTCCTCAAAGAATTTCATGCAGGTGACTGTGGAGGACACTTATACTGGAAATCTACAGCTGATAAAATCCTAAGGGTTGGATTTTATTGGCCCTCCTTGTTTGCTGATGTGAAGAAATTTGTAATGTCCTGTCACAAATGCCAAATTTTTTAGGGCAAGAGGAAGCTGCTGCCTTTACCACTTAAACCAGTTTCAACTGAGAGACCATTCCAGCAATGGGGCTTAGACTTCATTGGTGAAATTCACCCTCCATCCTCTGGCCAGCATAGGTGGATTCTCACTGCCACAGATTACTTCACCAAATGGATAGAAGCCATCCCTTGTAGGCAGGCCAATGACTCCATTATTATACAATTTCTAGAAACCAACATCTTGTCCAGGTTTGGCTATCCAGACAAAATCATTACAGACAATGCTGCGGCTTTCAAGTCCAAAAAAATGATCAATTTTTGTCACAAGTATCACATGACCCTAGGTCATTCCACTGCCTATTATCGTCAAGGTAATGGCCTAGCTGAATCTTCCAATAAAAGTCTCATCAACATCATTAAAAAAGTTTTGGAAGAAAACAAAAAGAATTGGCATAAAAAGTTGGTAAATGCACTATGGGCTGATAGACTGACCACCAATAGATCAATTGGCATGAGTCCATATGAACTGGTCTATGGGCTGGAAGCAAAGTTTCCTACATCTCTAGGAATTCCTGTGATCAAGCTGCTGCAAGAAATACAAGCTGAGCCCAATGACATTCAAAGAAGAATTAATCAAACAATTCATTTACAGCAAACGAGAGAAGAGGTCTATCAAAGAACCCAAGTTCTACAAGAAAAGCTCAAAAGAATATTTGACAAAGGAACCAAAGCTGAAGATTTCTTTATAGGAAATAAAGTGTTAAGATGGGATTCCAGAAGGGAGGACAAAGGCAAACATGTATTTTCAGTTACAGCAGATAAATAAAGCACCGAGTGGAGCATATTTTGAGGAGACCAGGATGCTACACTATGTTCTTTTTGAAAAATGTTGATCCTGGCATTTAGAAAGCAAAGAAAACACAGGGTAACTATCAAGTCATGAGGAGAAAGTCTGAGAAACAGGTAAAACAGATCTGCAAATTCACAGCAAATCAGCTCACTGGGTGCTGCCTGCAACTATCTAGGATCCTAACCATTGGTCTCCAACAACAGAGAAATTCAGCCTGCAGCAAGAAAGCAGAAACTCAGGAAATCTAACCTGCTGTTCTTGGCTTTTCACCTGGAAAAGCCATCCCCAAATGGAGCCACTGTTAGCCTCCTATACCAATAGGTATTCATCTCTCATGATTGACAATGGAAGTGCCAAAAATGCTCACCTTCCATGCTACTAAGGTTCCATTTTTGTGAAGGAAGCAGACAGTTAAAAAATATAAAGAGGGTATGCCTTAAAAGAAAAATCAAAGGGCAAGAAAATGAATTGGTCAAAGAAAAAAATAAAAGAAATGAAACCCAAATAAAGACCATGAAAGTGACTAGTCTAAATTGCCACTACTACTTTGATGGGTGGTCCGACAGCTCAAGCTGGGCCTCACCATGTTTTGAATTGCATGTTGTAGACTAGAGAGGAAGTACCTGTTCAAACAGTTCAATCTTGACAGATGACTAGGTAGATAGAGAAAGAAAGGAGCCCAAGTGCTTAATCTGGTCCCTTGGAAGTCATAAGGGTAGACTTAGATAGGGGGGCAGCAAAAAGAAAAGAGAATTATCAGGGTTTGCAAGGCTAAGTGCACCCATACAAAGGAAGAAAAAATGTTAGGCATATTAGGAAGGGTAGGCAGTTGAAGGTTGCAGAAAGCAAGATCGAAGCATATCACTTGGAAAAATCACAATGATGTCACCAGCAGGAGAAAGGCAAGAGCAATGGCTTATTTGGCAAACTACTAAACCATCACTAACTTCCCCCATCCCCTTCAAAAGTTTCTTACTAACCTCCCCATGAGCACTGCAGGATCTGCCTGATCAGTCCTCCTTATACTCCACATTTGTAAAAATTTCATGTCAGAAATGACTTCTCTCTTTGAAAAGAAGCCACATTTCTTGTGTAAAAATTCTTTTCATTTTGATCTACTCCCTAGCTAAGTTTGATTCCTAAAAGGCTTAGTAACTAATATTTCCCATTCACATTCCCCTCCAAATACTAACTACTAACTATATCTACACTAAATCCCCTATGTTCCCCTTTCCCCTACTACTATAACACCATGGTGTATAAACCCCAAGCAATGTATAAATATCCCCCCTTTAGCATTATAGCTAAATAACACTTCCAAGGGAGACATTAGTCCACCAGGGACTATAGTCAACCCTACTTTGGGATTACTCTAACCTCTGGTCAGAGTAATAACCTATGCTAAACCCTCATTTTCCCTTTTTCCGAAAAAATTCATAAAAACCCCCTCTCCCCATCTCAAACCCAAAATTCATATGTTTTTATAAACCCGACAGTCTAACCCGCATACCCCTAACCCACAAAAAACCCCTTAACCAAAGTTTTAAACCCAGAAATATTAAATAAATATTTTATTGGCCGGCGGGTCCCCCCCAAACTTGCACGATGGGTCGGGGCGCCCGCCAGCCCTTGATCTCCCGCCCCCTTTGATCCAACGGTGGGCGGTCTTTTTCAGATCTGAACCCGCCGTGCTTTAGCGTCCGGGGAGCGGGTGGTTTTGGCCCCCGTACACTGGACGCGTGGCAGCCGGTGGAGGTGTTCGGAGCCCCCCTCCCCGATACCGCCTTCTCCCAAAAGCGGTGCGGGGAGACCGCTTACTGCTCTCCCCGATACCACCTCCTCTGTCACGTCTACCCATGTCATCGTGACGTCACGTAACCTTGCCACCCCACACCATCCGCCACAGTGTCCTTCCATGCTGGCCTCCAGCTCACCACCCACGTCACCTTCCGTACCCGGGCCTGCCATGACGTCATGCTGACGTCATCGGCGGAAAAGCGCCAATGACCCATATTTTCCAAATTTATCGTTAAAAACGCGCTATTTGGCCGTTTTATGTCATTTTCGTTGGAAACAAAGAAGAGTCGTTTTATCTGTTCACTGTAAAAATTGCCGCCAAGCCGCGAATTTATAGCTTCAGACGCCGCCACTCACCAAATCAAGTGTGTTCTTCATCCACTGTTCAACCGGAGGCCCTCGGCATCTTTTATCCAGGTATTTTCCAGAATTCGCCTGTTTTACCCATATTTACACCATTTCTCTGCAAATTGTCCATAAACACCTGCTAATTCCCAAATTAAAGATTGTCTCTTAGTCAATTCTGGACTAGATGACCTGCATTGTCCCCTGCTCCAAAATTTGATGTTAAAACAACAATTCGCGGTCTTAATTTGCAAATTCATCCTCAAGCTGCCCGGCATTGTTTCCTTTTGCCGGGTGCAGGCTTAAAAAGCTGCATTTTACCAATTTTAGTCCTACCTGCCCTCTGCATTTCATCTTCATTATTCACAATTCCTGTGAATTTTCCAAAGCAAAGCAGAGGCAAGCCTGCCTAGCCTACCTATTCCTCTTTGAAGAACATATCTAGCACCTGCATTCAATTGCCAAATTAACTTCTAGAAAAGCCTTGCAACCTATTGCACTTACCTTGTTCCATTCAGAAACTACATAATGGCTACTCCTGCACCCACAGCTCTCAGTGTTGCCCTCATGAATCCACCAAATAAAGAGCTTGAGTTCCTGCCTCTTGCTGACACGGATTACCTCATCCAAGACTTTGTGGGTGATAGGAACCATTTGCAGACCGTCAGGGAATTGAGAGATGACTATTTGAATGGCAAGGATACATATGGGATATGGGAATCAAATCTGCCATATTACTTTCTCCCATGTGTTAACATTTTTCCAGATATTATTCGCCTATGTACTGAGAATTATGATGCAAATCACAGAGCTGTCAAGTCTCCATCTAGGAGCATCCTCTTTCACATTAATGCTGAGTCCATCAACCAGATGCTCAACTTCAAACAAACTTAGCTATTATTTCCTTTATCCATGAACTATCTGCTGGATACAGGTGCCAAGATGTCCACTGATGACATTCAGAAGATCACCAAGACATTTATGAGGCCTGACTGCCAGCCCACAGGGCCACCTCCCTACTTGTATGTCTATTTTACTGATGTAGGCAAACTTTTGCTGGACATGATTGCATATGTGTTGGGCTACAAAACCATTGAGTATGTTGATGAGACTGTGCTGGTGTTTTTAGCTGCTTATAGCCCAGGCCAACCCCCTGCCTGCAAATATAATTTTGCCAAATTCATAGCCAACAAGATACATGACCAGCTGTTCAAAGTAGACAGGGAGGGCATTTTCAAATACTCATCATACATCTACCATTTGTTCATGTATTACCAGTCCGAGGCCTTTCAATGCTCCATCAAAAAGCTGGACTCTAAGGGGGAAAGAAGGTCTGTCATCTTCTGGACATCAGTTTATCACCAAGTCCAAGATTCACCATACTCATACTGTGAATTTATCGATGAGTTTGTCTACCCAGTCTCTTGCTTGTTGATGAGGTCCCCTCCTCCCAGAGTGTCATTTGAAATACAGAAAACCCTGCAGCTCTCTAAAAATTATAAAATAGGTGATTGGTACCTATATCAAGATCATACAGTCATCAGAATTTATGGCTGTGAGCTCTGTCCATACAGGCTCCCAAAATATGTGCCAATGAGACTGTTTGCCTTGGAGTACTATAGGCAGCTCATTCACTCTGACCTCACCCACTTCCACAGTGCTAAAAAGAAAGCCCATCTCAAGTTTAAGCACCATCTAGGCCCCTTCATCATGAACAAAAAATAGGGATGGCAAGATGCTGAGCAAATCCTCAAAGACAAGTACAAGCTATCAAAAAGCTTCCGATGGGTCCCTTATGACCCTGAAGGCTTCATCTGTGCTAGGAGGGTCAAGTACAGGCTGCTAGGCTATGAGCACTGTAAATTTCCACATATTGAACAGTATGCCAATCAGCAAGAATGGTTGTAAGATACTTTAATTGAAAAACTAACTGAAGAAGAGATAATGCAAAAGAATGTCAAGGATTTGGAAAAAACTCTTGACTTGGATTCTGTGTAGCAGGTAATCTTCAAGCAACCACATCCAGTGGGAGAAGGGACTTCAGCTGCAACAACTGCACCAACCACCCAGGCGCCCTCTACAGCAGCATCAGGCATAGATAAAGGCAAAGGGATAATGGGTGCTGAACAAGAGACAGTAAAAGAACAGCCTACCTCCTCAATTGGGCAACAACAAGAGCAGACCCCTCCGCCACAAATAGAACCACCTACAACACCTATTTTGCAGACTCCTGCACATGAGGAGAAGGGTAAGAAAAGAGACAGAGAGGAGTCCACTCCTACTAGTGGATCCTCCCAGCAACCTGAGGCCAAGAGGCAAAAGGTTGACTCCCCAGTGATAGAGGAAATAAGTGAAGAAGTCCTTGACAGCCCAAGGAAAGAAAGGGGAGACAGCCAGCAAACGGGTACAAGCTCCTTCTAGCAGGAGCAGGGATTATAGCTTGGCTTGGAGGTGTCCTCCTCCTCTTAGCAGAGCAAGAAGCCTTCAAGCACCAAGGCTTCCTTCAAACAAATAAAGGCACAGAATGACTTGCTGAGAATAGAAATATACAAGCAGTTTCTCAAAGCAACACCAGCCAAGCAAGAAAGGCTGATGTCTGTGTATGACATACAAGAGGAGAAGATGATCCTCTGTCACTTCAAGCCCAAGGTGCCGCAGCCTAAATCAGCTGCAGATTTTGTAAGAACAAGGGTGGAAGTCATGGCAAAGAACATTCACACCATGGACCAGATTGAATTGCATAAACAAACGGGAGAAATGGTCTATGCCACCTTGGTGGACAGGGCAACAATGGCCCGTGAATTAAAAGAATCATTGAAGAATACCAACATTCAGTTGGATTTTGAGAGAATGTCCTCCATGGCCAAGGACAATAGAATTAAATCACTAGAGGACATCATCATCGACCTAGGACATGATCCTAAGGACCCAAAGGGCGTGAGGGACCTCATGAAGAAAAAAGAAGATGACCTTAATGCATTGAAGAAAAGGTTGAAACTGCTGCCCCCGAGAACCCCCAAAGAGCAGAATTACAGAAGGAAAAGGAGGCCGATGAGCAACTTGATCTAATAATGCAGCTCAATCAAAAGGTCCTCGATTTGGAAAAGGAGCTAGAAGGGGCACTGCAAGATAAGCAGGGAGAATCCACATCCCAAGCTCCTCCAACTACTTCAACCACTGCAACAACTACAAAGGCAGTAGTAGCCCCTGTAACAACTACAGCAACAACAGAAGCAACAGCAACAACAACAGCCCGAGAGTCTAGTTTAAACATGGAAGATTTGACTAAGGCTATCAAAGAAATGGAGCTCCAGGCTACTGAGATTAAGCAGGCCAAGGAAAAGTTAGCAGAGCTAGAGGCCAAATATGACAAATCAAAGATGACTGTGGCAGAGAAAGGTAGAGAAATAAAGGCCCTCAAAGAGAAAATAAAGGCCTTGGAGAAAGAGCTCAAGCTAGAAAGTGCTATGGCAGAAATAAAAAGAATTTTGTGGGCCCGAATTGACCAATCCATTACTAGACAATGGAAGTCAATTAAGACTGTGCATGAACAAATGGAGTTAATTGGCAAAGCACAGATTGAGATCCAGAAAGCCAGAACAGTACTGGGGAACAGGCCTGAGCAGGCCAATAGAATGATACACTTTTTGAACAATCAGACCCAGGAGGAGCTAGCAGCCATCAACATTGTCAACAGAATAGAGGCTGTCCTTACGGCTAAAAAGGTGCTGACTCTCAGGAATTATGTACAGACTGTAGAGAGAAAATACCATGAAATACAGGCTGAGGTAGATGAGTACAAGCTCAAAATGGGAGCACTGCAAGGAAAGGGACTACCCAGCCTACTAACTAGCACAGGAAAACTGCTCCCACATGAGAAATATGCTACTAGGATGTCAACTTTTATTGAAAATCATATCACTGCATCTGCCAGTACTTCTGAGAAAGCAGGGCCTCCAACAGGGCAGGGCCTTTATGACAAACTTGAAAATATGTTTTTTATTGAAAATGAAATCCACCACCTTTTTGAGGTTCCTCCTAATTTTTACAGGTGTACAGAGGCAGATGAAACATTGGTGAAAATTCGAAGACACCAGCTGCCTAAAGAGGATTGGTGGCAGGAAATGCTACAAATTTTGCCACAGTAGTCTCAGTTGCTCGGTCCTTGTCAGCTTCAACTCAGCAAAAGGGAAAAATCAGAATAAAGACAGAAGTTTAGGCAGTCGAAAGGGTGACTCGGCATATAGACAGCGACAGCAAGCCAAAAGGATAAGAAATACGCAAATTTCTGGCAGCACATCTTCAGCCGACTCCAACGGTCACAAAGTCAACATTCTCTGACCATTTTGGATAGCTAAGGCACTGAGGAGTTACTTTAACATTTACTTTCTCAGCTACAATGCTCCAGGAGTTGGCACGACATTAATGAAACATTTACTCATCAGCTAGATATTTTCTTATGTAAATTATGTATATATACCTCCCTTGGAAACGTATGAGGGGTTGGTGATTTTCATTCTAAGGCAAATGTATTGTATATTTTCAGATAATCTAATGCAAGAGGCTGGAAAAGCTCAGTGATTTCCTGAATGTTTGATGTCTTGGTGATGCTATGCGTGCTGTTGCAGAATTCCTGTGCTGTCTAATGGAACAATAAGTTTTCTCAATCTATGTTTTGTCTTCTTATGTTTGTTTGAATCATACACATGTTTCACTAATCTAACAGTAGAGAAAAGGAATAGTACAGGAAATGTTTTGTTACACCTTGTGCTCAATCTCTATTGCTGAAAATGTTTTCTTCAGAATTGATCATGAACATGAATTCTTAATTGCTCATGTTTTCATTAATTCTATAAATATGAATGTTATATAGAAATTCTTCACTGCTTCTAAATAATATTCCCACTGTTCTCCATATCAGTTTGTTGAAAGATCCTTAATTGCCTTTCATGCCCTGATCACATCACCCCAATCACAGATTTAAAGAATTGTTTCTTAGACACTTATCTGGCTCTGCAGCATCACTATTGTATCAACACAGACATATCAAGCAAGTTGAGCATTACTGACTCCATGCCCAATGGCCTAGAACACCCTGGTAATCATATATATATCTTGACTGAAGTCATCATCCAACAAATTTCAAAACAAAATCTTGAGCATCATAACTAGCCTAAAATATTACACAAACAAAGTTAAATCATAAAGAGAGAGCCCTCTCTGGTCATAGGTAGGCTAGAACCTGCGACCCAAAGATTGGTTAGTGGTTACCTCGGCTGTATTCCCTTGGGAGTCAAAGGGAACAACCTGAGTGATAACAGGGAGATTTACGAAGCCGCCAGTATTGTTTTACTATGTAAAAACTATGGTTATAAAACCATAAGTTATAAATATGGCACTGGTATAAAAATATAATCGGATCTTGGTTATGTAATACATATTGTTGTAACATGTTACTTTGTTTTGCCATTCAAATAGTGAGAGGTCTGCAAGTTTGACCTCGAGAACTACTTGTGGCATTATAAAATATTTTACCACTATGCCCTTGGCAGGGGAGTTGTAAAGTGAAGCTCTAAATATTGTTTTATTAGTGAGTGCAATGTGACTTTTGAGGCATATCTTGGCCAATATTGGGCCTTTATGAAATATGTAAGTTGTGTTGGGAAAGTGAGGATGAGGCCTATCTTCTGATAGTAGATATTGATGCATGTGTTCACATTCCAGAATGGTGAATTTTATGTAAAGGGACTTTATGATCATTTTTAATACATCGGATGGCCATTGGAAGTGGACCAGAAGATGTAGTCCAGGGGGGATGAACATTATCCTAAGGTTTCCTATGTTTTCTTCTTATTCTACACTATTCATGCTTAATTTCAGATTTTAAGTTCATGTTTAAGGCACATAAAAATCCATTTTCCTAATTAATTCACTTAAAAGGAACCTTAGTTAACATTTAGTGAAATTGTGAAAATATTCAATTCTGTTGTTTTTGGATCATTTGGACTTTCTTGGAAGGAGGTGAATCCTGGTATTACTTTGAGGGTGGAGGTGTGAACCTCTAGATTCCCTTGTTGCAGATGTAGGCATCATGTCCTTTTATTTTCTAGTTGAGAAAATGTGTATATGTCTGTATTATTGTAAGTATTGTATCAAGTTGGTTTATAAAGCTCCAAAAGAAGTATGGTTATTTGTTGGTTGAAGAAAATGTGTTTGTGTATTTGTGGTTATTATAAATAACATAAGGAGTTGTGTTACAAAGCTCCAGTAAATAACATGTTTGTCATGTTCTAGTAGATAATCATTGCAAATAGTGCAACAAGTTGTGTTATAAAGCTCCATGGGCAGTATTTTTGTTTTCAGTAATCTTTTTGGCTATATGTGTCATTTAACACTGAGAATGGTGTTCCCCAAGGGGGAGGGTTCTGTAACAACACTAGTTAAAAATTCATGCAAAATATATAAGACCAAGGATGATGGGACACATATTCCAAACTGAATGGTGTAGGAAACATCCTAATGGGTGTTAATTCAATTTATTATGGCTTAGGAAATTAGCAAAGGCAATGGAAAAGGACTTTGAAAGAAATGAAGAACTTATTGGTATTTTATTTATGAAATTAATGGAAATTAGGAGAAAAGGAAGGTGAAAGGTCACAGGTTGCATGTGAGGAGGAAAATGAAGGAAAATAATGGAAAATGAAGAAAACAAAGGCCTCATTATTAAAAATACTTATGAGGATCAGTGGGAAAGACTTGATCAGTTCATTGTTGGAGCTCTCTCATTATTCTTTCTCTCTCTCATACTCTTGGATACTTAGAGTTTTCTAGGAGTACTCTTGGAGGGTGTGGCATACTTGGAGTTTTGGAGCAAGAAGGAAAAGGAAGATTAGGAAAGTGTAAGAGGGCATCAGTATCAGCAGCTACAATGGGTTTTTCTTGCAAGTATTGAGTTGCATGTATGTTTCCTTCGCTATTTTTGGCATGCATGACATGTGCATGTGGATTTTGGTTGCGATTTGTCATTGACATGGATGATGGTCAAGATTGACAGTTGATTTCCTAGCCTTGCCATTTATTGGATAGCCATGGACATTGTGGGCTTACTTTCTTGTTTTGTTTTTGTGGGTTCTCATGTTTACTTAGATTGCGTTGAGTTATTAGTTCCTAGAAGCCTTGGTTGGACAAATGATCCGGAAGCCCTATAACAGCTTGGGTTGAGTTACTAGTCCCATAGCCTTGGTTGGAAAAACACTATGCAGGCCCTGTAATAACTTCACTTGAGTTATTAGTCCTGGAATCCTTGGTTGGACAAATTCTTTGGAAGCCCTTGGTGGGTTAAGTTACTAGTCCTCAAAACCTTTGTTGGAGAAATTCTCTAGAAGCCTGGCAACAACTGTGGGTTTGGTTACCATTCCTAGAGCCTTGGCTGGGAAAATGCTCTAGATCCCAACAACAACCATAGGTTGAGTTACTAATCCTGGGGGTTGGGTTGTAAAAAATGCTCTGGAGCCCTGGAAAGCTAGGATAGACACCAATTAGAAGATGTTTTTGGTGATGTCCAGCTATGAGGTGGAATCACTGTTTGATGGGTTGAGGTGGATGGCCTCTCGAAGCCCTTGATGGTTTTTGATTGATGTGTTCTATGACACCCCACATTCATGCTTGGAATATGGCATGGGGCTGAATCATTGAAGGGAGATTTGGCTTAGCCATTCTACGGTCGGGTGGAACATGGAAGTCCATCCTAGATTTGGATTTTGCATCATGAATGAAAGGTTATTTCTCCTAGTATTTATATGAGTATTATGATATATTTTATGTGTTGTATATGGCTATGATTTCATTTCTATTTATGTCCCTATTATGTTGGTTATGTATATGTTTTATGACAACAACTATATATGGCTCATCATGTTTTTACTATAAATGAATGGAAAATATATTCATGACCTAATGGGTGGAATGGAAATTAAAGTAATAAGGAAACAATGCTTCATGGTGAACCTTAGATAAGTATGAGACCCCTATGCTTAGATCTGTTATTTACACTTTTAGGTTGCATATTTACTAATTGTTTAACAAAATGTATGTCATGGTTAGGCCTGGTCAAGTCAAGCCCTTGATCAAGTTTTGTGTCAGAGGATTTTCCTTGGTGTCATTTATTATCTTGGAAAGTCTCATCAAGTTCTAGGAATTGGTTCAAAGACTAGCCCCGATAAATTAGCTTAAATCTCGCAGTCTCTGGCACATAACTAGCTGAAAAAGAGTGCAGTCTCTCCCATGCAGGCATTGTGGGAGTGACTATAGGGTTCTAGTCACATGCATGCCTTGTCATGGGAGTGACTTTGGGTTTAGTTCATTGAAATTATAGGTTAACTTAGGGGTTAGGAAAATGGAGTGATGGATTAGCTCCAGGAGGTCCCAAAGCACTTGAGGGAGGTTTGTAATGTCTTGTTTTATCCACTACATTTCCTTAAGGTTACCTAGGAGGTCGAGTCTTCCCATAGCAGCCTCTCATCTCATATTTATCTCGGTTGGCCAGTTGCTTGGATAGATGTGGGAGGAGGGTGTTAAAAATGAAGAAAACTATGTAGGCAAAGCGCAGTCACAAGAAAGGATGTGTGTTATTTGTAGTGCACATTTCTAGTGAAAAAGGTAAGGAAGTTGAGGATGTAGATGTTTTGAGAACGTACCCAATTGTACAATAGTTCCAAGATGTATTTCTTGGGGATATTTTAGAGTTGCCACCTTACAGGGAGGTAGACATTCTATTGAGTTCGTACCATGGGAATCTTCGACATCAAAAGCACCTTACAAGATGAGTACACATGAGTTGGTAAAGTTGAAGGAAATGTTGGACAAGGTGTTGGAAATAATATTGGGAAGGGCAGTGAATTAGCATTATTAGATCAATAATATAATTTTCAAGACTGATTTGTATATGCTACTTCAACTTAATGAACTAGTGTGTATACGCAACTGTACTTAATGCAACCAGCATATATGCAGAGATATTTTGATTTACCCAAATTATCATGCATTGAACTTTAACCAGTATATCAGTAATTCATTAGACAGTGCAGTAAAAGCAGAATAAAGCATCACACATAAGCAACACACATGAACACCATGATATAAGGTGGAAACCCAATGTGGGTGAAAACCATTTGTTGTTGTCATCTCTTTCTTCTTTTAATAATAAGAAAAATTATATTTACAATTTTTGTACTGGTGCAGCCTTATACCAGTACATAGGCTTCTACCTGCAGAAGGCTACAACCTTCTCTCATTCTCCAGCTTCTACTGGAAGGGAGCTACAACCCCCTAGCTCTTATAATAGCTTATATGTTTATCAGTACATAGGTACTGGCCTACAGAAGCCTACAACCTTCTCTTTTCTTCTAGGGACCACGTTTCATAAATTTTTAGACTGGATCCATCAACAACATCATTCAGTCATCAAATATATCTACATCAACCAATATCCTTTTGAACCAACCACAACCAAATCAATCAATCACTTTGACAACCCATGAATCTGATCATTCATAATGTTGTCACCATAATACAGTAACCAGAACACAAGCCAAAACCCAGAACACTGCAACAGGAAATAGAAGCAACTAAAACATATTTTATAAGGTATACACCATCTACATGTGTCAAACCTGTGTGAATACACGCTTTCCTCAAAGTAAACTAGCGTACAAATCTACAAATCAAATTTATGATGTATACGTTGCTCTTATAAGTAGAACCAATGTGTATATGCCCCTTTTCTAAAGTGAACCTGCATACAGATCTGTAAATGATGATTTAAACAATACAACTATTCCAGACTTCAACTATACCGAGATCATCATATTAATAGACTACAACATGCTCCAGTTATTCAGATACATGATCGAACCACCTAAAAATAATTGACTTCAAGCCTTAAGATCCTGATACATCATTAGATCTTATCCTTATTTAAATGATAAGGTTCATCCTTGGTTTAGATCAAGCACTGCAGCTTAAGCCAATAACCTGCATATTAGATCTCACACTTCATCAGATATTCGATACTTTCACACCTTGGCCTAATGATATTCTCTTCCTTTTATAGTTTTAGGGCTTTCTCAATACCATGGACCAAAACCACTTAGGACCAATACCTTGCACCAAATACCTAGGGTAAATATGTCGGACCAGATACCTTGGACCAATACCATGGATCAAAATACCATGGACCAAATACTTTGGACCAAAAATTTAGTTTTCCCAGGTATACAATCTTTTCCTTCTGTGAAAGTGCATGTGTATGTATCTGCGACTTGCATACAATGAACCTCTGTGTATACACAACTTGGTCAATGGTGAACCTGCGTATACCTCTCTTTCTTCATTATGTGAAGATTGATATGACATTCTTTTTTGTTTACCTACTATACTATGATCTTTCATTTGAGTGAGATGCCTTCTGAACTGATTCCTTGAAGCTGCCCTGCATTTCATCACATCTGTAGCCACTATTGTCATGCATTCTATCACATCTAATATCTCTTCTTTAGATTCATCTAGTTATCATATACAAGTGAGTTGTTCTACTACAAGTGGATTTCCATCAAGTATAAAACATTCATCATAATGCCAACAATCTCCCCCTTTGGACTTGATGGCAACAACCACACCAAGTGACTTTCCCCCTTTGTCATCAAGGGCAAAGGGTCATGCTCCCCCTGACTGCATGCTGAATTCTCTGATATGCTGAAGTGTGCTGATTGAGCTCCCATGTTCAAGTCTGTGCTCCGCCTGAGCATAAGTAAATTCTGCAAAAAGATGTTGTAAAAGAAGAACATGATTCTATACATACATCACAAATGACCTTCCTATCACCAATGACTCATACATACATCCATCTCCCAACCAAGTGGGGATATAGCAAAATTGACTCATCCACCTAGCCAAGTGGGGATATATCAATTGTTTATACATGTCAAAAACAAGAAACATTACATCATCCATCCCATGCATAGTGGGGTTACAAATTAGGTCTTTTCATGACCGTTACATTAAACGATATACATTACATATATAACAGAGACCAAATATCTTAAACAAGACAATGATAAGTCATCAGCAATTATCATATGATCCGCACCATCAGCAGCATCTGTCAATGACATCTAGACCAGAAACCTGTGAATGTCCATCATTACTTCCCAAAATATCATCAATCATGTTCTTCCCCTGAACCTGTTCCACCTATTCACTGTCGGATCTGATCATTGCATATGTCAGTAAGAGATATCAAAGCATCATCATCAATCAGATATACATCAAGTTATCGACAACGTTATGAGGACCAATATATTTCCACATGTTATCATTAGATTGAAACCATCATCAAACATAACAGATAATTGACAGAACCATATTAGACCCCTTTTTTTTTAAACCAACATATACACGACTATACCCACAGAAACCCGCATATGTACGCGACTAAGCTTTATGAAATTCACGTATAATCACCTTTCTTTGAATAAAATAGGTTTTAACAGTAGGATGGCGTAACAACTACTCCCAACCTTCGCCTGAGATATTCAAATGTCTCTCTAGGCAGTGGTTTAGTGAATATATCAGCAACCTATTCTTTGGAGGGAACATACTCCAATTTAACCTTTTGTTCAAGCACTTGTTCATGTAGGAAGTGATATTTGATGGCTATGTGCTTGGTCTTGGACTGCATGATTGGATTCTTTGAAATACTGATGGTACTTGTATTATCACATAAAATGGAGATGGGTGGAGTACATGTGATCTGAATATCTTGCAAGGTTTGCATCATCCAAAGTAGTTGTGTGCAACAAGATGCAGAAGCCTCGTATTCTACTTCAGCTGTAGATAATGCAATTGAACTTTGTTTCTTGCTGAACCAAGACACTAACCTGGAACCCATATAGAATCCACCACCACTAGTGCTTATCTATCATCAACAATTCCTACCCAATTACATTTCTATATGCATGAAGCGTAAGATTTGTATCTCTAGGATACCATAAACAAAAGTTTTATGTTCCTTGAAGATATTTGAAAATCCTTTTGACTACCTGAAGGTGTGATTCCTTTGGATTTTCTTGGAATCTTCCAAATATTCCTACTGCATGCATGATGTCTAGTAGGGTACTTGTTAGATAAAGCAGGTTGCCAATCATGGATCTGTAAGTTGGTTGATGTACTGTGGCTGATTCATCATTTGAGCTAAGACTACATCTTGTTACGATTGGGGTACATACTAGTTTAGAATCTTCCATGCCAAACTTTTTCAAGATTTGTTTGAGATATTTGGTTTGTGAGAGAAAAATGTGATCTTTATTTTGCTGAACTTGTAAACCAAGAAAGGAGGTAAACTCACCAAGCAACGACATTTCAAATTCTTGCTGCATTACTGAAGAAAAATTCTAACTCATGGATTCTTCATTTCTACCAAAAATGATTTCATCAACACAAGGAACAATTATTAGCAATTTACCAGTGTCAATCTTTGTATATAGACTGTTATCTGCTAAACCCTTTGAAAAACCCTGTTGGTGGAGATATTTGTTAATACAGTGATACGAGGCCCTTGGAGCCTATTTTAGACCATAGAGAGCCTTTCTGAGTTTGCATAAAAGTTTTGCATCCTTTTGAAGAATGAATCCTTTTGGTTGTTCAATATAGACGTCTTCCTCCAAGTCTCCATTAATAAAGGCAGATTTTACATCCATTTGGTATACTTTGAATATCTCAAAACTAGAAAGAGGAAGAAACATTCTTATGGCTTCAAGTCTAGCAATAGGTGCAAAAGTTTCTTCAAAATCTATACCTTCTTGTTGAGCATATCCTTTGCAAACAAGTCTGGCTTTGTTTCTGATAACTTCTCCATTTTCGTTCAGCTTGTTTTTGAATATCCATTTGGTTGCTATGATATTCTTATCATGAGGTCTAGGAACTAATTCCAAAGTACTATTCTTTTCAATTTGCTCAAGTTCTTCATTCATGACCTTGACCCAACATTCATCTCTGAATGTTTCATTTACATTTTGAGGTTCAGTGGAAGATAGTAATGCTAGATAGCTTGAGGCTTCGACAATAGTTGTTCTTGTCTGCACACCTACCCCTTTCTCCCCTAAAATTTGAGTTTCTGGAATAATTTTTTGAACATACCTCGGCAGAGTCTTTTCTTATATCGTTTTCTCTTCCTCTAGTGCTTCATTGGTTTCTTCTTCAGAATCAGTGTGATTTGATGTGGAAGACTTATCCTCAAGTTCTTCACTCTCATAATCTTCGACTTTTATCTATTTTGGATTTTTGCATGCTTCATCAACCACAAAATCAAAACTTCCAATAATTCTCCCAACTCCTTTATTATAACATTTATGTCCTTTACTTCGAGAAGAGTAGCCAAGAAGAATACCTTCATCTGCTCTGGGTTCAAACTTACGAAGTTTTTCATCAGTCCTTTTGATGTAAAATTTTCTTCCAAAAACATTGAAGTATTTTACAGTAGGAGTCTTACCATACCATAGTTGATGTGGAGTTTGAGTGTTGTTTACCCAAACATTTGCTTGGTTGAGAATAGTGATGGCGGTGAATACAACTTCACCCAAGAAGGTTGCAGGAGTTCCAGATTCATCTAGCATAGCACGAGCCATTTGTTGAATAGTTCTGTTCATCCTTTCTACCACTTGATTTTGCTGAGGAGTCCTTACGATGGAGAACATCCTTTTTATTCCATGTTGCTCAGAAAAGTCAAAGAATTAATTCGAGGTAAATTCCCTCCTCGATCAGATCTAAGGCATTTTATTTTGAAATCTGATTCATTTTCAGCCAAAGCTTTGAAGGCTTTGAACTTTTCAAACGCTTCATCTTTATGCTTTAGAAGACCTATCCAACACATTCCAAAAAAATAATCAATGAACAATATAAATTATTCTTCTCCACAAGGTGACTTTTTCCTTGATGGTCCACATAAATTAGTATGAACAAGTTCAAGAGGCTTACTAGGTCACCCTTTCTTTTTGATGAACTGAGATCTGGTTTTCTTACCAAATTGACATGATTTTCATATAGTATTTTCAGGAATGTTGATATCTAGAAGATCACGAACAACCTAGAATCTGCATGCTCTTCTTATTTGAGAAAAGCTTAGATGTCCCAATCTTTTATGCCATAGCCAGTTTTCATCATTTTCTCTTAGATAACATTATTGTTGTCCTCCCTTGAGTATGTATGGGTTGTTTGGAGTTCTTGTACCTTTGATCATGGTTTCTCCCGCATCAAGCTCACGAACAACACATCCATTTGATCGAAACACTACTTCATTTCCTTGATCACACATTTGACTCACACTCAATAGGTTATGGTTTAAACCATCAATATACATAACATCCCCAGCTTTAACTTTTTCTTTCAAGAAAATAAAGCCTTTACCTTTTATGACAGCAAGAGTGTCATTTCCAAATTAGACACTCCTTTCCTTTTCTAAGGAATTATATGGGTGTAGTTTTTCTTTGTCACCTGTAATGTGTTTTGAGCATCCAATGTCGCTGTACCACTGGTTTTCTTGTCCTTCTAAATACAAGGCTATACCACATATTTCTATTTGTGGTTCTTTCTTTCTCCATATTTTTGGATTTAATGGAGTTTTCTCCTTTTCAGATATTTTCCGAAATTTACTCCTGCATTTAGATTCCTCATGGCCAAAGTTGTTACAAATAGAGAATTCTATTTCATTTTAAAGAAGAGAAAAGTTATTACAGGAACATTTCTTGATCCCTGTCACATTCCATTTATTTCATGCTTCTCCAGTCATGATGGTTTTGTAAGCAACACATTAAGTAGCTTTGTGTCCAAAATTTTGACATGAGAAACATTGGCCATTAAAGAAGTTCCTGCAATTATCGAATATACTAACCTGGTGATTGTAGATTCTATTGATATTCATCTTTGATGCAAATTGAGTACAATTTACCTGAGGTTGGTTGTGGCTTTTGTTCATCCTTGAAGTAAATTGAGCCTGATTTAACTAGTGATCTGCTTTATGCCTTTGCAGACGATTGTCAAACTATCCACTGCTCTTTGCTGCATCAAGATAGCTTTTAGTGGAGGTTGACGACTTCTGTGATTGAGGTGCTTCCTCAGTATATCCAAGACCCATCTTTATCAGAGGAGGAATGTTGCACTTTGATAATTTCATTTAAGGTTTTGATCCTTTAGCAAATCTAAGATTGAGATCTCTTGTTTTCTCAAGGCCCTTTCTTATACCCACAATTTCACATTCTAGTTTTTCATTGTGTTTTTCTCTTTCAGCAAGTTGGTATGTCAAGGTATCTATAATCATATTCTTTTCTTCTAAACAGGTTTTAAGTTTAGAGATTTCTTCATAAATGTCATCTTCATCTAAAGCATCCAATAAATCATCATCTTCATAAGCCATCAGAAGTCTATAGTCATTACTATTTTCATCTTCATCACTATTTGATAAACCATCGCTATCTTCATGAGTATAGTAGCTCTTTTTAATTACACTTTGTTTTCTATTCCATTTTGTAGATTCCTTCCCTTTATCAATTTTATCTTTATGAGGACATTTGCCAGCATAATGGTCGACTCTACCATAGGAAAAACATTTGAAAGGTAGTTTACCTCTGAATCTTCTGGAACCCCGTTGAAGCTTCTTGACAAAGTTTACTTCCTCTTCTTCTTCTGAAATATGTCCTGATTCATTGAGTTCTTCTTTTCCTTTTGCTAAAGCTTTAAATGTGGCTTCTCTCATATCTGATGGACCTCCTTTTCTCATCTCAAAGGCAGTTAAGATTCTGTGAAGTTGTGTCATAGTAATATTCTATAGATCTTGGTTTTCTTCTATGGTAGATACTTTTGATTCAAATTTAACAGACAAGGATCTTAAAAAATTTTCAACTAAGGTAACTTCCTTTATCTCTTAACCCAGATTCTTCATGCAATTAACAACCTCATCTATACATAAGAAGTAACTAGCTATACTTTCATCATTGTGCATATTGAGAGTTTCATATTGAATTCTGAGAGTTTGCAGTTTAGCACATTTTACCTGAGAGTCTCCTTCGTAGCTTAGAACGATTTTGTCCCATATTTCTTTGGCTGATTTGAGCTACACAACTTTGAAAAACTCTGATTGTGATAGACTTCCCAAAAATGTATTGACAGCCTTAGCATTGGTTTCATATTACTTTTACCTGTTGTACCTGTAGGAATTGCTGATGGAAATGTACATCCTCCTTCCACAATTTCCTAGACATCTATTCCAAGCGATTGAAGATAGGTTGTGGTTCTTACCTTCCAATAAAAAAAGTTTCTCCCATCAAAGATTGGCGGTCTGATGGATCCCCTACTTTCTTGATTACTCATGATGCTGAATCTTCCTTCAAGTGATCAAGCTTCTTCTAAAGGACCTGCTGTGATACCAATTATTGGAAATAATACTAAGAGGGGGAGTGAATTAGTATTATCAAATCAATAATATAGTTTTCAAAACTGATTTGTATACGCTACTTGAGCTTAGTGAACTAGCGTGTATATGCAACTGTACTTAATGCAACCAGCGTATATGCATAGATCTTTTGATTTACATAAATTATCATGTATTGAACTTTAACCAGTATATCAAGAATTCACTAGACCATGCAGTAAAAGTAGAATAAATCATCACACATAAGCAACACACATGAACACCAAGATATAAGGTGGAAACCCAATGTGGGTGAAAACCACCTGCTACTGTCATCTCAGTCTTCTTTTAATAACAAGAAAAATTATGTTTACAATTTTTGTACTAGTTCAGTCTTATACCAGTATGCAAGCTTCTACCTGCAGAAGGCTACAACCTTCTCTCATTCTCCAGCTTCTACTGGAAGGGATCTACCACCCCCTAGATCTTGTACTAGCTGATATGTTTACTAGTACATAGGTGCCGGCCTACAGAAGGCTACAACCTTCTCTTTTCATCCAGCGACCATGTTTCATAAATTTTTCAGACTGAATCCATCAACAACATCATTCAATCATCAGATATATCTGCATCAAACAATCTCCTTTTGAGCCAACCACAACTGAATCAATCAATCACTTTCACAACCCATCAATCTGATCGTTCAAAATGTTGTCACCAGAATACAGTAACCAGAACCCAAGCCAGAACATAGAACACTACAATAGCAAACAGAAGAAACAAAAACATATTTTATAAGGTAAATGCCACTTCCATGTGTCAAACCTGTGTGCATACGTGCTGTCCTCAAAGCAAACCAGCATACAGATCTGCAAATCAAATTTATGATGTATACACTGCTTTAATATGCAGAACTAGCATGTATACACTCCTTTTCTAAAGTGAATCTGTATACAGATCAGTAAATGATGATTTAAACAATACAACTATTCTAGACTTTAGTCAGACATAGATCATCATATTTATAGACTACAACATGGGTCAGTTATTCAGATACATGATCAAACCACATAAAGATAATTCACTTCAAGCCTTAAGATCCTGAGACATCATTAGATCTTATGCTTCTTTGAACGCTAAGTTTCATCCTTGGTTCAGATCGAGCACAACACCTTAAGCCAATAACCTACATATTAGATCTCACACTTCCTCAGATATTTGATACTTTCACACCTTCGCCTAATGATGTTCTCCTACTTTTATAGTTTTAGGCCTTTCTCCATACCATGGACCAAAAACACTTAGGACCAATACCTTGGAACAAATACCTACGATCAATACCTCAAACCAAATACCTTGGACAAATACCATGGATCAAAATACCATGGACCAAATACTTCAGACGAAAAATTTGGTTTTCCAAGGTATACATGCTTTTCCTTCTGTTAAAGTGCGTGTGTACGTATACGCGACTTATATACAGTGAACTTGCATGTATACACAACTTGGTCAATGGTGAACCTGCGTATACCTCTCTTTCTTCATTCTGTGAAGACTGACCTATCATTCTTTGTTGTTTACCTACTATACTGTGATTTTTCATCTGAGTGAGATGCCTTCTGAACTGATTCCTTGAAGCTGCCCTGCATTTCATCACATATGTAACCACTATTGTCATGCATTCTGTCACATGTGATATCTCTTCTGTAGATTCATCTAGTTATCATATACAAGTGAGTTGTTCTGCTACAAGTCAGTTGCCATCATGTACAACACATACATCATAATGCCAAAACAAGGGATACATTAGGACAAGTGTATCACCTTGGTGTGAACTGGTATTGTTTGTGAAGAAGAAATATGGTACCCTTAGTTTATGCATTAACTACCGGTAGTTGAACAAAGTGACCATTAAGAACGGGTATTTGTTATTGAGGATTGACGACCTGTTCGATCATTTGAAGAGGGAAGTAGTGTTCTCAAATATTTATTTCAGATTCGTATATCACTAAGTACGCATCAAATATGAGGAAGTTTACAAGACAACTTTTCTGAATAGGTATGGCCATTATGAGTTTTTTGTATTTCCATTCGGTTTGACTAATGCTCTAGCTACATTTATCTGCTTGATGAATAATGTGTTTCATATGTATTTGGATAAGCTTTTTGTTGTGCTCATTGATGATATATTCGTATATTATAAAAATGAGGAAGATCATGTCAATCATTTAGCAGCAATGTTGGGATTGTTGAGAGACCATCAATTCTATTCTAACCTCAACAAGTGTAGTTTCTTTCAGACATAGGTGTATTACTTGGGACATGTTGTCTCCAAGGAGGGAATTGTAGTACATCTAGAAGAGATAAGGGCCATCATGGAGTGGGTAGATCCTAGGAATGTAGATGAGGTGACATATTTCATGGGGTTGGCAGGCTATTATAGGAGGTTAATTGGAAACTTTTGACAGATTGCTTATCCTATCACATCATTGAATAGAAAATGTTATGAAACCAGCTCAAGAAAAGATAGAAAAGATAGATCAACACCTTAGAATCCAGCCTCTTCGAGGGGGCAACCTCCTTTACATTACATAAATGGACAATTCTTGGATGATTCAAATGAAAAAACCTCCTTTCTATATATAGGAGTCTAAGGAGTCACAATATAACCCAGCCGACCTAACAATAATAATATAAAGCCACAAAAATAACAATAGATGGATTCTATGGGGACCAATAATAATAATATGGGGATAATAGGGGCACAACAATATTAATAAGGGATGTAACTACAATAGTAATGGGGTAATCAGTAGTATTATAGGGACCCAGCATGCCCCTCTCCTTCAAAAAAGTGTTGTCCTCAACGCTTGAGCAGTTCTGGATGCTTCTATATAAAATTCCCATCCTCTCATATAGAATCTTTAGTGGATAAGTTCTTCCACTTGATAAGATACTCCGAAATTGATCGATTTCATAGTTGTCGAGTTCTTTCTTCCGTGAATGCTTCCGGTTCCAATATAATTTTTCCTTCCTCGTCAAGTTCTGGCAATATTTTTTGAACTGGGAGCTTGTCGCCTATAACCTTCTTTAAACATGAAAAATGGAAAACTGGGTGCAATCGAGAAGCTCCAAGAAGCTCCAAATTGTATGCCATAGTACCAATATTTTGCAACACCTTGTAAGGACCATAATACTTTGGTGATAATTTATTATCCTTCTTAGCTTGCTTGAGGGATATTTGCTTATATGGTTGTAGTCGTAGGAACACCCAATCACCTACATCAAAACTTCTTTCGCTGCGATGTTGATTTGCCTGTTGTTTCATTCTATTCTATGCCAACATGCGGTTATCGTTTAAGAGTTGGAGGACTTGTTGTTGATGTTCGATGTGATGTTCCACTGCTTGAACCTTAGAATTTTCTCTTAAACATGATGTGATGGATGGTGGCTGATATCCATAAAGTGCCATAAATGGGGTCATTTTTGTTGCTGTATCGAAGGAAGTGTTATACCACCATTCAGCTAGAGGCAACCATTTGACCCATTATGTTTGTTTATCAAATACAAAGCAATGAAGATATCCTTCCAAACATTTGTTTACTATCTCTGTTTGCCCATCAGATTGAGGATGATAAGATGAGCGATGAGCTAACTGAGCACCAAGACAAGAAAATAATTCTGTCAAAAAATTTCTAGTGAAAATGGGATCTCTGTCACTTACAATAATCTTTGGGTTTCCATGTAGCTTTTGAATTGTTTGCATAAATGTGGTAGAAACTGTATTGGCTTTAAATGGATGTGATAATGCACAAAAGTGTGCATACTTGGTAAGTCTATCAACTACCACCATGATGACACTCTTTCCCTCAGACTTGGGTAAACCTGTGATAAAATCCATTGAAACCTCCTTCCAACATTGGCTTGGAATGGATAAAGGTTGTAATAAACCCGGTGTCTTAATTGTTTCAGCTTTATTTTGTTGGCAAACCAAACATTCCGCCGCAAATTTTTGAATATCTGATTTAAGGCCATCCAAAAAAAATTCCTTCTTAACCCTATGGTAATTTTTTAAAAATCATGAGTGCCCTCCTAAGGGAGAAGTGTGTAATTCCATAAGAATCTTTTGTTTTTGGTGGGAATTCTTATAGAGGTATAAGCAATCTTTGTACCATAAAGAATCATTTTGCCAGCTAAATGTATCATACGTATTGGAATCTTGTTGTAACTTTCGAATAAGTGCCCACAGTTCTTCATCATTCTTCCATTCCTCCCTTGCTTCGTTTATCCAATATGGTTGGATAATAGAAATGGCGCACAATGATGCTTCCACATCCTCATCCTTTCTTTAGAGTGCATTTGCCACCACATTTTGCTTCCCTTTTTTTGTAGATGATTTCAGAGTCATAACCCAACATCTTTGTGACCCACTTTTGTTGCTCTTCAGAGGATAATCTTTGTTGTAAAAAGTATGTAAGGCTATCATGATCCGTTTTTACCTTGAAGTGTCTTCCCATTAGGTAGGGTCGCCATTTCTTAAGTGCATGGAGTATTGCCAACATTTCCTTCTCATAAATAGCTTTTTGTAAAAACTTTCCCTTGATTGGACGACTTTCAAACGCAATGGGTCTTTCATCTTGCATTAAAACAGGACCAATTCCATTTCCCGAAGCATCACATTCCACATTAAAGGTTTTGTGAAGTCCGGTGTAGCTAAGACCAATTCTTGGCACATTGCCTCTTTAAGATGTTCGAAGGCCTTTGTTGCTTATGGAGTCCATGAAAATGCATCTTTCTTCAATAATGTTGTTAGAGGTGTTTCTATTCTCCCATAATTATTAACAAACTTGCGCTAATACCCTATCAACCTGAGAAATCATCACAGATGCTTTATGGATGTGGGGATTTTCCATTCCTTAATGGATTTAATTTTGCTAGGGTCTACCTTAACTCCTTCATGAGATACAATATGACCTAGATATTCCACCTCTTGTACTCCAAAGAAACATTTGGATCTTTTTGCATATAATTGTTTCTCCTCCAATAGTTGTAGCACCCTTTCAACATGTTGAACATGATCCTAACAAGACTTGTTGTAGATTAGTATATCATCAAAAAATACTAACACAAATTTTCTAAGGAATGATTTGAAAATGGAATTCATCAAACCTTGAAATGTTGAAGGTGCCTTGGTAAGGCCAAAAGGCATGACCAAAAATTCATAATAACCCTCGTGAGTTCTAAATGTTGTTTTCGAAATGTCTTCAGTCTTCATTCTGATTTGATGATATCCTGAATGAAGATCCAACTTGGTGAAGTAAATTGATCCATGCAATTCATCCAATAATTCATCAATGACGGGAATGGGAAAGTTATCTTTAATACTGAGCTTGTTGAGCTCCCTATAATATGGACACATGCACCATGATCCATCGTTCTTGTGCACTAATACTACTAGAGAAAAGAAAGAACTTTGACTTGGTTGAATTATACCAGCCTCTAACATTTTTGCAACCATACGTTCAATTTTACTCTTTTGGGCATAGGGATATCTGTACAGCCTGATGTTTGGAGGAACACTTCCTGGAATTAGATGAATAGCATGATCATGATCACGAATAGGTGGGAGACCTTTGGGAGTCTCAAATACCTTGGAATGATTGTCCAAGAATTTTTGGAGATTTGGAGAAATAGATGATTCCAATGTGGAGACATCTAGCGAACATAATTGTGCAATTACACCCCTTTGTTCCTTTTTTAGAAGCTTTGTCATACCGTTAGAGGTGATTATCTTTCCCAGTTTCCCTGAACTACCCCTTAATTCAACTTCCTTTACTTCCATATAAAATTTCATGAAAAGTTCTTGAAAATTAAAAGCTATTGTACCCAAGGATTGTAGCCATTGGACTCCTAGTACAACATCAACACCTCCCCTTGGAATGGAAAGCATTGAGTAGTCAATACATATTCTCCAATCGATAGCTTGATATTATGGCACTTTGCAGAGCAATTTATTGTTCCTCCATTTGCAACCATCACTTGACACTCTGGTGATAGATATAAGAAGCAATTCAATTCTTTTGCTACCTTACAATGAATAAAATTGTGGGTACTTCCTAAATCAATCAACACTATTACCTTTTTCTTCTTGATTTTTCCTTCTATATTGATGGTTTGAGGAGTGGTAATTCCCGCCAATGCATTACAAGATATGGTCAGATTCATTTTTTCTTTATCTAGGCTTTGTTCCTGGAGTATATCCTCTTATTTTGACCTTTCTTTCTCCTTTTCTTCTTCCTCTTCACAATCTATGTAGAATAATTTTTTCTCAGCAGATTTATGACCTTTAGTGTATTTTCTATCATAATTGTAACAAAGCCCTTTTGCTCTTTTTTCTTCCAATTGTTGTGGTGTCAACCTTATAGGTTGTGGAAGACTAGGGGCAACAACACTTCCATCTTTATAGTGGTGAGTGGTATGCTTCCTGGTTGCCATAATTTTTCTTTCCATTTTTCTTGCTAACCTGAATGCCTTATCTAATGAATCAGGTTCCCAAAGGCGAACATCATGTTGGATATTATCCTTTAAATTCCCTATGAACACATCAATCCTATGCTCCTTTGGAATATTTTTTGCCCTTATGTTCAATTTTTGGAACTCCTCAATGTGCTCCATTATTGAACCCTTTTGTTTGAGACTTATCAATTGGCTAAAAAAGGTGTTTCTTTTTGTATCCTCATAATGTGCTGTCAATTCTTCTGTAAAAATTTCCCAAGTGATAATTTGTTTACGAGAGCAAAGCCATTGATACCATACAAACTTATTTGGTTCCAAATATAAAGTTGAAATACGTACCTTTTGTGTGTTTTGCACATTATTCAAATAAAAAAATTGCTCCATCTGTAATATCCAAGTTGTGGGATCCTTGCCATCAAAATTCCTCATATCAATTTTTGGAATATGGTGGGTCTTTGATCCCACATTAGAGTCTAAGAAATCATGATTAACATTTCTTTTGTTCCTATCATGAGTTTCCTTTACTACCTTTTCACCGTTAGTAAGTATTTCTTGTAGAAAATTTGTCAAATCTGTCTTCAAATCTGCCATGTCTCTCTTCAAATCTATCTTCAAATGTACCTTCAAATCATCCATATTATCTTCCACGCACTTTATCTTAGATTCCACGCCATTTATCTTAGCTTATGTTAGCTTTTTTTGGAGTGACATTTGTTGCATTTGTTCTTGTAATTTTGATATATCATGTAGCATTTCTTCCTCTTCTTCATGAGTCAGGCTAGAGATTTCAGGTTGCTTACTAGGTGTTTGCATTTTCTTTCCTCTGGGCATCAGTTACTGATAGTAATGCTCTACTATGCCCTTTGAATTCCTTCAAAATAAATTTTCAAACCAATCTTAAGAAAAAATTTAAAATAGTCTACATACCTTTTTTCACTTTGTAGGAGCTCGATATTGCCTCTGATGTATCTCTGTACTTTCGGATCATCCAAATCTAAAATTGCAACCTACAGTAGCCCTCTATGTCCTCTTTCTAATGCCACCAGTCTAATCGAAATTAGATTCTCCGAGGGAGAGTTATGTGAAATCTCCCACAATGACCTGATTATAGACTAGTTCCGTAGAGCGAACTTGTACGATGTGCCACTAGTCACTGTTTCGACCTTTGGCTCTAAAAAGTATATACAAGAAACTACAGTCCATCCTCTTTCTATACCTTTTTATGAAATTTCAATCTTATGCTCAGACATAAAATTATGATGATTTTCCCCAGGTCACCTGTTTGGAATGTAATTCAGGAGTTTGCAAAAAGACCAACTTCCTCAGATCATATCGCCGTAAATATAGCACTAAAAGCTCTAAAATTTGGACTCGAAGTTCAATGCGATTTACTCTCAAATGTGTTTTTTTTTTTAGCTTCTAAAACGTCGCAGAAAAAAGTTATAGTGAAAATTCCATGATGACCTATTCGGAGTAGTGAAACCCTAGAATCCAAAGCTATGATACCAAATGTTATGAAACCAACTCAAGAAAAGATAGAAAAGATACATCAATGCCTTAGAATTCAGCCTCTTTGAGGGGGCAACCTCCTTTAAATTACATAAATGAACAATTCTTGGATGATTCAAATGACAAAACCTCCTTTCTATATATAGGAGTCTAAGGAGTCACAATATAACCCAGCCGACCTAACAATAATAATATAAAGCCACAAAAATAACAATAGATGGATTCTATGGGCACAATAATAACAATATGGGGATAATAGGGGCACAACAATATTAATAAGGGATGCAACTACAATAGTAATGGGGTAATCACTAGTATTAAAGGGACCCAACAGTAAAGGTAAGAAGTTTGAATGGAGAGAGGAGTGTGAGGCTAGTTTTGAGTAGCTCAAACAGTTGTTGCCACATGCACCAGTGTTAAAGATTTCAAAACCGGACAAAAAGTTTGTAGTGTGCACAAATGCTTGAAAGAAAGGACTTGGTGGAGTCCTTATGCAAGATTGACAGGTGGTATGCTATGAGTGATGAAAACTAAATGACCACAAGCAGTACTACCCCATGCATGATCTTGAGTTTGCAGCGATCATACATGCATTTAATATGTGGAGGCATTGTCTTCTGGGTAGGAGGTTTGTGTTGATGACTGCTCATAATGGTTTTTGACATCTATTTGACCAACCGAATTTGAATGGTAGGCAGGCTCGGTGGTTTTCCATGATCAGTGAGTTTGACGTTAAGATCAAGTACATCAAAGGTAAAGAGAAAAGGGTGGTATATTCTCTTCGCAGGTGGATACAAGTAAATCACTTAGCAGCTATGAGATCTTATGGGATAGACTTACATGTTAGGATCTTGTAGGTAGGTCAGCAGGATATTAGGTATATGAAGATTATTCATAGGTTACAACATAGTACAGGTATAGGTACATGTGTTGGTACATGTATAATTACAGGTACAAGTAGTATTGCAGGTACAAGTACATGTAGTAGTACATGTACAGGTAGTGGTAATGGTATAGGTGTAGGTGCACATGATGTGGACTATTTCCTTATAGAATATGGATTGGTTCAATTCAGAGACAGGAGATATATACCAGACCGTAGTGAGCTCATGAAGCTTATCTTGAGGGAGTTTCATGCAAAACCATATTCAAGTCAGCTAGGCTATCAGAAGACATTGACTGCAGTGAAGAAATTTTATTATTGGCAGAATCTGAATAAAGATGTAGCAAAGTTTGTGGCTAGATGTTTTTATTTTTAGTGTGTGAAGGTAGAGTGTAAGCATCTAGGAGGAATGATACAACCGATTGCGATTCCATAATGGAAATGAGAGGTCACTTCCATGGAATTTATCAAATTTCTTCCGAGTTTAGTGAGACAACATGATTCCATCATGGTTCTTGTGGAAAAATTGACAAATGTTGCACACTTCATTCTAGTGAAGTATACATTATCAGCTAGTGATGTAGCACAAGTATTCATCAAAGATGTGGTAAGATCACATGGTGTTCGAAAGAAGATTGTGTCAGATAGGGATGTAATGTTAACTTCCATGTTTTGGAAGGAGTTATTTCATATTTGGGCATAAAGTTGACCTTCAGTACAACTTATCATCCAGAGACATATGGATAAATAAAGAGGGTCAACAGGATATTGGAGGACATGTTGAGGATGCATGTGATGCATCAATAATGAAAGTGGGAAGAGTATCTTCCACTGGTAGAGTTCAATTAAAATAACGGGTATCATGAATCTTTCAAGATAACTCTGTTTGAGGCATTTTATGGACAAAGTTGCAATACTCCCATCAGATGGAGTGATCCGGTTAACAGGGTGTTGATTGGACCAGACATGTTGGCGAACATGGACTAGGAAATGTAGGTAATCAAGAAAAATCTAAAGGTAACACAGGATAGGCATAATATCTATGTATATTGGAACATGTTGTTCAGGGAGTTCTAGGTTTGGGAACATGTGTACTTACACATCAAAACAAGGAAGAGCTCCTTACGAATTGGATCATGTGCTAAGATGGAACCACAGTTTTGTGGACCCTTCAGTATTATTGACAGAATTGGGTGAGTAGCCTATTGAATTGCACTACCTCCGATAGTGAAATTCCATGAAGTTTTCCATGTGTCATTGCTTAATAAGTATGTTCAATAAGTTGATCATGTGATTGACTGGTCTATATTGTACGTGGAACCATATGGATAATTCTAGTCGAAGCCTCAATGTATATTGCAGAAAAAAGTTATCATGCTCTAGAACCAAGCAATCAAGTAGGTTAAGGTGCAATGGAAGCACTTTGGGCCTGATGAAGCTACATGGGAGATGGAATATCATATGTGGGCTACGTATCCTTCATTTTTTGCTGGTTGAGGCAAACAAATTTTTGTATGGTGTTTTGGTATATGTTTTGACACATGTTTTCGTGATATTGGTATATGTACATATGTACATGGACGTAAATATTGCCATGAGCTATGTTATAAAGCTCCAATAAGAAGTATGGGTGTCATCTCATTAAGATCTTATGTTTGTTATGTTTTGATATTGGTTTTCTTCTAAGCAAGTTGATCATTATAGATACTGCAATGAGCTAATTTATAAAGGTCCATCGATAATAGGTTTTTCTTACAGAAGTATTGTGGTTATAGGTGTTGTTGAACACTGAGAATCGTGTTCCCCCAAGGGGGAGGGATCTGTAACAACCCTGCTGAAAATTCCATGTAATAGAAGTAATAAAAGAAAAATAATAAACATGGTTGATGGGGCACTTATTCCACGCTGAGTGTTGAGGAATACATCCTGGTGTGGGTTTTCGTTTCGATTAATATGGCTAAGGAAATTGGCAAAGGAAATGGTACAGAAAAAATGGAATTTTGGCACATTTATTTATGAAAATAGTGAAAATTAGGAGAAAGGGAAGGTGAAAAATTGCAGGTTGCAAGTGAGGGAGGAAAATGAAGAAAAATAATAGAAAATGAATGAAATAGAGGCCTCATTCATAAAAATGCTTCTAAGGACTAGTACATAGACTATGGTCATTTCAATTTTGGAGCTCTCTCATTATTCTCTCTCGCTCATACTTTTGGATACTTAGAGTTTTCTTGGAGCACTCTTGGAGAGTGTGGCATACTTTTAGTTTTGGAGAAAGCAGGAAAAGGAAGAGTAGGAAATCTCAAGAGGACATCAAGATGAGCAGCTGGAATGGATTTGGCTTGCAGGTACTGAGTTGCATGTATGTTTTCCTCACTAGTTCTGGCATGTATGGAATATGCATGTGGTTTGTTGGTCATGATCTATCACTGGCATGGAGGATTGTCTGATGGACAATAGATTTTCCTAACCTTACCATTTCCTAGATAACCATGGTGATTTTGGAGTTATTTATTTGTTTTTCTGGTTGTTTCTCATGTTTCCTTATCTTGGGTTGAGTTATTAGTTCCTAGAAGCCCTAGTTGGACAACACTCTATAAGACCTATAATAGCTTGGGTTGAGTTACTAATCCTAGGAGCCTTGGTTGGAAAATCACTTTGGAATCCCTTGGTAGGTTGACTTGCTAGTCTTGTAAACCCTGGTTGGATAAAAATCCAGAAGATCGATGAAATATGTCGGTTGAGTTACTAGTCCTCAAAGCCTTGGTTGAAAAAAATTCTCTAGAGCCCTAGAAGGCTTGGGTACAAACCACTATGATGATGGTTTGTGATGTCCGAACGTGAGGTGGAATCATTGTTTTATGTGTTGAGCTGGTTTGCCTCTAGAAGCTTTGGATGGTTTTGGATTGATGTGTTCTATAAGATCCCACATTCATGCTTGGAAGATACCACAAGGGTGAATGACTGAAGAGAGGTTTGGCTCAACCATTCTAAGGTAGGTTGGAACATGGAAGTCCCATCTTTGTTTGGATTTTTCATCATCAATATGACGTTATTTCTCCTTGTATTTATATGTGTATTATGCTGGTTATATGTGGATTATATGGTTCTGATTTCCTTGGTATTTTTGTTACTATTATGTTGGTTATTTATATGTTTTATGGCCATAGCTATGTATCACTCTCATCATGTTTTTCCTTTTAAATGGATGGAAAATCTATCTATGACCTACTAGATGATAATTCAGTAAATCTTATGAGGGAACAATGGTTCTTAGTGATTCTCAGATAAGTATGAGATCCCTATGCTTAAATCCATTTTTGCACCTGTATATTACATATTTGTGATATGTTTGAAAAAATGTCTGTCATGGCTAGTATGGGTCTGGTTAAGGGATTTTTAAGTACTTACTTTTGCATCATTTTTTTCCTTGTTATCTTAATATTCTTTAGGTGTCATTCAATTCTAGGAAGTGACCTGGGCTCTGGGCCTGGAAAAGTGGCTCAAATCCCCGGGGCGCTCACACAACGCTGACAAAAATAGTCCCTGGATGCTAGAATGCCTTGTCATGAGAGCATCCAAAGCCTCTTAGATGCTCTCATGAGAAGGCATGCCAACATCCAGGGGTCAAGAGTTCTAAAACCTTAATGGTACCTAGGGACTAGTTACTAGAAATGTTGATATGGTTCTTAGGGGTCCTGTATCTGATGTTGAAGGTATGTGATTAGCCCGAAAAATGGGTAACTTTATGGGCTCATTTGGCCTATTATTCTCGATTAATCCACCTTTATTCATATTTTTATCCATGCTTTTGAATATATTTATGTTAATCGAATGAATGAGAATAGTCACTTGACCACAAAGTCTAATACGTGCTTATTGTAGATTTTTGGACATCTTTTGGACCAAGGTCAGGCATTTATGAGCAAGTTGACAGCCAAATACGAAGGAACAAGGCTGAGTATTTGTAGGAGGGGTGTGTCCTACACTAAATGACCCCTTCCTCGAGTTCTCCACCATCAGCTTGGAGTTCGACACCCCACCAAAGATGATTTCAAGGGGCAGCTGAGCAGGTTTTGTGAAGTGGATGATTAACTGTAGTTTTGAACAGCCAAGCTCCTAAAGTTAAGGAGGACTGTTGGTAGTCCTCATGTTGCATAAGTAGGAAGCCTTCAAGCCTTGGTAGTTTAGCTATTGAACACTTGTTTTTCGCACTTGAGTGCAACTCTACATTTCAACTCATTTTCAAGCTCTTACTGTAAACAATTTTGTGACATGACTATTATTTTTTGAGTAATGGAGATGAATTTCACTTTGCACCAGATCTCAGCTTTATTAGGAGGTTTTAGCTCTTGGGGTTGGGCCCAGCCCAAGTGCCAGTACCTCCTATGTGTACTTTTATGTGTTTTCCCTGCATTCATAGAATAATTTATGTCATTCAAGTTAAGATCTTGCTTTGTTACTTAGGTTTCTTTTGATGATTAAAATAGATTTTCATGCTTCAAGTTGATTTGACAATTTGGTAACAGAAAATATCTGCAAAAAGGCCATCAAGCAATCCTTGATCTCATCCCTCCCTCCTTGGGACCATGAGCTGAGACCAAGGCATACTTGCTGCCACAAAAACATTGTTTTTGCGTTTCAATGCAATTGCTAGTGTTAGATTTTGAGTTGGAAAAGTTGATACTAGTTGTACTTGCATGTTTAGATATTTTCTTTCTTAGTTTACATAGCTATCTTGCATGATTTTCTGTCTATAAACTTTTGTTCATCATGTTTATGGTTTTTAGGTCAGATTAGGTCAAAATAAAAAGATCTCTGGTTTTTCTAGTCTTTGTTCGATTAGTTTTGGAAAATAGTGTGCAGAGTACCTGTAATACATTCCTACCTACCCTTCCTCCACCATACAACCTATTCTAGCCCCTAATCTAAGATTCCTTCCCTTCATTCGCCACACTTTCACAATTTGCCCTAATTTCTATATTTTTCTGCAACATTGCTTTCTCCATCCTTGAACAAATCAAAGCATCTTCATCACTCCTGAGCTTCATTTACCAAGTCCCACACCTTTTAAAAACCTTATCCATCCTTCATTTCCACTTCCCCACCATTTTTTCCTCCATAAATCCTATAAAATCCTCTTTTGGCTGTTCCTGTAGAACTTCCTGTAGAACCCCTGTAGACTACCTATAAAGGTTCAGGTGAGCAGTTTTTCGATATCTGATCAATGTGAAACTCTTTGGAAGGGTGCTAGGGACCCCTTAGGCCCTCTTCCCACCACCCCAACCCCCTACAAGCACCCACTCCATTTCCTTTCGCCAATCAACCTCTGCACAGTCAAAAACAATTAAAGCACATGCATAATAATTCTGCAAGATTACTCAAAAATACAAAAAGATGTTTTTTCCAGATTTTACTTCAGAAGTAGCTTAGTCACATGAATTTTACCTTTACAAGAGTCAATGGAATCCATTTCTGTAGCTTTCCTCTCTTTTCTTGCACTAGTAGGACTAGTCGATAAAACTAGGGTTTGCTAGGGTTTACATTTCCTTTCAGCTTTCATCTTCTTTTTGCAAGTAGACTAGCCTCTTTTGAGTTAGCTTTCATCCATCATAGTTAAAAGCTTCTTCTAAGAGCTCAAAGAAGTTGGATTAAGCTCCTAGTGAACTTGTGCCAGTTGATCAAGTGATAGCCTGCGGCAAGAGCTAGTACTTGTGCATATAGCACCGTCACTTCCAAGTTTGTTATGAACAAATGAGTTGATAAAAGTAAAGAAGGGAGTCCTAGGAGTTGCAACATCATTGTTGCAATACTGGGGCCCAACAATATCTATGGTGTGTTTCCATTGGTTCCACTTTCTTAACATGGATTAGGAGGTTGAATCATATCATAGTAACTTCTTGTCACATTTTTACCCCGATCGACCGGTTACTTGGGTAGTTGTGGGCAGGGGGGGTGTTACAATGTACTTTTCTTCTACTATTCTGTTACTGTGAAGTATTCTCACCTCACCACCAATACTACTCCCCATTTTGATTTTTGTGGTTGGAGATACTTATTTATTTTGTTTGATCACCAAGACTTCTCTCCCTTTAACATCAATGAAAAAGATAGCAACACACTCCCCCTGTTAGTAATCTCCCTCTTTCATGTTGATCCTACAGACCTAACAATTTTATATGATATGTTGAATTTGTATCGACTGCCTCTCTTCCTCCTGAAGGAAGATATAATGGAGATTGGTAAGAGGAAAAGCTCCTAATCTCTACCTTAAGTACTCAAAGTGGTCTCTTAGGATTGGTTTGGTGAAAATATCAGTAAGATGATCCTTTGTGGGAACATACTCTAGTTTCACAATCTTATTTTCACTTTCTTTCTAATGAAATGGTACTTTATTGGAATATTCTTTGTCTTTGAGTGGAAAAACAATTTTTTCACATGATGATGTCAGTTGTATTGTAACCGCATCCTTCCACATTTATCCACTTTAACTAGTTTTCTAGGGGTAAACATGAGTTAACAGTATCTATGATAAGACTCAACCTCCTATAGGACCCTAAGGAAATGGAGTCAACAACTTAAGACCTTATAGACTTCCTTCAGGTGTTACAGGACCTCCAGGATGTAACCATCCTCTCTTACTATTCAACCCTGAGATAAACCTATTTCATAGTCACCTAGAACCTTATTATCTCCCTTGAAAAGGAATCCAAGCAAATGTAAGCCTCTAGTATCTCACATAGGCCTGATTCCGAGTGACTGTTGATTTTTCCAATCATTTTTGTGTGAGCAACCCCGAATTCTGTGCCACTTTTTCAGGGCTAGGGCTCAGGCCTTTGTTCAAAATTCCATGAATCTTCTAGAAATGATAAATAACATAGAAATAAACCTTGTAAACAAAAAACATGAACAAGGACAAGAATTCCGTCAAACACAGGGTAAACGTGCAACCTACAGGTCATGAATGCATAGTCTAACATAGGGATGTGAAACTTATCTGAGGTTTAACAAGAAGGACCAATGCCTTCACACAATAACTGAAATAATTCCAATTAGGTCATGCATTCATTTACCATACACTCATTACTTAAAATGTGATCAAATTCGTACTTAATTTTTCATAAAACCATTCTTATAACTAGCATATAACTAGGTTGATAACAATGATAGAAAAACCATTAAAGCAACATAATACCAAGCATAATTACTCATAAAAGATAAGAGAAACATACATCTTATTAGCCATATGCAAAATCCAACCATGTCAGGGACTTCCACATACCACCCGACCATTGATTGACTGAACTAAATCTTTCTTTCAACTAATCATCCCCATGCCATATTCCAAGTATGAATGTGGTATATCGTTGGATAAACCAATCCATAAACAATCAAGGGAATCCAAAGGTTAAACCACTTACACCCTCACCATACCGTGATCTCACCTAAATAGGACCTGAGATCCCAAAATCAAACATGACTTGGATGCCTTAGAATTCCTTCACCATCCCTTGAGGAATTTTCCTATTGCTACCCACCTATTGAGGGCTTCCCGAAGAAAACCATCCCCACCACCAACCATTGGGATTTTCTTGAGACCACCTCACCAGGATCCAAAACCTTCCGACAATCCAAAGCTCAACCAAGAAAGAATACCATCACACCATGACTATCTGTAAATGGAAAGGTAAGGTTAAAACCATTATCGAAACCCAACAAAATTCATGCCAATGGCATCAAATACACAGAATATACACATTAATATACCATGCATTACAAAACCAGCTAGGAAATCATACATGCCATATGTTACCTACAAATATTCTTGTTAAAGTTGTTTGATCCAACCTTTCCTTGCCTGATCCTAACTTTCCTTTGCTTTCCTTATCCTTCCTTTTCATTCCTTGTCCTCCATTGCATGTTTGCTTTCCTTCTCCTCTCTAAGATTAATTCCAAAAAATAACTTAGAAAAGGCTCTGAATTGATTCTTTGGTCTCTTTTAATTATTGGCACCTCTAATTTCTTCATTTTCCTTAATTTTCCTTCAATTTTCTCCTCACATGTAGCCTGTCACCTTTCACCTCCCTTTTCTCATATTTTTGTTTATTTTCATCAATAAAATACCAACAAATCCTCTTTTTCCTTTTGAAAGCCTTTTCCAATGTCACCTTAGCCATAATACACAACAAGTGATACCCACTATGAAGGTTTTCCCAACATTCAACTTGGAATACGTGTCCCATGACCTTGTTCTTATTTTTCCTCTATTAACTTTATTACATAAACTTTTAACCTCGGTGTTGAGCTATGAAAAAGGTATGAATTTTTCATTTATTTCATCATCCTTTTCTTTAATTATATCGCCTTTATGTTCTAAAAGATATTCATATGTCAAAGGATTATAATAAAGACTAGGGAGCTATTTATTATTACAATTTAGCTAGTTATTGTCTTTTCTCATGTAGGAAAAAGATGAAATGGGAAAAGTACCATTCCCTACCCGAGAGAAGGAAAAAGGAAAAGTGGAGTAACTACTGTTCCTTCACCAGGAAGCAGCATACAGACAACAAGCCAAGAATGGAGCGTGCAGTTATGGATAAGGACAGAGAAGATCCCAACATCAGCACAAAATACAAAGAGCTAACTAAAGATGGAAGATTTAGTGGATCTCTCAGGATCTCTTGATCCTGAGGGATCGCTATTACTATTCTATCTGCTATTAATATTTTATCTGCCTGGCCATTATAAAAGGGACAATGATTGTAAAGAATGGGGGAGATTATTCAGAAATTACTTTTGTATTTTTACTTTGATCATTGACTCTCATTATTGAAACAAATTACGAACTAGCTGTAACCATTTTGCATATGGTTAATATATGATACAGTTGTTGTTCATTCTTTCATACTGAAGTAATTCGGCGGTGTTCACTAGTGGCTAAGGGCCCGACATTGGCGGATTCAGTTGTTGTTCTTGTATCATCCCTTTACGATTTTTGTCGTGTGATGGTTTGGTTTCATTTTTATCTATTGTAGTTGCATCGCATTACTGTTTCATATTTCCAGACTTAATGAATTGTTCTCTTTTATATGATGTAATTGAATTGTGTTTCTGTTCATTTCCCTCATAACAAGATCACTCCTTTTTGCAAGTATATTGTTTTTCTGTTCATTTTACTTACAACGCTTCATTGTTCATTTCAGTAGCTTAGCTTTGTTGTTCATTGTAGTTACATAAGTTTTGTTGTTTATTTCTATTACATAGTGTTGCTACTCATTTACTTTCTACAATCATTTAGGTTTTCCTTTTAGCATTCTTGTAGTTAGCATAATTATCTCATTTCGATCAAGGGAAGTAGCATTATTAATTTAATTCATTGCCATTTCCAATTGGTTATTTATTGTGGTGTGTGTGAGATCAACAACTGTAAAGATCATTGGCTATTACTATCAAAGCTCTCAGATTGAGGATCTTATTCATGCTTGATTTAGTTTACATCAATTAAATAAGGAATGAGTTATTGCTATTGTATCCTTGACTGATAATTGTTGTTACTTTGTCAAATAAATTATTTAGTTTCCGAGCTTTGAGTTTCCCTTAATTGCAAGTGAGTTTTATTTAAAGCATTTGTTTACTCTTGTATTTGAAAGCACTGTACTACAATTTAGAAACATTACTCTTGAGTAAATAGCTGCCACAAACTGTATACACTCTTGAAATAGAAAATCTTGCCCGGATTGATAACTAATGTGAAGATAATTAGGAATTAAAAAGACACCTTTTATACCTCAACATTTTGGTTCCGTTGCCAGGAAGAGTGTAGCCATTTCTAAAGAGTAGTGTGCATCTGTTGGGTATTAAAAATGATAGGTAAGAACCTGCGTATGGAGCATGTAAAAGCCCTACTCCCCCGCCCACTTTCCAGCAGGATTGTTAAAGAACTTAGGGTAGAAATAAATATTTGAGTTGTGTGTATGACTAAGAAGAAAAAACTTGAAAATAATCCAAAACCACTACCCAAACCCGACAAAGCTAAGGGACCGGTGACCCTTGGTCAATCAACCTTTATACATGATATCATTAAGAAAGTTGAACCTTAGCCATTAGTAGGCCCTAGAAAAGTTGCTTCTAGATAACCTACTGGCTCCCTTCGGGCCACAAACTCACCATCTGTAGCCTTTGCTAAGGTGCATAGCAAAATAGAAGAAATTGAGAAAGATTTTCAAGAAATTGAGAATCCTCACCCAATTTCTTTACAAGAAGGGAATTCTAGTAATCTCTGTGAAGGGGAAGGAGAAACATGGGAAACAGAAGAGCCAAGATCCACTCTCGAAATAATTCAAACACTCAGTAGCCCAGATAAGGGGAGCATTGTTAAGTTTATCGAAAAGAAGTAGGAGAACCTAAGGAGGCAAGATCCCCATAGGTAGTAGCTCAGCAAGGAACACTCATTATCCCAGACTGGGGAAGTGCTGTTAAGCTCATTCGTATTCCTTCTAGTCATCCTAGTAATAACTCATTGGAAATCCTAGAAGGTTATTGGCACATATTTGATCAAATGGCCCAGAACCAGCAAACACCTCAAACCTCCACACTACAGTATCTCATCGTGGTCATAGAAGTTAACACACCTATGAAAGCCATTCCTCTACAGAATATCCCTACATCCCATGGCCTAACATCAGAGGATCGAGATGCATTTATGTTTGAGTTTGATGTATTATTCCAGGGGTATGACTATACCACCAATCCCCAAAAACTAAAACTATTTCCCTCCACATTAAAAGGAGCAGCTTTACGATTGTTTATGGGGTTAGGTGGGGGTGTTATAAATGACTGGGATCAAATGAAAACTACTTTTCTAAAGAAATATTAGGACTATTGCAGATCCAGAGAATTAAAGGATGAGATATTTCAAATGACAACAAGACCTAGTGAAACACTAGAGGAATATGTAGAACGCTTTCAATACAATCTCCAGAGATCTCCTTATGCATCTTTACCCTTGCCTGACAACGTGTTAAAAACTACACTAATTAAAGGGATGAAAGAACAATGGATTGAAACATTAAACATTATGGCTAAAGGTGACATATATCAGGAAATTTTTGCTGAAATCATTGATTTGTGTATCAGGAGTTCAAGAGTAAACACAAGACTAAAGCCACTAGAATGTGACATGATCACAAGGGATAACAAGATCTTCGGTGGAGGTATAACCCGCACAGAAATCGGAAATCTACTAGAAGATTTCTAAACTAGTATTCTAGGGACTCTGATAACGCAGTTGGACATTATGCAAGCTAAACAAAAGCAAGCAGAAGCAGAACAAAATTTAGCGATATTCTGCCCTAGATGCAGAAAGAAACATAGCCACAAAGATTCCCTGCTGGATACAGTTAAAATCTGCGCTATTTGTACGAAAGATCAAGCCATAGAAAGCTACCCATCATTCCTAGGATTGAAAACGGTCTACAAAGAAGCAGAAGAAGAAATAGAACTGGTTTACCTACTAAATCAGCGCTGCGAGTGGCAGTCGCGACAAACAGATATGCCCATTGATCCATCCTCTTCTTTTCAACCTCCTCAGTATAATGCTCAACAATATAATGGAATATGGCAGAATCAGCCACCTTTCTCCAGCTGGTCACAATAGCCATTCCCCATATCACCATGGCCAAAACAAACAAATCAGACCAATTGGCCGAACTTTCCTTACTATCCACCATTTTTCAAAAATAATGCATATTCAACACAATGGTCACCCTCCACCTCGCAGAGTCAAAACTGGTAGTCAAACTATCAAAGACCTATAAATCAGCTAGCTAGAACGATCGCTCTCCCTCAACCCACACTACTAGCACCTTATACATTGCAACAAAACCCCCAGAACAACTTAAGACCACAGCTCCCAGCCCAACCCAACCCGAACCCCAATAATAGACCGGTTCAATCTATGCAAATAATTGAAGGACCAGAACCAGAACTGAGTTAAGGGAGTGCAATGACCTTCGTCATATAATAGAATCAGAGGGAGATAAAAATGTTCAAACTGAAAATCCATTACCTATAGAACCAACACTACAAAAAAAGTATCTTCTTAGACAAAAAACTTATGAACAAGAAACCACCTCTTCTCCACCATTCCCAGAACAACTGATCATACCTTTCCCATTAGAGCATCCTGATTTTAATCTTCTGGGAGAACTAAAAAAATTGTGTAGAAAAATTCCACTCCTCCAGGCTATTCAAGACATCCCAATTTATGAAAAAACTATCAAAGAATTATGTATGAAAAATCCAAAGAGGAAAGCAACAACAAATCCAACTGTCCACGTAGTCGGTACCTTATCTGACTTACTATCAGGAGGGGAAGTGTTACCGGGAAAAGATTCTATTTAGAACTGCTCTATCCCACTAAGGTGTGACAACT
This sequence comes from Pinus tabuliformis, assembly GCA_031772625.1. Classification (NCBI taxonomy): domain Eukaryota; kingdom Viridiplantae; phylum Streptophyta; class Pinopsida; order Pinales; family Pinaceae; genus Pinus; species Pinus tabuliformis. The sequence goes on from CM062820.1 coordinate 184,654,766, forward strand.
GCCTTAGAAACAAACAGAGAAAAACTACTTTTGTATTTCCTTTATGAATTAAAGATAGAGGGGGAAAAAGAACCGACCTGTGTCTTGCACTAGTCCTTTGATCCAATCCCTCTCTTCTTTGACAGCTTCTAGCTACTTGCTCCCTTACATACCTAGCTTCGCCAAGTACCTGTAAGATCACAGAAGAAGAAAACTATACAAAGACATGGATCTATATTCATAAACAGCTTAAGATCAGATTTAAGCTAACCATACAAATGTGACAAGCATCAATGATACAAAAGCATGGAGGAGAAACTCAAATAGCTTTTATTGATATACAAGAAGATCCAGGAGGAGTTACAACCAATGATTCCTGACCCAGCATCAACCTCCCAGCAAAGAAGCCCCTCTTCACCTCCAACAAAGCATAAATCACCCAGTACTCTGATATATATCTCAAAACCAACAACAATTCCTTACAATGTGCAAAATTCCAGCCTCTAGATCTCTGGGATGAGGGATCCATATATAGATGTATGCAAGGAGGATGAGTCAGCTTGTGATTTGATTAGTGTCTTCTCTCTGTCAGTTCTTGCTTCCACTTGGAGACTGAAAGCCTCTTACTCATCCTTGGTCGAATTCAGTGAGGCAAGTGTCATAGGAGAAGATTCTGGAAGCTTCCATTGTCTTTCCACCTCGCGGAATGGCACTGCCATTTGTCATTTCCCGCTCAACGAATCCTCATAGTGCATTTAGGTGCGTTGCAACACACCTAGCTAGTGTGTTTAGGTGCTATGCAACGCAGCTAGCCAGTGGAGCAGCTGAAATGATCCTGTTTTGACTTATTCTGAGAAGTTTCTGGTGGAGAACTTCTGGGAGAAGCTGTAATTTGTTGACCTTGTTCCTTTAGGGGTTGGAACAACACTTTTAGGGACTTAGGAGCCCTTGGTTTATGGACATTTCATGCTTGGAGCTGCAAGGCACAAAAATGTCTATAATAGTTGCCCCCTAAAGTATGAGACCGTTAATCGGGTGAAATTCTTTATTATGAGGATCCGAAGTTCTTTCAATGCTGGGAGGAGACCTGTAATAAGATACAATACAATACATTATCTTCATACTGTTTTTCATGATCTAGCTGAGGCGGGCATTCCCATGCTCAACTTTATAAATTCATTTTCATGTACATAGGATAGACAATCGTCTAATTGTAGACTGATGATTCTAATAGAGCCATCATCCTTTTGGTAGGATGATTATCTGTGTCGCAATGCTGTACGTTTTAATGTCTTTATTTCCCTGAATATATCGCAGCTCGGATGGATGAAACTAGATCCGGGGTCTTCAATCTCGTCTGATCTTCCCTCGAAGTACAAGTCCATCCATGTGAGAAATGTTCTGAAGTCGAACATGGACAGACATCGCTTGATTACCACTCAATGATGTAAAATGTTAACAAGCGTGAGAGGAATCACCGATAATGATAATGACCCTCAAGGTACTACAATACAATTTACGTGGTGTGAATAAAGGACTTAGCGTCGAACACCACGCAAAATCTTTCGGTCGAAGGCCATTGATATAAACCTGTCGCCGGAAGTGAGAAACTTGTCATTAAGGCATGCAAGCTTCAAAGTACTGAATGGGGTGTTCCTAGATCAACTTCTTGGATAACGAGCTGATGTCAACAAGAAGTGATCCGTCAAAGGAGGGCCTTAATGAATCCCACATCAATGACACGGAACGGAGCAAATGATTTTGATGGAGGTGAAAACAATCTGATGATATACGGTTCAGGGTGGCGGTCATGAAAGAATGGAGTATAATGTATGGTAGTGGGTGGGACACAGGTGACTTCTCTGGATGACTTCTCTTGAACATGTCGACGACACTTATGTGATGGATTGGTAGCATTAACCCCAAATGTGGATGGTATGGCGTGACCATGGTGATGTGACCGGTGAATGAAACAACCCAACCCGACTCGGACACGGAGTGGAAGTGTCATGTTCAAGAGAGACTTGCTACCAACAAAGATTCTTTGAGTTTTCTTCCCAATTTTTCCCCAGTCATTGCTGACTAGTACCTCTTTATTTTTGTCAAGCTTGAGGAGGATAACATATTCTTGTTCTATAATTTTCCCTTAGGGCAAACCCATCGCTATGTTTTAACGAGCCTAGCGATAGTGAAACTCGTTCTCGTCTAAAGACAAGTTTGTCACTATTAATCTTTTTAACGAGTTTAACGACAAAGATAACTCGGTCCTTTTCATTTTTAGAGAGTCTGAAAAGGTACGTAAAGTTAACTCCAAAATTCCTTTTTCGTCATCTAATCCCTTAAGTCCGAAAAAGTATAAAACAATACAGAAGGGATGAATTTTCGATAGTTTTAACAAGCCGAACAAAACAAGCGCTCGATCTTTTTGTGTAATAATCCCTCAGGTCCAAAAAGATTAAAATCTAGAGGAGGGATAGCACTTCTTGTCCCTTTAACGAGCTGGAGAGGCCAATGGCTCGACAATCTTTTCATATTTTATGAGTCAGTTTAAAAGAGCTTAAAGGAGACTTGTCTTTTGAGGAACGAGTGATAAAATGGGTAGTAATTGATTCCAGGTAAGGTTTGGAATTTTCCAATTACGGCAGTGTCACAAGGATGGCTAGTGAAATCACTCTTCGTAGCTGTTCCTCAAAATGGGTAAACAATCAAATGGAGGTGAATGATCGGCCAATGTAAAAGTGGAGGTGACGGTGCAAACATGACCAAGGCTTTAATGGCTGAAGTACTACATTCATGGTGGTTATTTACCGGGGAATAGTTCATTTTTTAATGAGCTTAAACACGGGTGGAAACATTTTCTCATGTCTTATGTTTATTTTTTAACGAGCTTGAACTATGTGCTAAAACTGCTCGATTAATCCAGTCGTATGATAAGAATGTCTCATATAAAAACAACAATTTTTAGAGTTTTGCCCCACATCCTTTCTTTATGTAAGTTAGGAAACGACTAATCCAAAAAACAGATAAATAATCGCTCTTTGCTTGCACTCCAAAAGGTTTGCATGCCCCCAGGTATAAAACAGAGTTTCAAGGTTACCTCTACTTCTATCCGCAAAAATATTTGTTTTACCAAGGGAGGCCTACCTCTTACAGGTTACCCAAAGATTGTTCTATTCGCGGCGCAAACAAAACACTTCTTCGGCGATGTCTACCGAGATAAACAAAGGTGAGTGGTGGCGCTCGCCAACTCACATAACTTTGACAAGAGAATCTTGTACTAGAATAACCCCCTCTTCCACTCACGGATGGGGGTACAGACTAGGCATATTCTCCCGCGGAAACCTACTCTATACCCAAAGTCTTCCTGCCGAAGCAGACCAGGATGCATGCCCCTTGGGTTTCAGTCATATCCCTCCGAATTACTCGTGCTCATCGGGAGGACGGACTGGAGATTGAGACATTTCTTGCGTGAAAAGACCATTCAGGGATGGTATATGACTATTTGCTCTGTATGATCCAGGGAATGAAAGCTAGTCCATGAGCTTGACCACTCTTCCTTCGTGCAGAAAACACATTACTCTAAAGAGTGAGGAGACAATGACTCCCATGCAATAGATATAGTCTCATCGAAGGAGTAGATTGTAATCCAGGGTTCCTTGAACTACCATTACGTTCATGTGAATGGACTTCCCTCTCAATGTTATGGGCACATCGGGAAGGATCCCTAAAGGTCGACCGGTTCCTTTATCAAAGCCTGTCAGATTTCTCATCTCAGGGAAAAGCGATGGCAAACCAAGCGCTTTCCAAGCAGTTGAGGAAAGGATACTCACAGAAGCCCCCTCATCTATGATGGTACCAGCCATAACCATTCTATATATTTGGACGATAATTCGGAATGGTATGCTTGCTGGTAAACGGGGTCTGCCTAGTTGATTCCAGTCGAAGGAGACAACCAGGTTGCTTGGAGGTGGGACCAAATAGACGGCCGGGTATGACTCTGACGAACTTCCTTCCTGCGGTAAAGGAACGGGTAAATTGCCCCCATGTTCGTCGGAGTCTGTGCTTACGAAAAGAATTTGGACGGTGTCATCCTTTTTCTCTTCAGTGATTGTATCAGCTGAAGATGAAACCTCTGAAGGCAAGACCGGGCCAACTGCCGCCTCGACCTTTTGACTTTCGTCTGGTATTGATCCAGATGGTTTATCTTCAATGATAGGTGCTTCAGCCGACGACCTGAGCGGGCCAGCCGGATTTTCAACTAGTGACGGACTCGGCAAGAGTTTTTTATATCCAGGAGGAAGTCGTAATGGTGAAACCGGAAGATCATCCAAAACTCTTTTAGCTTCGTCTAAGAAGGGACAACGGTGGACGCCACGATCGCCTTCACACAGTTTACAAGGAAATCTATATTTTCCTTTTTGTCCTAGGGCTTCACTTTCACTAGTCGACGATGTGCTCTCAACATGATCAACAGAGGTTGACGAAACCGGGTTGTGCAATCTAGGAGACCAGTCCCTTAATATCCGAGGGATGCAAGGATAATCTCTGTGAAAGTGGTCTCCTTTGCAAATGACACATGGTGATTTAGGCCTGGTCAGTGTAGTGTGTGGATTTTCGTTAGACGACACTCGTTTTCCCCCATTCGCCTTTGGCTCCTTCTTCTTCTTCTCTTTCTTCTTCTTTTCTTTCTTCTCCTTAGGACCTTGACTTTTGGCTTTACCAGCCCCATCAAGCGAAGAGGAAGGAGGAGAAGAAGAATTAGAGGAAGTAGAAGGTTGGTGGGCAACTCTGGACTCGTCTAATTGCTAATTCGATTGTTTAGGAATAGTGGTGTTCTGAACGACAGAGGTTGAGAAGAGCCATACAGGCAAACCAATTGTCAGTCCTGGAAGCGACAATGTGGCCATATGGGGTGCACCAACATCTCCCCAAGAGGAGAAGGGATTAGGATTTCCTCCAAGGGGAATTCCTTGGTTGGTAGACTCCATTTTCTCAACCCAAGATCAACGTAGGAAAGGGGTAATGAATATTCCGTTTAAAATAAATTTTTAGACGCTTTGACACAACTTGTTTTTTTAGTTTTTAAGAGTCGAGAAAAAACAAAAGATGACTCTAGTCTCCTTCGATTTTTAATGATCCTGAAGTGACAAGTGCTCAGATGGACCTTTTCCATTAAGGAGTCTAAAAGGGAACGAAGGGGACTGCTCTGGAGATCTAGGTAGAGGGAGTACCAAACCAATCGCAATACTGCAGAATACGTTTTACGGTATGACAGTCAATCTTCCCGAATGCTGTGTTCAGTGCATCGCCATCGATAGGGTGGCAGACACGGCTTCCTATGGATAAAGGATTTAAGCCTATAGGAGTCTCCCAAAATATACTCGATGGTACGTGGGAGAACAAGCCCGTACTGGCACTTATCGTCTCAAAGTGGAGGAACCACCCAACCATCAGTGAGGACAACAGTTACCAGTTTTTACGACGCCGGAATACGTCTCTAGCCTAGACCTCTAAATGTTGTGCGTTAAGTTCCAAAGCGTTGTTAGATTCATTGAATTTATTTTAAGTTGATCTTTCTTATGAAGTTTGCATCTAAAGATGATAAACAAACTTTTATCTCTTTTCTGCAATGAAAATCCTAGCTACTAGGGGAAAAGAAAGACACAATATTTTCACAAAGAGCAAAGAGCACACTGTAAATGCACTTTCCTAAATCAAGCCAAACGGACTGTCAATATGCAAATGCACATGCATGTATTTGTTTTCGACTTTCTTAGTATTGATGCTAAAAAGAAAGTTGATGTACAAATCTGAATTTGCTTTCAAGCGACAAACACAAACAAGCTTCTTTTCGAAATCAAAAGATAAAGACGATTACGACACTTTATGATTTTGAAATGAACACCCGTTTTTGACACTAGAAAAACACAAATTCAGACCAAAGGCAAAAGTAAAAGTATAATCGACCATCAACAGCGATCAAACTTTCTCCTATGATCGAAATAGACACTTGCGACAGATCTAAATCAAAGGATGACAATACGACTATTTTACTTTTGCAATGGAAAACTGTAAATGACTCAACAAACACACAAAAACATCTACAGTTCTTTTGCACAAAGGAGGCGGAATAACTGCAAGGAAAAGGGGTTTTTAAACAGACATATACTAATCACAGACTGCAAAATTCAGAGACAAAACTGGAAAGAATGAAACACAAGAACCTCAGCTGCACAAGGCTAGTCTGATTAGCGCACCTGTAACACAGAGAAACTGGATTGCAGTGCAGGTTTCCCTTTCGGGAAGTGCGCTGAAATGCAGGAACTCTTAACAGTGCCTACATTGGGCCAAGAACGAGAATCTGTCTGGGTTTTGGGTCATGGTTTGCAGTTCAGTCTTTGGTTTTTGGCCGAGTAAAAGCAATTAGTAATGCACAATCAGGGGTAGATCTATGGAGGGTCTAAGAGCTATCACAAGGGCAATCAGATCATTTGTGAATCAGATGTTCAAATCATAAACAGATCGAGTGACTGGATTGAAGCAGAAGATGTCTACATTTCATTTGTTGTGGCAAATGCAGTTCGAATGCTACTTATAAGTTTATGAAACAAACAACAACAAGATACACAAACATACTAATTAGACATTCTCCCCAGCGGAGTCGCCATTTTATTACCTGGAAAACTGTCTATTTAGAACTACTCTATCCCACTAAGGTGTGACAGCTGCCTTAGAAACAAACAGAGAAAAACTAATTTTGTATTTCTTTTATGAATTAAAGATAGAGGGGGATAGAAAGAACTGACCTGTGTCTTGCGCTAGTCCTTTGATCCAATCCCTCTCTTCTTTGACAGCTTCCAACTACTTGCTCCCTTACTTGCCCAGCTTCGCCAAGTACCTGTAAGATCACAGAAGAAGAAAACTATACAAAGACATGGATCTATATTAATAAACAGCTTAGGATCAGATTTAAGCTAACCATACAAATGTAACAAGCATCAATGATACAAAAGCATGGAGGAGAAACTCAAATAGTTTTTATTGATATACAAGAAGATCCACGAGGAGTTACAACCGATGATTCTTGACCCAGCATCAACCTCCCAGCAAAGAAGCCCCTCTTCACCTCCAACAAAGCATAAATCACCCAATACTCTGATATCTATCTCAAAACCAACAGCAATTCCTTACAATGTGCAAAATTCCAGCCTCTAGATCTCTGGGATGAGGGATCCATATATAGATGTATGCAAGGAGGATGAGTCAGCTTGTGATTTGATTAGTGTCTTCTCTCTGTCAGTTCTTGCTTCCACTTGGAGACTGAAAGCCTCTTACTCATCCTTGGTCGAATTCAGTGAGGCAAGTGTCATAGGAGAAGATTCTGGAAGCTTCCATTGTCTTTCCACCTCGCGGAATGGCACTGCCATTTGTCATTTCCCGCTCAACGCACCCTCATAGTGCATTTAGGTGCATTGAAATGCACCTAGCTAGTGTGTTTAGGTGCTATGCAACGCAGCTAGCCAGTGGAGCAGCTGAAATGATCCTGTTTTGACTTATTCTGAGCAGTTTCTGGTGGAGAACTTCTGGGAGAAGCTGTAATTTGTTGACCTTGTTCCTTTAGGGGTTGGAACAACACTTTTAGGGACTTAGGAGCCCTTGGTTTATGGACATTTCATGCTTGGAGCTGCAAGGCACAAAAATGTCTATAACAAGAAGCACCTGTAAAATATGACGACCCAGGAAATCCTACAGTCATGGTGCAAATCAATGGATGCTCCTTCCCCAATGCCTTAGTTGATTTAGGAGCTGCAATCAATATTCTTACAACCACCACTTGTCAAAAACTGGGCATTACATCATTAGACCCAACCACAACCTTATTGGAGTTGGCTGACCAATCGGTAGTTATACTGGAGGGCACATTACATGATGTAATGGTGTCTGTAGACTCCTAGGAATACCCTGCAGACTTTCTGATCATCAATCCTAGAAACTGACTGGATGGACACCCCTTAATTCTAGGTAGACCTTGGCTAGTAACTGCTAACACTTACATTTGCTATCAATAAGGCATCATGACTATAGGAAGAGGAAGCAATGTAAAGAATTTAGCCTTATATCCTCCAGCTCAGCCAAGTTTAACAATTATCAAAACAAAGAAACAACCTGTATCATACCTAACTTAAAACATCAGATCACCACTAACCATAAACCAGATCCCATCTAAAATGTCACATGATCGAAGTAGCATTCGATAATGAAGTAGAAGAAGATCCCCTAAAAGATACTCATGTTCAATCAATACCAACCACCTTTGTTCATAACAAAAAAACCATAGAAATTGAGCCAGGAAAAACTTTGAACATTAACAAAAACCTGATTGCTAAACAAGAAGAAAAGCTGGTTCAACTCTTGAGAAAATATAAGGAAGGCTTTGCTTGGGATTACCTGGACATGAAACTAATTGATCGCCAGTTGTGTACGCAACACATCTATACATAAAAGAATGCTAGACTCGTTTGCCAACCCCAACGGAGATTAAATCCTCATCTTAAGGATATTTTGAAAGCTAAATTGCAAAAAAATTTAGATGTAAACTTTATCTACCCAATATCTGATAGCAAGTGGGTATCTCCGTTAGTAGTGGTGCCGAAAGGGAATGGAAAGTGGCGGATATGCGTTGACTATAGAGAACTGAATAAAGAAACCCAGAAAGACCACCTCCCCCTTCCATTCATTGATCAGGTCTTGGACACTTTAGTAGGAAAGAAATTCTTTTCTTTCCTAGATAGCTTCAGGGGATACAATCAGATCCAGATTTCCCTTGAAGATAATGATAAAACTACCTTTACCTATCCTTAGGAAACATTTGCTTACAGGGTCTTACCCTTTGGGCTATGCAATGCACTTGCCACATTTCAAAGGGTTGTACTCAGGATTTTTTCAGATTTAATAAATGAAGGGCTCGAAGTATATATTGATGACTTCACACCTTATGGGGATGAGTTTGAGCCAGCATTACAAACATTAGAAAAAGTGTTGCAAAGATGCATTGCTACCAGGCTCTGTTTGAGCCACGAAAAGTGTCATATGATGATTACCGAGGGACTCAACTTAGGGCATTATATCTCGGCACCTGGAATACAGGTAGATCCCACTAAAATTCAGATAATTTTTTTAATACCTACCCCTACAACACAAACAGAGGTACGTAGTTTTTTGGGATTTTTTCGTTATTATAGAATATTTATAAAGCATTTTTTTCAGATTGCAGCACCTTTATATGCACTAACAGGAAATATTGATTTCATTTAGACAGATAAGTGTGACCATGCTTTTGAGGATCTAAAAAAGCTTGTATCAACAGCCCCAGTGCTAAGCGGCCCAACCTAGGATTTGCCATTCCAGATTTCATTTGATGCTTCAGACACAATAATCGGAGCAGTTCTTGGGCAGGAAGAAGATAAAATGCCATATGCAATATATTATATCAGCAAAAATCTATCTCCTGCTGAATTAAACTATACTATGACTGAAAAAGAATTTTCAGCTGTGATATATGCTGTAAATAAATTTAGACATTATATAACTGGATGTCCTGTAGTTTTATATACAAATCACTCTGCCATTAAGTATTTAGCAAATAAACATGTTACAAATGGAAGAGTGACAAGATGGTTGATTCTCTTGCAGGAATTTGACATCACAATTAAGGATCGACCTCGAAGAGAAAACCCTGTAGCTGATTTTCTCTCACGAATGCGAAAGCCAGCGAACGCAGCAATAGTTGAGGATCAATTTCCTAATGAAAATTTATTTGTTGTTACCTTTAGAACACCATGGTAAGGTGACATTGATAATTACTTGGCAGTGGGAAAATTACCCAAGCACCTAATGCCTAATGAACGAAAACGAATATTGCAGCGCAGTACCCGATTCTCTTGTATTGGGGGCTACTTATTCCATTCAAGGGGAGATATGCACATCAGAAGATGCATCTGGGAAGATGAAGTGTTTGACATTCTAAAATCATGCCAAGATGGTTCGTGTGGCAGACATTTTGCAGACTGCAGAACCAGTCACAAAGTCTTACAAACAACCTATTATTGGCCCATTATCTTTAAAGATGCTAAAAAGTTTGTTCAAGCCTGTGATAGCTGCCAGAGGGCAGGACGCCCTAGACAATCTGATGAGATGCCTCTAAACCTGCAATTATTAATCGAGCCTTTTGAGCAGTGTGTGCTAGATTTCTTTGGTCCTATTAACCCATCATCCAATCAAAAAACATACATACTAGTTGCAACAGAGTATGTTACTAAATGCGTTGAAGCAGAGGTGCTGCCAAGAGCTACAGAGGATTCAGTAATACATTTTCTTTTTCAATTATTTATGTGATATGTCCTGCTGAGAGACATAATTACAGATGGAGGACTGCAATTCGTAGGTAACAAGATTGCTGCAACATTGAGAAATTACCATATTTTGCACAAAATTACAACTCCATACCACCCACAGGAAAATGGCCAACTGGAAAGTACTAATAAGGTAATTGAGGCAATACTTACAAAAACAGTTGCATCACACAGATGTGACAAGGTGTCATGATTGATAGAAGCCTTGTGGGCATACCACACAACGTGGAGAAACAACATGGGATATTCACCATATCAATTAGTATTTGGTAAGGAACCCATCTTCCCAACCGAATTCAAGATTCAAACATCAAGAACAATGCAAGAGGTGGGTTTGAATTTAAATGAAGCTCAGACCAATAGATTATAGCAAATAAATGAATTAGATGAAATCAAGTTCTCAGCTCTTCAACGCACTGCATTAATTCAACAACAGAGGGCGAAATGGCACATTGCCCTTATTAAAAAGAAGATCTTCCACGAAGGAGACTCGGCACTCCTATACAATTCAAGGTTCTAGGGTTTCCCTGGAAAACTCTAGAGCATATGGCTAGGACCGTATGAGATACAAAAAGTGCATGATAATGGCACCATTACATTGACAACCATTGATGGATATGGATATTCTTTGAAAGCGATTGGTCATCCAGTGGGACTTTATCACAAACCACTTACTAGGGAGTGCTTTTACCAATAGTTATGGGAATATTCCACCATGCAAATTCTCGTTGAGGAGGTTAACCCATCCTCAGCATCAATCTGGGAAACAACTCATTTGTTTTTTAATTTTGTATATAAACTTTTATTTCTTAAATTTTCTTGTATAAACTGTTTTTTTTACAAATTTTAGTGTTGTTCCTCTTAAGGAACAGTAGCCGTTCCATTTAAGGAACAAAACTTTTCGCTTTATTTGATTTTCGTGTTGTTCCTCTTAAGAGGAACAATTGTTGTTCCTCTTAAGGAACAATAGTCATTCCATTTAAGGAACAACAGTTTTTGCATATGTTTTCTTTTTGTTGTTCCTCTTAAGAAACAATATCCATTCCTCTTAAGGAACAACAATTTGTGTGTTTCTATTTTTGTTGTTCCTCTTAAGGAACAACTATTGTTCCTCTTAAGGAACAACAACTGTTCCATTTAAGGAACAACAATTTTGCACATGTTTATATTTTTGTTGTTCCTCTTAAGGAACAGTAGCCATTCCATTTAAGGAATAGGAGTGTTGCATGTTTGCATTTTTTCTATTCCTCTTAAGGAACAACCACTGTACCTCTAAAGGAACAACTGTTGTCCCTCTTAAGGAAAAGCAGCCGTTCCATTTAAGGAACAGCAGTTCCGCGTGTGGTCTATTTTTGTTGTTCCATTTAAGGAACAATTGTTGTTCCATTTAAGGAGAAGTTGTTGTTCCTCTTAAAGAATAGCAACCGCTCCATTTAAGGAACAACAATCTCCCCTATTTTTATTTTTGTTGTTCCTCCTAAGGAACCGTAGCCATTCCTCTTAAGGAACAACAATTTTGCATGTTTATATTTTTGTTGTTCTTCTTAAGGAACAACTATTGTTCCTCTTAAGGAATAGTAGTCGTTCAATTTAAGTAACAACAATTTTTTGTTTTTGAATGTTTGTTGTTCCTCTTAAGGAACAGTTGTTGTTCCTCTTAAGGAATAACAGTCGTTCCATCTAAGGAACAACAGTCCCATTTACATTTGTTTACATTATTCTATTTAAGGAACAGTTGTTGTTCCCTTTAAAAAGAACAACAGTCATTCCATCTAAGGAACAACCGTTTGGTATGCGCGTGCTTTATGCTGTTCCATTTAAGGAACAGTTACTGTTCCTCCTAAGGAATAGCTGTCATTCCTTCTAAGGAATAGCAGTTTTGTCATTTTTTTGCTTGTTGTTGTTCCTTCTAAGGAAGAATAGTTTCACTTCAGTTTGTTTTTATGTTGTTCGACTGAAGGATCAACAATTTCACTTGTGTTTGTTTTACTTGTTGTTCCTCTTAAGGAACAACAGTTTTGTGTGCCTTTTTTTTTTCTTTCTGTCGTTCCTCTTAAGGAACAACAGTTTTGCGTGTAGTTGTCTTTTTGCTATTCCTCTTAAGGAACAATAGCGTTCCATTTTCATCAACTTTTTTTGAGTGCATTTTTTTGTGAATAATGTTTCACTCTTCATGATCCTTTGAAGGCAGGAATACAAATATATGCAAGGATACAAAATTAGAGGTTACTGGAATAAGAAAATCAAAGAAAAATTATCATCTTTAATGAGATTGCTTTTTATTGATTAGAAAAAGGGAAGCACACAACCATCTATATTACTTTGCTATCCTTATCTTCACTAGAACTCAAATTGATTGATTACTTGTATCATGTTGGTTATTCCCTAATTCTCAAAATTCTCTTTGATTATTATTCATAAACAAGAATAAGGGCATATTTTCATCTATTGATATGTTCATACTTCTTCCACCATCCCTACTCTTAAGGAGTGTTGAGCCATCCTCTATATATAAAGAGGAAATGCTATATAAAAGAAAATAAAAAAGAAGGAAAGAAAAAATATATATATGTTTACTAACAATTGTATGATTTGTCAGATGGAGGATAGGGGGTCTCATCATGAGCCAGCCTACCATGATCATAAGGAAGTAGTGAAGTGGCATTCCCACTATGGCCACCACACCAGGGATGTGGTCCAATGGACACATCAGAAAAATAAAAGTCCTTGGAACAGGAGGTCTCATCACAAGTTGGCTTGTCCACCTTTCACTCATTCCCAGTGAATGGCATTTTGATCCATCTAGTTACCAAGCCAACACAATGGCCTCCATCCTGACATGACAAAGCATTTTCCTAGGCATACATAAAGGATTATTGTTCCAAAGGGTGAAAAACAACTTTGTCAAGGTTATAAACACCTGTGGACAACAGAGCTCTGTTGATGGTATTGGAGTCATATGTTTCAAACATCAATACTAATTATAAACCCTTTTCTTATTTCTTCATCTTTATTTCAAAAGAGATTATGTTCCCAATTCATTTTGAACCTTTTATGCATGAAATAGCATTTAAAAAGCTAATCATTATGGTTTAAGTGGAATAATGACCGCATGGCATCTTACTTACATCAGCTATCCTTTTCCCTTTCTCACGTCACTCCATAGCATCTCCATATTTATTCATAATTTCCATTCTAATGCATAGATTTCAGCAACTCGATATTTTTGTGATCTTGTCATAAATATGCACACCTTGCCATTTCTTCACCATGGTAGGATTTTCCTCAGTATGTCGTTCCTCCATTTAACCAGTCGAAGGCGACCTATCATTTTTCACGGGGGCGCAGGTGACTTCCAAAGCACTTTTGCATGTGTTAGTCTTTTATTTGGTTGTACTAGGTTGTATGATATCCCATAATAGCAAGCTTTAATAGTATCTATTTTATTAAAAAGGTATTATCCGATATTTACAGTTTGTTGTTCCACTGTTGTCTTTATGCATTGTTGTGTAAAAATAACATTGTGCAGGATTCAGACAAAATTGGAGGACAATCAATACGCAAGGAGCCAAGGACAGTAGTAGTTTCTAATGCCACACGAGAAATTCTAGTAAGGGCTGAATGGGTCGCATATTTTACACGACTGCAACAACCCAATGAAACCGTGGCTATCAATTTTTTACAGAATTTGGAGGATAATCATTCTATAGTAAGAGGAAGAAAAATAATAGTGACGGATATAGTAATAGCTGAGGTACCTAGACTACCAACAGTCAAACCCATATGGACACATAAAAAATTGAGGCTTCAAGATGCCATGGTCGTCTTTCGGGACAAGGGATAGAACCTAATTGTCAAAGGTAAAGGAGTCCAGCCTTCATCTCTGGGAGAACCATGGACACAGCTGGCTAGAGTAGTTCAGAGCTACATTACATGTGATGGAAGAAAGGATGTGGTAATACCACACCACCTTAAATTACTGGCAGTTTTAAAACAGAAATGTTCTGTAAACTTGCCCACATATTTGAACTTTTTGTTGCATGATGCTACTCAAAGCATAAAGAAATCCCAACATATAGATACGGTTGTAAGTCATCATTGTCTAATTCGGTTGATAGTAAGTTGCAATCATGTCCGGCAACAAACTAGTTGGGAAGAATTAGTGTTTTCTATAGATGGGGGGTTATCCTTACCTGCCCCAAAAAGAAAAAGTACCACCAGTGCAACAAACAGACCACAAAAATGTAGACACTCTTCCAGATTGAAAACAAGCATGGGAATAGTTGAAAACCTCTAGGGTAGCAACAACCAACCCTTAGAATTATCTATCCTCGAAAATAAACAACCCATACAGCTGGAAGGAAGAGACAACCAAGAATCGGAACTTTAGGAAGAAACAGAGCATACTAGTAAAGAAGAGAGGGATGAAGTAGAACTTCCCCTAACTCCCAGCACAACTCCACCACAAGACCCATTATATGAGGTGGAATTGGCCCAGATTTTGGCCAATATCAGTGAATATATTCAACTCGAAAGTTTGCTCAACCTCAATGTTGAAGCAGAACAATCAGAAGAAAACTCTACCCATAATAAGAATATATCAAAAGAAATAGTTGGTGAAGTAGAAACAAGGGTAGAAACCACTCAGGAAAAGGCAGAACAAACTAGGGTTATCTCTCCAGAAGAACCTAGTTAGTTCGATGTAAACACAGAAGATGTGGGCCAAACAAAGGAAATGGAAACTAGTTAGGGCAAAGACACAACCCTTGGAGAAAAAAACCCAACTCAACAATCAAGCTCAGTAAGAGCAGAAACGATTAGTGAAATAGTTGTTCCTCCCAAGAAGAAGAAAATCAAAATCAAGAGCTTGCGAATGGAACAGAAGAAGTTGTAGGGCTTAGTGAAAAGACTTAGACAAAAGATAAGAATATTAAAAAGGAGAAAAATTGAAAGTAGAACCCCAAAAATGGTGAATGCAGCCATTCAAACTGAATTCCATGATACAAGGGCTACAAAGACTCAAACCGAGCCAATACTCATTCAAAACGATAAGGAACAGCATGCAACCATTACAGAAGTGGTTTCCCAAATAGAGACTACATATTTATGCAATGCAGTTATTCAAACGGAGTCAATACCCTCCAACAGTGCAGACCAATTCGGGAGGTAGAAATGAAGACCCTGGATCTAGTTTCCACCATCCAGGCTGCGAGGAGTTTTGTATTCATTATCTAAGTAGACTAATCATAATTCCTGCAGCATTTACCCTTAGAAATGTATAGCAGCATTTACCCTTAGAAATGTATAGAAATGGGAGTCCTAATTCCTGCAGCATTTACCCTTAGAAATGTATAGCTTCCAACCTCTTCTCCTTCTGGCCCAATGCCTGTATTTATAGTGCTCAAGAGGAAGTTAATCAGGCCCACCATCAATGGGATAATCCCCTCTTCGGATGGGATAGCTCCCTTATTGATGGGATAAGTTCCTCTTTGGTAGGAGTGCATGAACCATCTGGAGGCGCTCAATACACGTCGAACAACCTTCTAGAATGCTCTAGAAATGACCACAAGTGACTTTTTAAAGATGAAACTTGCGCATTTTAACCTGTACAGGGGGATGCACTTGCCCCTTTACATACAGAGCGTCCAAAGACGCAGCTTTTGTGAACATTGGGTGCGTCCCCGCAGGTAAGGTTGAGAGAACCTGCGTCCCCAGAGATAAATACATTTATAAAAGACTTTCTCTCTTTTGGAGTTTGACATGGAGAGCAGAGGTATAAGACTTGCCTAAGAGGATAGCATGACTATTGATTGAGCCATACTAACTGTAAATAGTCATGGTGACATTTTTTAGTGTAACACTCAGTAAGAGCAGAAACGATTAGTGAAATAGTTGTTCGTCCCAAGAAGAAGAAAATCAAAATCAAGAGCTTGCGAATGGAACAGAAGAAGCTGTAGGGCTTAGTGAAAAGACTTAGACAAAAGATAAGAATATTAAAAAGGAGAAAAATTGAAAGTAGAACCCCAAAAATGGTGAATGCAGCCATTCAAACTGAATTCCATGATACAAGGGCTACAGAGACTCAAACCGAGCCAATACTCATTCAAAACGATAAGGAACAGCATGCAACCATTACAGAAGTGGTTTCCCAAATAGAGACTACATATTTATGCACTGCAGTTATTCAAACGGAGTCAATACCCTCCAACAGTGCAGACACCTAGACAGATATCCAAGCCAAAGATGTTTTGATAAACAATGATCCTGGTGTAACAAATCTTCAAGAGAAGCTAGCACAAGCTCAACTGACTATAGAAAGGCTTGAGGAAGAAACTATTCCCCAACAAAGGTACTGGGAATTATAGAGGCAATTGTGGAATATCAATGAATTGGAAAGTGAGGCCTTCGAGAAATGTTAGAGGGCAAAAGAAAGAACTTAAGAGATAAAGAGCAGACTGGAAGTAACCATGTGTCAGATGGATACTCTCTGTTCCCTTTACACTAACAATCAAACGATTAAATAGCACTTGATAATCTCATAGAATAAAACATATTTAACACATAGACCAAGGAGTACATGAAACAACTCATAAATAACAAGTTATTGAGAAGAATGGACTAATTTGCATTAATAGGTAACAAAAGGAACAAATACAACCCGAGCCTTGGTGTTGTGCAAGTCCCTCCCAGGGTCCATCAAGAGTTCTCCTTTACTTTGACAAAGCTCACCCACTTCCAAATAGAACAAGCAAAGATGGCAATCTCTCCTCACAAGCTTCTAAATGGGAGTCCTAATTCCTGCAGCATTTACCCTTAGAAATATATAGCTTTCAACCTCTTCTCCTTCTGGCCCAATGGCTGTATTTATAGTGCTCAAGAGGAAGTTAATCAGGTCCACCATCAATGGGATAATCCCCTCTTTGGATGGGATAGCTCCCTTATTGATGGGATAAGTTCCTCTTTGGTAGGAGTGCATGAACCATCTGGAGGCGCTCAATACACGTCGAACAACCTTCTAGAATGCTCTAGAAATGACCACAAGTGACTTTTTAAAGATGAAACTTGCGCATTTTAACCTTTACAGGGGGATGCACCTGCCCCTTTACATACAGAGCGTCCAAAGACGCAGCTTTTGTGAACATTGGGTGCGTCCCCGTAGGTAAGGTTGAGAGAACCTGCGTCCCCAGAGATAAATACATTTATAAAAGACTTTCTCTCTTTTGGAGTTTGACATGGAGAGCAGAGGTATAAGACTTGCCTAAGAGGATAGCATGACTCTTGATTGAGCCATACTAACTGTAAATAGTCATGGTGACATTTTTTAGTGTAACAGATTGCCCCCTAAAGTGCGAAGTCTGTAATAGATTAGGGTTTCGTATTATCTAGGAAGGGTGAAGCGCTTTATCATTTCAAGGATTATCTCATGGAGAGCCTGGTCAGAACCTGCAATTTTCAACACAAAATACATGTATAAGATTATATCATCACTGAGGTATGCATTCCCATACTCAGATCAAAACTTTAACTAACAGACTAACTACTCTGATACAGGAATGATCTTGCAGTACATCATAATCATAGACTTTTGTAGACACGGTATGGGCGCAGCCATCTGTTTATGATTAGTCTACTTAGATAATGAATACAAAACTCCTCGCAGCCTGGATGGTGGAAACTAGATCCAGGGTCTTCATTTCTACCTCCTGAATTGGTACGATTCTAGCCATGCGAATAAATGAGTTGATGTCGAACATGGTAGAAACCACTTGATTACCAGTCGATGATGTAAACTATTAACAAGTGTGAGAGAGACCACTAGTAATGTCAATGGTTCTCAAAGTACCCAGTACAATCCATGAGATGTGAATGAATGAGTTGATGTCGAACATTTCACGGAATCCTTCGATTGAAAGTCAATGATGTAAACTGTCGTCAAAGGCGAGAAACCTGCCATTGATGCATGCAGACTTCAAGGTACTGACGATTTCTAAGTCATCTCTCTAGATAATGTGCTGATGTCGATAGAAAGCGACCCGTTGGAGGCAAGCCCACAACACGAAATCATTTGTTCAAGTTGAAGAAATGTTGCTGTAAGGACTGACTCAGGGATGGTCAAATGGATGACAAGTATTTTGCAGATGAAAGTTTTGCTTGCAGACCTCTTGAACACATAATGACACGACAGATGGCTTGGTGATGAATAACTCAAAGTTAATCCCCGGAACCCGGCTGAAGACTTTCAAAGTGGTTTGATTAACTGTGAGGTAAAGGATTTCCCAACCCAGGTGAATGAAAAGTGTCGTGTCCAAGAGTGGTAATAAAGTTTCTTCTAAGACAAAAGATAACAAATAGGCTCATTCTTCTCTCTTTTCCCCCACCATTTCTGGCAAGTACCTCTTTATTTTTAACAAGCTTGAGGAGGATAACATATGCTTGATTATAAGCTCATCCTTCGGACGAGTCCAACCTAGTTTTGATTCGAACCCTAGGAAGGAGTGGTTCGTTCTTGTTTGTAATTGAACAGGTCCTTTACTGTGAAATTTTAACGAGCCCAGTATAGGAGAAACTCGGCGTTTTTCATTTTTAGAGAGTCTGAAAAAACTTAAGAAGACTCCAGGTTGAACTTTTTCGTAAAGTTGTGTCTCCCAAGCCCGAAAAAGTATAAAATAATACTTGAGAGAACCGCTTGATCTTGCGACCAAGGAGTACTTTCATGATTAGTGTCTTTGATCTGAAAAGTAAAAAGTAATCAAGGACACGTCGTTTTATTTCCAATATCGAGTTTGAAACAACAAAAACCCGGCAATCTTTTCCTGTTTTTACGGTCAGAAAAGGGCTATAAGGGGACCGTCTTTTAATTCTGTTTTAACGAGTGTAAAAGAAACGCTCGACAATCTTTTCATGTTTTAGGAGTCTGAAAAGGGCTTAAAAGAGAACTCCAAGGTTTCACTTTTTCGTAAGTTTTAACGAGTTCGAAAAAATGATAAAAATGTACTCATATGGCCGACTTTCAATTTAATTTACGAGCAGGAAAAGACAGAAAGAACTCGGCATTTTCATTTGTTTTACGAGAATGAAAGATAACAAAATATTCTCGGGATTTTCATGAGTTTAACGAGTCTTGAAAATAACTGAAATTGACTCGAGATAGGTTTCATTTTTACGAAAGCTTGAAACAGAGAAAAACTATGCTTCAAAGTAGTTTCATTTTTTACACAAGCTTGAAACAGAGAGAAATTGTGCTTGATGCCCCCTAAGCGTAACTGCTAGAGCGCATGCCCCCCTGCTTCATTTCATTCAACTAAGTACAAGCTGGATGGAATGAAGGTTCATGTACGAGATCATTTGAAAGACTCGACCTAAAATTGTAAGAAAATTATGCAAAAAACTGAAATAACTAACCTAAATACTTAACATTTATGAGATCTAGTCAAACTCTCGACTCAAGTAGAGGAGGATTTGTTTCATTTTTTAACGAGCTTGACACAGGAAAAGAATTATGCTCGGATTCAGTTTCATGTTTACGCAAGCTTGAAATGAAAAACTATGCTTGTTATAAGTTCACATGCCCCCAGCATAATGATACAAATCAAGGTACATGCCCCCCAAGCTTCATTGCATGCAATGAGGTGGATGGAATGAAGCTTTACTTTCAAGATCTTGGAAAGACTTGTGGGAGTTGTTTCATTTTTTAGTGAGGTTGACACAGGAAAAGAACTATCCTCAAAACCCTTGTTTCATTTTTTAAACGAGCTTGACACAAGATAAGGAACTATGCTCATAACTACTCTCTACAATCTACCTAACAAAAACTTTACTCTAAAAACCTTGATTCATTTTTTAACGAGATTGACACAAGACAAGGAACTATGCTCTAAAATCCTTGATTCATTTTTTAATGAGCTTGACACAAGACAAGGAACTATGCTCATGACTTCTTTCGAAAATCTACCTAACTAACCTACCCTTGTTTCATTTTTTAATGAGCTTGACATAAGACAAGGAACTATGCTCAAAAAGTTCGCATGCACCCAAGCATAATGACGCAAAACGAGGTACATCTCTAAAATCCTTGATTCATTTTTTAATGAGCTTGACACAAGACAAGGAACTATGCTCATGACTACGCTCTACAATCTACCTACTTAACCTACCCTTGTTTCATTTTTTAACGAGCTTGACACAAGACAAGGAACTATGCTCAAAAAGTTCGCATGCCCCCAGTATAATAATTCAAAGCGAGGTACATGCCCCCCAGGCTTCATTGCATTCAACCAGATGGATGGATGGAACGAAGGTTTACTTTCAATATTTAACTTGAAAAGGGAGTTGTTTCATTTTTAAAGGAGGTTGACACAAGAAAAGAACTATCCTCATACCTGATTCATTTTTTAACGAGGTTGACTCAGTAACAGGAACTATCCTTAAACCCTACTTTCTACAATCTACCTACATATCTTAAAATCTACCTGATTCATTTTTTAATGAGGTTGACTCAGTAACAGGAACTATCCTCATGCTAACCTGTTTCATTTTTTAACGAGGTTGATACAGGAAAAAACTTTCCTCGTTACATCCCGTTTCATTTTTTAATGAGGTTGAGACGGGAACAAACTATCCTCGCACACACTGATTCATTTTTTAACGAGGTTGACACAGTAAAAGGAACTTTCCTCGAAACATCCTGTTTCATTTTTTAACGAGGTTGACCCAGGAACAAAACTATCCTCGCAACTCCTTGTTTCATTTTTTAATGAGCTTGACACAAGACAAGGAACTATGCTCATGACTTCCAGTTTCATTTTTTAATGAGGTTGAGACTAGAAGAAACTATCCTCACGAGCCTGTTTCATTTTTTAACGAGGTTGATACAGGAAAAAACTATCCTCGCGCACACTGATTCATTTTTTAACGAGGTTGACTCAGTAAAAGGAACTTTCCTCATGCACATTGATCATGGCTTCTAACTGGAAGAAAGACATGTCAATGGACACACCTTGATCATGGCTTCCAAGAGGTCTTCATCAGAAGGAAGAATAGTTCTCTGGAAGGAACACATGTCAAGGGTCTCAAAAGGGATAAGAACATCGCATTCAAGTAATCCCATAGAGTTTTCCATGTCAATTACTGGATCTAAATCAAAGGAAGATGAGCAAACAGTGAGAGGCTCACTTACATTGGTAACTAAAAACATGGGACCAGTTGCCACATAATTAACCCATGGCAGGGTAGATACCACTTGAGAATCAAGAACATTTAGGGCTGTCATATTATTGGTAGTTGAAACAAGACTAGGGAACGAAAGTTGGTCTACAGTTACAATACTGCCATTGTGAGGGAAAGACATCACGCGAAAGAGTGTCGATACGACAGCTTTCATTGCATAAACATAGTCTCGCCCAAGGAGTAAATTGAAATCCAAGGGACCTCGAACTACTATAAGATCAATACAGACAGTTTTACCTTCCAAGGTAATAAAAAACTTAGGAAGGATCCCTAAAGGTTCACTAATGGTTCTGTTAAAAGCTTTCATATTCTGCGTAATAGGTGCAAGCTGAGGGGAACCCAAAGCTTTCCAAACAGTTGAGGATAAAATACTGACAGAAGCACCTTCATCTACCTGAGTACGATGTATGTCCCTACTACCAGCCTTGACAATGATTTGGAAAGGGATGGAGGAAGGAAGACGAGGTTCTGTCAGACTATTCCAATCAAAGGAAAAGACCTCAGTACTTGGAGGGGGTTCTGTAGGAACAGTTGAAATGCCCCCCGGCATAGAAGAATCTGATGTAACAAGAAGAACCTGAGCGGTATGAAGTTCACTCTCTAAATGGAAAGTGGGATCGACCGAATGTGAAATTGAATCGACCACTTGATCAACTAATGGATCATCAACCTGAGTGACATGAGTTTCACTCTCCAATGGGAGAGTGTGATCGACTGTACTTGAATTTGAATCAATCACTCCGTCATTTGACGGTAGGTTGGGAGAAAGTTTACGGTAACCAGTTGGAAATTCTTGCTGTGGAACAGTAAGGTTTTCCAACAAAGTTGAGGCTTCATCCATGTGAGGGCAAATGTGAGTTTGATGACTCCCTTTGCATAACTTACAAGGAAACCTAACTTTACCCTTTTTCCCAGGAACCTGACTATCACTGGTTGATGGATCAACGGAAAGTTGATGAGATTTTTCCGACCATACTTCCAAGACCTTTGGAATACCAGGACAATTGACAAGGAAGTGGTCACCCTTACAAAGCTTTCAAGGGTATTTGGGTTTACGATGTGTGTCAGAATTTTCCTCAACACAACCAACACTTACAGCCATGGTTGGTTGGTTGACTTCTTTCTTATCTTGCTTCTTCTTCTTCTTCTTCTTCTTCCCTTTCTTCTTCTTCTTAGCCTCCTGGTTACTAGCGTCAAGGCTTTTACCAGGCGAAGAGGAAGAAATGGAGGAAGAAAAATTAGGCGAAGAAGGTAAAGGGTCAACAGAAGGTTGGTGATGTTGAGATGGTGAACTCTGTTGAGGTGAAGCATCCGGTTGAGATGGAACAATTGGAGTATTTTGGGCCAACGAAGTTGAAAATAACCATATCGGTAAACCTATTGTAAATCCAGGTAATGAAAAAGTAGCCATATAAGGAGGACCAACATTTCCAAACTAAGGAAAAGTACTAGGATTCTCATTAGGAGGGGTTCCTAGGTTGATAAATTCCGGAAGATTTGCCATTATATTCAACTTCAGTGAATTTTATTAACAATCTTAAAACTAAAATTAACAATTCACAATTCACACCTAACAATGAAAATTCACAATTCACACCTATGGTCTCTAAAACTAAAAACAAACAAATTAACACACGCTATCAAATCTAGGAGTCAAACCATACACAAACAGTAGCCTTCCGGACCGAAAACACTAGTTGGTGATGAAGCCCAACATCGCCGAATTCAGTACAGAAGTGGTGGGTGGAACGGTTACCCCGGCAACCTGCTTAATGAATAGACTGGACCAAGTTCCTCCACTTTTAACCGTCTCGAGTGAAGTGAACCCCCCAGAAAATCCAAGTGAGTCTAGCCGACGTCTGCTCCAGGTACAGTGGGATCTTCCCTCCACCGTCACCTTGGGTAGAACCCTAAAGATAATGGTCACTAAGGTTACCAACAACAACAAATGCACCTGGGGGAACAGTCTACACTCTGACAACACGCAAGGGCAGAGTATCAAGCTCAATCCCCTTGCTGGCTCCTTGACAATAATCCAAGGTTTCCCGACAAGTGACCCTTGGCTCCTCGACAATGGTTAATCCGAGGTTTACCATTTGTAATACGTGCGTGTCTGGCGTCGTTCCCAACGAGGGAGGATTGATCCCCTCACTGGTTCGTACACGAGCTCGTGCTTCTCCTTTAAGAGGAGCTTTCCCAGAGTACAAATGAAACAGTCGGATTTATCCTACCACAAGATGAGCTACCTGTTTGGTTTTGCTGTCTTGGAGAGTTAATTACTCTCCTACTCCAAGACACTAGCCTAAGATATGTTGGTGTTTCAGAGCCCTAGAAATGTAAAAACTACTAGATGAATTTTAATTAAGCGCTGTGTTATTAAGGCTGTTATTACTCAAATGGGTAAATGGAGATGAAACCAATGGTGTTATGACCCGACTCAACTGAATGCAATCGAATATGATAATGTAATCGTTTCAATTCGATGAATCCTAACTAAAGTAAGGAGAGAGTTTCCATTCACTTCCAACAATGCAAAAAATTGATCACTAAGAGAAAATATAACAAATTCTCTAATGCACTAATTTTATCAAGAAAAACTAATGCAAATCAATTCCAAACCATTTTTTTTTTTTTTTTATTTTTGTGTAAATTCAAATCAAAGAAAGCTGATCTAAATCTACGATTGATTTTTCAGAATGTAAACTATGCAATTGTAATCTATGCACAATTCACTTGAAAAGTATGCAAATGTAATCTATGCACATTTTTCATTCATATTCTGAAAATGAGAATTCTAATTATGCAAATGTGATCTATGCAAGAGAATTCTCAAAAACAAGACGATTCTAATGTGATCTAAGAACCAATCAAGTGCAAGTCGAGAAAATTGGGTGAGAGTTCCAAAGATCAAAAAATAAAAACACTCAAAGGCGATTAACACTCATAAAAAGATGCAAAATTGTGAAAAGACTGAGACAAACCTTCAAGTAATGACCAAAGGAAATCAAATTAAGGATTTCTCAAAAAAGAGACTCAAAACACCCAATTGATGAAAGCTTAAAGCAGGAATGCCAATGAAACAAGCTTAGGTGAAGATCTTTGACAGGAGACTAATGGATCTGGGCAGTAAAAACTAAGAAAAAGCAAAATCTAAGAGGAAAAATGTAAAAAATGGAATTTTCTTAAATTTTAGCAGGGGACGCAGGCAACCCGTTAAGACAGGTGCGGGCCCGCTCTGTGCACATAGCGACAGTGCGTCCAGGGATGCACTGTGCAATACTCAGAGGGTGCGTCCTACTGGAAAATTCAAGAAAAACCAAAGTAAATCTAACCCTAAGCTAACCCACCCAAAGACAAAGTCACAGAGCCAAAAACCAGAAAAATAAACCAATTTTCTCAGAGCAAAGTTCATACAAAGGAAAAGTCTTTCACATCAATGGAGTCCCCAGCGGAGTCGCCAATTTGTCGAACAACCTTCTAGAATGCTCTAGAAATGACCACAAGTGACTTTTTAAAGATGAAACTTGTGCATTTTAACCTTTACAGGGGGACACACTTGCCCCTTTACATACAGAGCGTCCAAAGACGCAGCTTTTGTGAACATTGGGTGCGTCCCCGCAGGTAAGGTTGAGAGAACCTGCGTCCCCAGAGATAAATACATTTATAAAAGACTTTCTCTCTTTTGGAGTTTGACATGGAGAGCAGAGGTATAAGACTTGCCTAAGAGGATAGCATGACTATTGATTGAGCCATACTAACTGTAAATAGTCATGGTGACATTTTTTAGTGTAACACTCAGTAAGAGCAGAAACGATTAGTGAAATAGTTGTTCCTCCCAAGAAGAAGAAAATCAAAATCAAGAGCTTGCGAATGGAACAGATGAAGCTGTAGGGCTTAGTGAAAAGACTTAGACAAAAGATAAGAATATTAAAAAGGAGA
Organism: Pinus tabuliformis; assembly: GCA_031772625.1. Taxonomy (NCBI): domain Eukaryota; kingdom Viridiplantae; phylum Streptophyta; class Pinopsida; order Pinales; family Pinaceae; genus Pinus; species Pinus tabuliformis. Next base: position 184,680,322 of record CM062820.1, read on the forward strand.
AAAATTGAAAGTAGAACCCCAAAAATGGTGAATGCAGCCATTCAAACTGAATTCCATGATACAAGGGCTACAGAGACTCAAACCGAGCCAATACTCATTCAAAACGATAAGGAACAACATGCAACCATTACAGAAGTGGTTTCCCAAATAGAGACTACATATTTATGCAATGCAGTTATTCAAACGGAGTCAATACCCTCCAACAGTGCAGACACCTAGACAGATATCCAAGCCAAAGATGTTTTGATAAACAACGATCCTGGTGTAACAAATCTTCAAGAGAAGCTAGCACAAGCTCAACTGACTATAGAAAGGCTTGAGGAAGAAACTATTCCCCAACAAAGGTACTGGGAATTACAGAGGCAATTGTGGAATATCAATGAATTGGAAAGTGAGGCCTTCGAGAAATGTTAGAGGGCAAAAGAAAGAACTTAAGAGATAAAGAGCAGACTGGAAGTAACCATGTGTCAGATGGATACTCTCTGTTCCCTTTACACAGATGTTTTAGCATTCAGGTCCCCTGCTGTTATCGGGAAAACTAGTGTCTATGCAGAGCTGCTAGTCCCACTAAGGTTGGTAGCTACCTTAGAAACAAACAAACTAAAAACTACTTTCATTTTCATTTACGAGAAATAGATAATAGAAGAATAAGGAGACCAACATATGTCTTTCGCTTGGTTCCTTGTGTTAGCCTCCTGTTACAACAGGTTTCATATTTCATGATTGACAGTGGAAGTGCCAAAAATGTTCATCTTTTCCACGCTGCAAAGGTTCCATTTTTGAAAGGTTGCTCAGTTAAAGGAAAGCCAAACAGCCTAAGCTTGGTTTCCCTAAAGTTTAAATTGCTTGTCTTAGAATATAGAGAATAATATCCGGCCAAATAGTTTAAACTTGGCAAATGTGTAGATAGGTAGAGAATCTTGGGAGCTCAACAGTTCAAGCTGAGCCCCTGGCAGAAATAAGGGTAGTTTTTAGATAGGAAGGCAGTTGAAAAGAAAAAGAGATCAGGGTTTGCAAATCTAAGAGCACCCTTCCTGAAGTAACAAAAAATGCTAGGTGTTGTAAAAAGGGTAGGTAGCCTGGGGTTGCAGAAACAAGATTGTCTTCAGTTTTGGGCTTTAACAAGCACAACTCATCTCATCAATGGCAGAATTTTTGGAAGCATGTCTAACTTCCCTTCTCCTCCCCCTCAAAATTTCCTCACTAACATCCCCTTAAGGACCTTGCGATCTGCCCAAAAAGTCTTCATTCTGCTCCATTTCTATAAAGCATCAAGGCAATGTTGGCTTTCTTAAATGAAAAGAAGCCACATTTCTTGTATAAAATCACTTCTTCACTTTCATTAGTCCCTACATCTAAGTTTTACTATTGAAACTTAGCCTTCTGCTCTTCTTTCACCTCACAGTCCATATTAACTCTTAATTTTATTATATAGCTCCCTAACCACTCCCCTATCCCTATTTACTACAAAAATTATATAAAAATCCCAAAAAATATTAAATAGCCCTCCCTTGGCACTATAGTCATATGCTCTAAAGTCTGGGGAAATATCAAGTCCATCTGGGACTCATATTTAACCTTCCTCGTCTGTCCCTTGGGATCAGTTAACCTCTGGTGAACTGATAACCGTTTCATCCCCCCTCCTCAGTCATTTCCCAGGGTTAATGTTTAAAATACCTCATTAAACATTAAGTTGTTCATTTCCCCCTCGCTTAAACCTTACCCGCAAAACCCATATCTGTAAAGTTTTAACCCCCCCGTGCTCACACAAACCCAAATCTGCTTTATTAATGTTGTAACCCCCCGCTGTATCAATAAATTAAATAAAATGTCGGGCGAGTCCCCGCCATAACCCACCGTCACATTGATTGTCCCGCCAGCCATTAGATCTGGCCCGCCCCAGATCTATGGTGGGCGGGCCTTTTCGCACACCTACTGCCCGAACTTTAGCCTCCGGGAGATGGGCGGTATTACCGCCGTACTCTCGCCACGCGTCAGGCTCTGGGGTGTGGTGGAGCCCCTCCCCCCAAAACCGCCCAGGCGCTTAGGCGGTGCGCCCGAAACCGTTTACCGCCCTCCCCGGTGATGTAAGCCCCACGTCACCTGCCACGTGGCCTCCTACCACCGTACCCCACCACTGTACGTGATGACGTCATCTGCTAACATTAGCCCACCACATCACCCATCCGTACCCCAGGAACCGCCGATGACGTCATGCTGACGTCATCCTGAAAAAGCGCCAAAAGCGCCAAATGTCAATTTTTTTTGCTTAAAAGTGCGCGGACGACTGTTGTAATTCATTTTTATGGGTTCATTTGAACGCACCGGCTCCCTGTTCCATTCATTCTCTCACTCCCAAAGCTTCAAAGCGACCAGGCAAGCTACTGCGGACTGCAATTCAGCTTCATCGTCTATCTGCAAACCAGTTTGTCTACTTTCGTCACAGTCTGAACCAGGTATTTGTCATATCCTCCTCTTTTTCGCTCCTGCTCATTCATTTTGCCCACTACATGCACTGTAAGCCTGTAAAGTTCCCCAATTCGTAGTTCTGCTACGCCTGTGACTTCATTAAACTTGCTAAAGGCCCCTCACTTCAGAAAAATCTCAGGAACCTTATGCCCATTTACGCTTTTGCGGGCGAATTCTGTTTAAAAGCTCGGCCCCCAGCAAAAATTGTTGAGCAGCTTAGTATTGCCCAATTTTACCCCGTTCCGCTGTTCAAATCCGTTCACTGAAATTGCAATTGCCCTCTGCTCCCCTGCATTGTTCCTCATAGTCCTTAGCTCCAGAGAATTCACCAAAAAAGGGAGGTTGACCCAAAACTCCTCCAAGTTGGTCTCTTACAGCATAAGCTCTCAAGCCGTTCAACTACTATCACATTTGAAGTTCAGTTTGCCTACTCTTGCTAGTTGTTGCAAGAAAATTTGATAGCCGATTGTTTCATTAGCCCTCTTTTAGCTCAAGCACTCAAAGTTGCATAATGGCCGCTGCTTCTACTCTGAATGTTACTCCCATCAACCCGCCAAGTAAAGAACTGGAGTCCATGCCCTTGGCCGATACAGATTACCTCATTCAAGACTTTGTTGCCAAAAGAAATCATCTACACACCTACTGCCAGCTGAGAAATAGCTTCCTAGACAAAACTGACAAGTATTACATATGGGAGTCTAATCTGCCCTATTATTTCCTCCCTTCTGCGAATATTTTTCCTGAGATTATTCACCTCTGTGCTGCAAATTATGAACCAAGTCAAAGGGCTTTCAAGTCTTGATCTGGGAGCATACTTTTCTACACTACTCCTGACTACATCAACTAGATGTTGAACTTTAAAAAGTGTGAAACACTGTTGCCCTTATCCATAAATAATTTGCTACAAGAAGCCTCTTGGTTCCCTGGTACCAAGATTGAAATAGTTGCTGAGACATTTATGAGGGCAGATTGCCAACCGAAGGAACCACCTCCATTTCCTTATGATCATTTCAATGAGGTGGGAAAATTTCTGGTAGATATGATATCCTATGTGTTGGGATTCACCTCAACTGAACTTGTAGATGAAACAGTGTTGGTTATATTGTCTTCTTTCAGCCAAGGACAGCCTCCTGCTGTCAAGTATAATTATGCCAGGTTCATATCGGACAAAATCCATGACCAGCTCACAAGACTAGATAGGCAGGGAATTTTCAAATATTCCTCCTATATCTATCATCTCTTCATGTTTTATCAATCTGACATCTTCCAATGCCCTATCAAGAAATTGGATTCAAGGAGAGGAAGGAGGTCTGTTGTCTTCGGGTCATCAGTTTTCCACCAAGTTCAAGACTCCCCTTATTCATACTATGAGTTCATTGACCAGTTTGTATATCCTGTGTCCTGCCTCCTAATGAAGGTCCCTCCTCCTAGAATAACCTATGAAATGAAAAAAATCTTGCAGTTGTCTAAGAATTTCAAATTAGGTGATTGGTACCTATATCAAAACCATACTATTATCAGAATTTATGGCTGTGAGTTGTGTCCTTATAGGCTTCCGAGATATGTGCCAATGAGGTTGTTTGCATTAGAATACTATAGAGAACTTATAAATTTAGATTTGACTCACTTCCACAGCACCAAGAAAAGGGCACAACTGAAATTCAGAGACCGCCTAGGCCCCTTCATCATGAACAAGAAGGATGGTTGGCAAGAAGCTGACCTAATACTCAAAGATCAATTTAAATTGAAGAGGAGTTTCAGGTGGGTCCCTTATGACCCACTTGGTTTTATTAATGCCAGAAGGGTCAAGTATAGATTGACACCATATGACCACTGCAAAATCCCCCAAGTCGAACCATATGCTAATCAAGATGCTTGGGTACATGGAACTTTAGTGGAAGAGTTAACTCAAGAGGAAATTTTGGAACAAACTGCTAAGGATCTCGAAAAGACTCTTGACTTAGATTCTGATGACCAGGTATATTTCAGGCTGCCATATCAAGTGGAAGAGGGCCCGTCTACAGCTGCATCTTCACAGATTGCCCAAGGAGCTTCTACATCAGCAACATGTACAGCCAAAGGGAAGGAACTGATGGAAACATAGCAAGCAGTTAGGGAACAATTGGTCACCTCAACAGAGCAAACTCAAGGTGAAGCTCTTCCACAACAAATAGTGGCAGCCCAAATACCAATTTTACAGACTCCTGCCCATGAAGAGAGAGGCAGGGAAAGAGACCAGAAAGACTTCACACCTTCCAGTGGGTCTACACAGCAACCTGAGTCAAAAAGGTGAAGAGTGGACTCTCCAATTGAGGAGGAGGTCAGTGAATAAGTTATGGAAAGCCCAAGAAGGGAAGCAAGTCTGCATACACCAACAAGCTCTGTTCAGCAAGAGCAACAAAGACAGTAAGAGCAAGATGTACAACACGGATTGGAGGTATTTTCCTCCACACAGAAAGGTAAGAAACCAGCCAGCACCAAGGCCAGCTTCAAAGAAATCAAAGCTCAAAACGAGCAACTAAGAATGCAATTGTACAAGCAATTCTTGAAAGCAACACCTGCCAAATAGGAAAGACTGATGGCCGCATTTGATATAAAGCAAGAAAAGATGTTTTTGACCCACTTCAAGCCCAAGGTTCAAAAGCCACAGTCAGCTGCAGATTTTGTTAAGACAAGGCTAGAGGTCCTGTCTAAAGATATTCACCCGATGGACCAAATAGAGCTACACAAGCAGACAGCCGAAATTCTTTATGCCACACTTGCTGAGAAGGCCACGTTGGCTCATGAGTTGAATGAAACATTGAAGAATACCAACACTCAGTTGGATTTTGAAAGACTGTCGTCCATGACTAAAGATAATAGAATTAAAACACTGGAGGAGATTATTGTGGACTTAGGACATAATCCTAAAGATCCTAAGGGTGTGAGGACCCTTATGAAAAAGAAAGACGATGACATTGCTGCATTAAAGAAGAGATTGAGGTTGCTTCTTACTGAGCATCCTCAAACAGGGGAACTGCAGAAAGAAAAAGAAGTTGAGGATCAACTGGATTTGATCATGAAATTAAACCAACAAGTAATTGATTTGGAAGGAGAAGTGGAGAAGGCACTGCAAGGAAAACATGGAGAGTCGACCTCCCAGCCACCTCAAACACTTCCAACTGGTGTTGCTATTCCTCCAGCACAAGAAACAACCACCCCTCCAATTATTCCAACAACCACGGCAACTACAGGTGCTACAACAGCAACAACAACAATTCCTAACTCTAGCATGAGCATGGATGAATTAAAAAGGGCTATCAAAGAAGTAGAGTTTCAGGCAACAGAGATTAAACAGGCCAGAGAAAAATTGGCTGAGCTAGAAACAAAATATGACAAATCTAAAATGACAGTGGGTGAGCAGTCAAAAGAAATCAAGACCCTGAAGGACAGAATCAAAACCTTGGAGAAGGAGCTGTCATTGGATAAAACTTTGGCTGAAATAAAGAAGATCCTGTGGGCCAAAATAAATCAGTCAATCACTGGCCAATGGAGGTCAATTCAGGCAATATATGAACAAGTGGAACTGCTTGGTTGGACTAAGACTGAAATCCAGAGAGCCAAGGCAGCGTTAGGAAATATGCCTGACCAGGCCAACAAAATGATCAATTTTCTGAATCATCAGACTAGGGAAGAGCTGGCAGCACTCCATATCATGAGCATTACAGATGCCATACTGACCTCAAAAAGTGTGCTCACGCTAAGGAGCCTGGTGCAAACTCTGGAGGCAAGATGTCGGGATATACAAAGAGATGTAGACAATTTTGATGTAAGGCTTGCAGCATTACAAACCAGGGGATTTCCCAGCCTACTGACCAGTGCTGGAAAACTATTGACATGTGACCAGTATTCTACCAGGCTCAATAATTTTGTCAATAATCAGCTTATTGCTGCATCAAGTTCCGCAACAGAGACAGGGCCACCTACAGGATAGATGTTCTATGACAAACTGGAGAGCTTATTTTACCTGGAGCACGAGGTCAATCACCTGTTTGAGATGCCGCCTAGTTATTACAAGTACACAGAGGCCGATGAAACACTTGTCAAAATACAAAGACATCAGTGGCCTTCTGAGAATTGGTGGCAAGCAATGCTGGCCGTATTGCCCAGGTGATTTCAGTTTTTCCCTCTTTTTTGTTTATTTCAAAATCGCAGACAGCTGCAGGTCATCAGCGAGCACAGGTTAAGGCACAGAGTGCACTAGACAGAGCAATGAAGGAAGGCGCAGGATAGGTGGGAGCAGTTACCAAGCAAAAATGCTGAGGTGGCGAACCTAAGGGCGCAGATTTCTAAAAACGCAGCCCAGCCGACTGAAAGTGACTCAAAAGTCAAACACTCACTGATAGAGAGAACAGCTGTGGAATTTGTATTTATTTCAGCATTTACTTTAAATCAACCACTCCTTAGGAGTTGGTAGAAAAGTTATGAGCTATTAACTTCTCGTCTAGATATTTTTTGTATTCAATTTTTGTATAAATACAACCCTTTGCATTGTTAGAAGGGTTGGTCAGCTAATGTATCTCAAGAGAGACTCGCACTATATGTCTGATATTTTTCCGTAATCAAAGACTGCTTTAAAGTTTTGGAGAACAACGGTCTACGTAGTGTTTAATGGTTGGAGATGTGAATTTGGAATCCTTGCGCTGCTTTATGAAACAATAAGTGTTTCTCATCTCTGTTATTTTCATCTCATATATGCTCAAATCACAGAAAGAAAGATTGGTTTAGAATTTGCATGCTTGCACTCTATGCTCAATTTCTGTGGTCTCTTAATGTTTTCCTCTTGACTTAGGCATGAATATGAATTCCTTTATGGCTCATATTTCACCTTTTCACATGTGAATGACTATTAACTAGGAATTCTTAATTGCTCCTAGGCAAAGCTCATTCATCTTCTTTCTGCTAAACATGTTTGAGAGATTCTTAATTGCCTCTCATGCCTTAGCTTTCACTCCATCCTTTAGCTTAAAAGATTGTTTTGTATGCAGCTACCTTGCTCCATGTTTGTCTTGTGACCAAGAAAACGCACCAGTGGTCCTGCTCTTTGAATCCATGCCCAATGATTTGAAATTGACCAGATAATGTTTTACCTCTCTACTTGAAAGCACCATCCTTCCCACCAAAATAGAAGTTAAACCCCTGAACTCAATAGGTAGCCTAAAACCCTTCTCAACAAAGCTAAATCAGAAAGAGATAGCCCTCTCTGATTGCAGGTAGGCTAGGACCTACAGTCCAAAGTTGGTTTGTGGTTACCTCGGCCGTATCCTTTTACGAAGCTTAAGGACAACCTGAGTGATAACACCTTGCTCGATTCCTCTCCCTTCTGATAGAACTTTGCCACTTGCTTCCTTGTCTACCTAGCTTCATAGAGCACCTGGATAATCAAAGCAGCATAATATTATCCAAGAACATAGATCTATTATCATGAACAATATAGGACCGGATATATATTGACCACACAAATGCATAAATCATCAATCATACAAGAATGTGGAGGAAAACTTGAATAGATTTATTGGCAATCAAGAAAGAGAAAAGAGGATTACAACCAATTTTTCTGACCCAGCATCATCCTCTCAGAAAGAAAGCCCTTCTTCACCTGATCACCCAACACTATGATATTGCACCAAGAAACCAACAGCACTTCCTTACAAGATACAAAATTCCATCCTCTGGATCTCTTGGATGAGGGATCCATATATAGATATTTGCAAGGGGAATGAGTCAGCTTTTGAGATTTTATTAGTGTTTTCTCTCTGATAGTTCTTGATTCCACTTGGAGATTGAAGATCTCTTACTCATCCCTGGTCGAATGCAGAGAAGCAAGTGTCACAGGAGAATTTTATGGAAGATTCCATGCTCCTCCACCTTGCGGATTGACCTTGCCATTTGTCAACTCTCGCCCATCACACCCCATAGAAGGGTTTTTCAACATGCATTGTACCTACTGTGTGTATTCAGGTGGGATGCAACGCACTTTGACTATGGAGCAGGTGAAATGGTCCAGTTTTGACTAGTTCTGAGTAGTTTTTCATGGAGAACTTCTGGGAGATGCTGTAATCAGTTGACCTTGTTCTTTTAGGGGTCAGAACAAAACCTTCAGGGACTTAGGAGACCTTGGTTTATGGACATTTATGATTGGGGTTGCAATGCCCAAAAATGTCTATAACAGTTGCCCCCTAAAGCATGAGGTCGTTAATCTTTTGATGTCGGGTGAAATGCTTTATCATGAGGATCCGAAGTTTCTTCAAGCTGGAAGGCGACCTGTAATAAGATACAATAAAATACATTATCTTCATAATATTTTCATGATCTAGCTGAGGCGGGCATTTCCCATGCTCAGCTTTGTAAATTCATTTTCATGTACATAGGAGAGACAATCGTCTGAGTGTAGACTGATGATTCTGGTAGAGCCATCATCCCTTAGATTGGATGATTATCTGTGAAGCAGTGATGTACATTTGATGTCTTTATTTTCCTGAATATATATCGTAGCCCGAATGGATGAAACGAGATCCGGGGTCTTCAATCTCATTCGATCTTCACTCAAGGTACGAGTCGATCCATGTGAGAGATGTTCTGAAGTCGAACATGGAAAGACATTGCCTGATTATCAGCCAATGATGTAAGCTGTTAACAAGCGCGAGAGGAATCACCAATAATAATGATGACCCTCAACGTACTACAGTACAATTCACGTGGTGTGAATAAGGGACTTGGTGTTGAACGCCACGCAAAATCTTTCGGTCGAAGGCCATTTATGTAAACCTGTCGCTGGAAGTGAGAAACTTGCCATTGAGGCATGCAGGCTTCAAAGTACTGAAAGGGTTGTTCCTAGATCGACTTCTTGGATAATGAGCTGATGTCGACAAGAAGCGATCCGTCATAGGAGGGCCTTAGGAAATCCCACATCAATGACATGGAACGGAGCAAATGATTTTAGTGGAGGTGAAAACGATCTGGTGATATAAGATTCAGGATGGCAGTCATGAAAGAATGGAGCGTAAATGTATTGCAGTGGGTGAGACACAGGTGAATTCTCTGAGTGACTTCTCTTGAACATATCGGTGACACTGACATGATGGATTGGTAGCATTAAACCCAAATATGGATGGTGTGACGGAACCATGGTGATGTGACCAGTGAATGGAATAACCCAATCCAACTCAGATGTGGAGTGAAAGTGTCATGGTCAAGAGCGACTTGCTACCAACAAAGTTTCTTCAACTTTTCTTCCCAATTTTTCCCCAGTCATTGCTGACCAGTACCTCTTTATTTTTGTCAAGCTTGAGGAGGATAACATATGCTTGTTCTATAATTTTCCCTTCAGGCAAACCCATCGCTATGTTTTAACGAGCCTAGCGATAGTGAAACTCGTTCTTGTCTGTTATGGACAAGTTTGTTGCTATTAGGTTTTAACGAGTTTAACGACAAAGATAACTCGGTTCTTTTCAATTTTAGAGAGTCTGAAAAGGGACGTAAAGGAAACTCCAAAAGTCCTTTTTCATCATCTAATCCCTCAAGTCTGATAAAGTATAAAATAATAGAAAAGGGATGAATTTTCGGTAATTTTAACAAGCCGAACAAAACAAGCGCTTGATCTTTTTGTGTAGCAATCCCTCAGGTCCAAAAAGATTAAAATCTAAAGGAGGGATAGCACTTCTGGTCCCTTTAACGAGCTGTAGAGGCCAATGGCTCAGAAATCTTTTCATATTTTACGAGTCTGGTGAAAAGAGCTTAAAGGAGACTCGTCTTTGAGGAATGAGTGATAGATTCGGGTAGCAGCTGATTCCAGGTAAGGTTTGGAATTTTCTAATCATGGCAGTGTCACAAGGATGGCTAACAGGATCACTCTTCGCATCTGTTCCTCAAAAGGGGTAAACAATCAAGTGGAGGTGAATGATCGGCTAATACAGAGTGGAGGTGATGATGAGAACATGACCAAGGCTTCAAAGGCTGAAGTAATACATTCACAATGGTTATTTACCAGAAATTGGTTCATTTTTTCATGAGCTTAAACACTGGGGGAAACACTTGCTCATTTCTTATGTTTATTTTTTAACGAGCTTGAATTCTACGTTAAAACTGCTCGATCCAGTCGTATAATAAGGGTGTCTCATCTAAGATTCCATTTTTAAAAAGCTTGCACCTTACAAAGCTTTGCTCCGCATCCTTTCTTTACGCAAATTAGGAAACGACCAATCCTACGAGTTTAAAGGGTTAGAGGACCTATAAATTTAAAAAATAAATGATCACTCTTCGCTTGCATGCCAAAAGGTTTGCATGCCCCCAGGTATAGAGAAAAATTGCCAGGTTACCAAAGATTGTTCCATCTGTGTCACAGACAAAACACTTCCTCGGCAATGTCTACTGAAATAGACAAAGGTGAGTGGCGCAGATGCCTCCACTCACATAACTTTGACGAGGGAATATTATTCCAGCCTAATCCCATTTTCCTAAATGGACGAGTGTGTCAAACTAGTCATATATCCTCCGTGGAAACCTACACTATACCCAAGGTTTTCCTGCCGAAGTAGACCAGGGCACATGCCCCCTGGGTTTCAGTCATGTCCTCCGAATCACTCGTGCTCATTAGGAGGACGAACTGGGGATTGATGAGACATTCCTTGCTTGAAAAGCCCATTTAGGGTTGGTATATGACTATTTGCTATGTGTGAACCGGGAAATGAAAGTTGGTCTACGAGCTTGACCACTCTTCCTTCGTGCTGAAAACACATTACTCTAAAGAGTGAGGAGACGACGGCTCCCATGCAATAAATATAGTCTCGTCCAATTAGTAGATTATAATACAAGGGTCCTTGGACTACCATTATGTTCATGTGAATAGTTTTCTTTCTCAATGTTATAGGCACATTGGGAAGAATCCCTAATGGTCGACTGGTTCCTTTGTCAAAGCCTATTAGATTTCTCTTGTCAGGCAAAAGTGGTGGCAAACCAAGCGCTTTCCAAGCAGTTGAGGAAAGGATACTCATAGAAGCCCCTTCATCTATGATGGTACCAGCCATGACCATTCTATATATTTGAGCAATGATTCGAAATGGTACACTAGCCGGAAAACGGGGTCTGCCTAGTAGATTCCAGTCATAGGAAACAACTAGGTTGCTTGGAGGTGGGACCGAATAGACGGTCAGATATGACTCTGACAAACTTCCTTCCTGCAGTAAAGGAATGGGTAGACTGCCCCCATGTTCATCGGAGTTTGTGCTTACGAAGAGAATTTGAACAGTGTCGTTCTTGTTCTCTTCGGTGACTGTATCATCTGAAGATGGACCTTCTGAAGGCGAGACCGGGTCAACTTCCACCTCAACATTTTGAATTTGATCTGTTATGGATTCAAATGGTTTATCTTCAATGATAGATGCTTTGGCCGACCACAAGGGCGTGTCAGCTGGATTTTCAACTAGTGACAAACTCGGCAAGAGTTTCTTATATCCAGGAGGAAGCCATAATGGTGAAACCGGACGGTTGTCCAAAACTCTTTTAGCTTCGTCTAAGAAGGGACAATGGTGGACAGCGTGATTGTCTTCACACAATTTACAAGGAAATTTATATTTTCCTTTTTGTCCAGGCGCTTCACTTTCACTAGTTGACGGTGTATGCTCAACATGATCGTCAGAGTTTGATGACACCAGGTTGTGCAAATGAGGAGAGCAGTCCCTTAAGATTCGAGGGATGCAAGGACAATGTCGATGATAGTGGTCTCCTTTGAAAATGACACATGGCGATTTAGGCCTGGTCGATGCAGTGTGTGGATTTTTGCTAGACGATTCTTGGTTGCCCCTTTTCGCCTTTGGCTCTTTCTTCTTCTTCTCTTCCTTCTTCTTCTCCTTCTTCTTCTCAGTTACTTGATTTTGGGCTTTACCAGCTTCATAAAGCGAAGAGGAAGGAGGAGAGGAAGAATTGGACGAAGTAGAGGGTTGGGGGGTAACTCTAGTATCGTTTAGTTGCTGACTTGATTGTTCAGGAATCGCGGTGTTCTGAATGACAGAAGTTGAGGAGAGCCATATGGGCAAGCCGATTGTCAATCCTGGAAGAGACAATGTGGCCATATGGGGTGCACCAACATCTCCCCAAGAGGATAAGGGACTAGGATTTCTTCCAAGGGGAATTCCTTGGTTGGTGGACTCCATTTTTCTCAAACTAGGACCAACGTAGGAAAGGTGATGTTTATTCCATTTAAAATAAATTTTAGACGCTTTGACACTACTTGTTTTTTCAATTTTTAAGAGTCGAGAAAAAACAAAATATGACTCCAGTCACCTTTGATTTTTAATGAGCCTGAAGAGACAAGTGCTCAGAAGGACCTTTTCTGTTAAGGAGTCTAAAAAGGAATGGAAGGGACTGATCTAGAAATCTAGATAGAGGGATTACCAAACCAATCGCAAAATTATAGAATACTTTTTTTACGGTACGACAGTCAATCTTCCTGAATGTTGTATTCAGTGTGTGATCGATAGGGCGGCAGACACAGCTTCCTATGGATAAAGGATAAAGCCTATTGTGGTCTCCCAAAATATACTCGACGGTACGTGGGAGAACACGTTCGTACTGGCACTTATTGTCTCAAACTGGAGGAATCCACCAACCAACAATGAAGACAACAGTTACCAGGCTTTACGACACCGAAATACGTCTCTAGCCTAGACTTCTAAATATTGTGCGTTAGGTTCCAAAGCGTTTTTAGATTCAATAAATTTATTTTATAGTTGATCTTGCTTAAGAAATTTGCCTTTCAGGTTCACTGCGTGATGTAGATGTACAATTCCTAAAATGCAACATAATATGATAAACAGTCATTCAATCTTCTTTTTGCAATGAAAATCCTATCTACTAAGGAAAGAGAGATGATTTTCTTTCAACAAAGAGCAGAGAGCACACACTATATGCACTGTCCTGAATCAAACCAACAAACAGTCTAAATGCAAATGCACATGCATGTATTTGTTTTCACCCTTCTTAATGTGTGAATGATAAAAAGAAAGCTAAGCGCAAATATGAATTATTTTTCAAAGCGACAATTACTAACAAGCTTCTTTTCAAAACAAAATGAGGACAATGACGACACTTTGTTATTTGCAATTGAAAACCTACTTTCGACACTTGAAAAACTACTAATTCAAATCAACTACAAGAGTAACAGTGTAATCGACTATTAAGAACAACCAGGTTCTCTTCTACGACTGAAAACGACACTTGCGACACTTTCAAATCAAGAAACGACAGTACAATTACGCTACTTCTTTGTAAAGGAGAACTGAAAATGACTCAAAAATACATAAAAACATTTACAGTTCTTTGCACAATGGAGGCAGAATAACAGCAAGGAAAGGGGTTTCAAATAGAGTTGTATTGACTACAGGTAGCAAAACTCCTGAATAGAGCTGAAAAGTATGAACATAGAAGCCAAAATCTAAGAGCAGAGGAGGTCTGATCAGCGCACCTGTAGCACAGGGAAACTGAAATGCAACGCACCTACTACACTCGGGAAGTGTGATGCATTCAGGTTTCAGAGAAGACACAGTGTGATGGACCAGGGACGAGACTTTAGCTGGGTTCCGGGTCACAGTTTGCAGCTTAGTTCAGGGATTTAGGCCAAGTAAGTGGTAATCAGTAAATCAATCACAGGGGTAGATCTAAAGAGGTTACTAGAGCCACCACGAGGGCAATTAGAGAGCTTGTAAATCAATCATTTAATTCATAAACAAAACCCGGAGATAGACTAAAGCAGCATTGATCTACTTTGCACTTGCATAGCAAATGCAGTTCGAAGGCTAGCTGGCTTGACTTCAGGCTCCGTCTGTAAGTTTATAAAGTAAACAAATGTAGATAAACAAACAATCTATTCACTCCCCAGCGGAGTCGCCATTTTGTTATCGGGAAAACTAGTCTCTATGCAAAGCTGCTAGTCCCACTAAGGCTGGTAGCTACCTTAGAAACAAACAAACTAAAAACTACTTTTGTTTTCCTTTACGAGAAATAGATAAGAGAAGAATAAGGAGACCAACCTCTGTCTTGCGCTTGGTTCCTTGCTCGATTCCTCTCCCTTCTGATAGAACTTTGCCACTCGCTTCCTTGTCTACCTAGCTTCACAGAGCATCTGGAGAATCAATGCAGCATAATACTATCCAAGAACATAGATCTATTATCATAAACAATATAGGACCAGATATATATTGACCACACAAATGCATAAATCATCAATCATACAAGAATGTGGAGGAAAACTTGAATAGCTTTGTTGGTAATCAAGAAAGAGCAAAGAGGATTACAACCAATTATTCTGACCTAGCATCATCCTCTCAGCAAGAAAGCCCTTCTTCACCTCATGAAAAGCTTAGATCAGCCAACACTATGATATTGCACCAAGAAACCAATAGAACTTCCTTACAAGATACAAAATTCCAGCCTCTGGATCTCTGGGATGAGGGATCCATATATAGATGTTTGCAGGGGGAATGAGTTAGCTTTTGAGATTTGATTAGTGTCTTCTCTCTGATAGTTCTTGATTCCACTTGGAGATTGATGATCTCCTACTCATCCCTAGTCGAATGTAAAGAGGCAAGTGTCACAGGAGAAGTTTCTGGAAGATTCCATGCTCCTCCACCTTGCGGATTGACACTACCATTTGTCCACTCTCGCCCATCACACCCGATAGAAGGGTTTTTCAACATGCATCACACCTACTGTGTGTATTTAGGTGGGATGCAATGCACTTAGACTATGGAGCAAGTGAAATGTTCCAGTTTTGACCAGTTCTGAGTATTTTTTCATGGAGAACTTCTGGGAGATGTTGTAATCAGTTGACCTTGTTCTTTTAGGGGTTGGAACAACACCTTTAGGGACTTAGGATCCCTTGGTTTATGGACATTTATGATTGGGGTTGCAGTGCCCAAAAATGTCTATAACACCTACTAAGAACTATGCTTTATTTTTGTTCAAAAGGTATTTATAGTTAAAAATTAAGGTTGTTAGGGAAATGAAACCCATAGAATTAAAAACTATTTAGGATTTCATAATCTGCTGTAAGCACCACAAAGTGAAATTCCAATGCTTACTCTGTGAGTTTTATTTTCATAATTTTATATTGGAAGAAGAAATGGAGAAGAACCCCAACCCTTTTGTGGGCGATGTACAGTTTCAAGCATTCATTTCATTTGTTGTTAACTAGTTGAAGTGTTTCAAAGCCCATAACACTTTCCAGAGGTAAGAAAATGGGTTGGACCTTTTAGTAAGTGGTGAACCGAAAAACCCATTACAACTGTTGATAAAACATAAGATTCTAATGCAAAAGGAAGGAGTAATCCAGACCTTGGGACCCACCCACAAAGGAATTGTCCAGCAAGGGGTAGAGTATTTCCTTTCTATCAAAGACAATTCCTTGGTAGTAGCCAAATTCAGATGGAAAACTTCCAATCATACTTTAGGGGACAGAGAACCATTTAACTATAAAAACATTAAATTAGTTGTAGATCACTTGGTTACTTATAGTAACCTCATCTTGAGGGAAGGGCCATATTAGCTAGGCTATCGATTTCATAGTCCTATTATCTGGTATCCTACAGAAGGGTATAAAGCTATATATGAACTACCTGAAAGAAAGACAGGGCACATCTTTGACATTTTGGCTAAAAATCATGGTTTTAGACCACCTCATGACATCCCTTCTCCAGCCTATTCTTTGACTGCTTTGCACACGAACTACATGGTTTTCATGAGGGCATAAGAAAGGGTAAGTAGGGGAGTGTGTTGAGCTATGAAAAAGGTATGAATTTGCCATTTATTTCATCATCCTTTCCTTTAATTATTTCCCCTTTATGTTCTAAAAGATATTCATATATCGAAGGATTATAGTAAAAACTAGGGAACTATTTATTATTACAATTTAACTAATTATTGTCTTTTCTCATGTAGGAAAAAGATGAAATGGGAAAACTACCTTTCACTACTCGAGAGAAGGAAAAAGACAAAGTGGAGTAACTGTCGTTCCTTCACTAGGAAGTAGCGTATAGGCAGTAAGCGAAGGATGGAGTGCGCAGTTATGGATATGGATCGAGAAGATCACAGCACCAGCATAAAAGACAAAGAGCTAAATGAAGATGGAAGATTGAGAGGATCTCTAAGGATCTCTTGATCTTGAGGGTTCATTGTTACTATTCTATCCACTGTTACTATTTTATCCACCTGGCCATTATAAAAGAGACAATGATTGTAAAGAATGGGGGAGATTATTCAGAAATTACTTTTGTATTTTTACTTTGATCATCGACTCTCATTGTTGAAACAGAGTACGAACTAGCTGTAACCATTTTGCATATGATTAATATATGATACAGTTGTTGTTCCTTCTTTCATACTGAAGTAATCTAGCAGTGTTCACTAGCGGCTAAGGGCCCGGCCCTGGTGGATTCACTTGCTGTTCTTGTATCATCCCTTTATGATTTCTGCCTTCTGATGGTTTGGTTTCATTTATATCTGTTGTAGTCGCATCACTTTACTGTTTCGTATCTCCAGACTTAATGAATTGATCTATTTTATATGTTGTAATTGAATTGCGTTGCTGTTCATTTCCCTCATAACAAGATCACAACCTTTTGCAAGTATATTGTTGTGCTGTTCATTTCACTTATAGAGCTTCGTTGTTCATTTCAGTAACTTAGCTTTGTTGTTCATTGCAGTTACATAAGTTTTGTTGTTCATTTCTATTACATAACGTTGCTGATCATTTACTTTTTGCAATCATTTAGGTTTGCCTTTTATCATTCTTACAGTTAGCATAATTATCTCATTTCAATTAGTGGTAGTAGCATTATTGATTTAATTCATTTCCATTTCCAATTGGTTATTTAGTGTGGTTTGTGTGTGATCAACAACTCTAAAGAACATTGGATTTTACTGTCAAAGCTCTCAGATTGAGGATCTTATTTATGCTTGATTTAGTTTACATCAGTTAAATAAGGAATGAGTTATTAATACTATATCCTTGACTGATAATTGTTGTTACTTTGTCAAACAAATGATTTAGTTTCAAGCTTTGAGTTTCCTTTAATTGCAAGTGAGTTTTATTTAAAGCATCCATTTACTCTTGTATTTGAAAGCACTATACTGCAATTTAGAAACATTACTCATGAGTAAATAGCCACCACAAACTGTGTACACTCTTGAAATATAAAATCTTGCCCAGATTGATAACTTATGTAAAGATAATTAGGAATTAAAAAGACACCTTTTATACCTCAACACTCGGGTTGTTGGAAACCACTCCCCTTTAGTGAAACACCATCCTCGGTGTTCTATGACACCTACAACCAGCAAAACCGCTAAAAGCCAAAAAATATTAGCCATCGAGCTTTATAAACTAGATCATTGCAGTATTTACAATGAACAACTTGCTCAAAATTGAAACAATCATGACAAACATGACAATCTGAAAACCATACAACTTATTGGAGCTTTATATCACAACCCATTGTGGTATTTACAGTAATAACCATACATAAATATGTACAATACCAAAAAATATTTTTCCTTCATGAGAAAACAATGTAGGATCCATAGCCTGCATCTCATCATTCATCTCCCATGTAACTTCATTGCGCCCAAAGTGCTTCCACTACAATTTAACCTGCTCGATTTCTCTGTTCTAGAGCATGAGTTGTTTCCACTAAAATATGCATTGATGTTTCAGCTGAAATTCTCGTTCTAGTTCCACCCATAATATAGACAACCAATAACATGATTAATATCCTTCACATATCTCTTGAGCAGCAAAGCATGGAAATCCTCATGGACTTTCACTGTCGAAGGGAGTGCAATTCTGTAGGCCACTGGTCCAATCCTCCAAAGGATACCAATAGGCCAGCAATACTGTGGTGACAAATTAACACATTATCCAATCCTCAAGGAGATCTTCTTAGGCTTGATGCACAAATACACATGCTCCACAAGTAGAAACTCCTTAAATCGTTGTGCTAGTCTGCATAACTCTTATTTCAGTCTTGTGATCCCTTTGGATTCTTCTTTATAACCTCCATTTCTTGTTCCATTTCTGCAACATATATGGTCTAATAAGTACCCTATTCACTGGATCACTCTAGCTGATAGGAACATAACAACTCCATCCATACAATGCCTCAAAAAAACTCATCTTCAATGAATCCTGGTAACCATTGTTATAAGAAAACTCGACCAATGGAAGGTACTCCTCCCATCTCCTTTACTTGTGAATGAAGTACATCCTCAACATATCCTCCAAAATCCTATAGACCCTTTATGTTTGTCCATATATTTGCTGATGATAAGCTATACCGATAGAAAAATCTATCCCTAAACCTGCAAACAAATCCTTCCAAAACATGGAAGTGAGCTTAGCATCCTTTTCCGTCGCAATATTCTTTAGAACACCATGTAACCTCACTATCTCCTTCATTAATACATATTCCACCTCACTAGATGAATAAGTAGTATTCACTGGAATCAAGTAAGCTACCTTGCTCAACCTATCAACCAAAATCATGATAGAATCATGATTCCTCAATGTCCTTGGAAGACCTGTAATGAAATCCATGGAAATGACCTCCCATTTCCATTGGGGAATCGGAATAGGCTGAAGCAACCCACCTAGATGCTTAAAATTTTCTTTCACCTGCTCAGTGTCCAAACATCTAGCCACAAATTTTTCCACTTCTTCATATTCATTCAATAGTATAACTTCTTAACTATTTTCAACATCTTCTGCTATACTAGGCGACTTCAATTGGGCTTAAAATGAAACTCCCTCAAGAGAAGCTTCTTGAGCACACTATCATCTAGCACATAGGTCCCATCTTTAAATCTCACCAAACAATATTTTATGAGATCATAGTCCACATCCTGATCACCTGTACCATGTTGTAACATGTGCCAAAGCTCCCTGTACCTTTCATCCTTCTTTCCTCCCTACATGATCTAATCCTGCAATTCTCTCTCATATGAGCTCAAAGTTGTAACATGGTTCAGCTACACTCTCCTACTAAGAGAATCTGAAACCTTCTTTTCCTTACTCTTCATATATTTAATATTTAATTCAAACTCATTGATCATGGCCAACTGTCTAGATTTCCTAGCATTCAGATTCGGTTGGTCAAACAAATATCTTAACCCACTGTGATCGTTCATCAATACAAACCTCTTATGAAGAAGATAATGCCTCCACATACTCAAGGGATGAATAATAGCTTCCAAATCAAGATCATGAGTCACATAGTTCTACTCATGCTCATTTAGTTTCCTGGACTCATAACACACAACCTTTCCCTCCTAAATAAAGACTCCATTGAGTCCTGTCTTGTAGGCATTTGTACACACTATGAACTGTTTATCTAGATTTGCAATATTAAGATCTAGAGCATTTGTCAACAACTTCTTCAACTGCTTAAAATTGGTTACACATTCCTATGTCCATTCAAATTACCTTTTCTTTGTAATGATGTAATAGGTTATGCAACTTGGGGGAATTTCTTGATGAAACTCCTATAGTAACCTTCTAAGCCCATGAATGAACTAACTTGATCCGCTTTCGTAGTAGATGCCCTTTCCTTGATAGCTCTATTCTTCTTTGGACTCACTATTATGCCTTCCTTGGAAACAACATGTCCCAAGTAATGCACCTCTATCTGAAATAAAATTCACTTGCTAAGATTGGCATACAACTGACACTCTCTTAGCAATCTCAACACTATTGCTAAGTATTCTGCATCTTGTTCCTAATTCTTAGAATATATAAATATATCATCAATGTATATAATCACAAAATTTTCCCGATAAGGATGAAATACAGTATTCATCAAGCACATAAAAGTAGTTGGGGAATTAGTCAGACCAAAAGGAATAACAACAAAATCATAACATCTACACTTGGTCCTGAAAGCACTCTTGTACATGGTCTCTTCTTTCATGCATAAAATATTGTATCCTGATCTCATATCAATCTTCAAGAACATTGTTTCAACCTTCAACTAATCAAAAAAGTCATGAATCCTCGGGAATGGGTACTTGTTCTTAATCATCACCTTATTCAAATGCTTGTAATCAATGCACAACCTAAGAGTACCATCCTTATTTTTCACAAAGAATACTGTTATAGATCCGATACCACGTTTTATAGATCTGATCTGAAAATATATGAAAATACAAATATACCCAAGAAATAACCAGATATAAATAGATATAAATGCTTCTTTATTAATCAAACCCTTAAGGTAGGGCAACACCATACATTCACTCCTTAAGGAAGGAGACCACTCCACAAGTGATATGCCTGTTCATACAATAATCCTTGACACCTCTCAATGGGGAGTATCTAGCCTCTATATAGGCCTCATACATACAATACCATGGGTTATTACGATGGTTCCCTCAATATCATCTATCTAATACCATGGGCCCATTACATTATTACTAACTACTTGTGGTCCCTTACATGATACGAGTTAACCACCTTATTTATTACTATGGCCCATCCCATTATTACATTGTTCCCTTGGGTACCTCTCTTTATACCCCATATTATCCCCCATACGTATACTACATTCCACCCCCCTTAACATGTTTCGTCCCTGAAACATGGGAAGAATACAAATAATAAGATCTACTCAAAAGAGTAGTGCACTGGTACCTTGCACGTGCATCTAGATATCCAGGAGAAAGGTGAACCCTCGATCATGTTGGTGCCTCGCTCGCTTGAGATGGAAGTTGACCTTGGCTGCTCTTTTGTGTTGATGTGTAGTAGGTGGATCTTCGCTCCTCTCTATCTGTCATGCGGGGGTTGTTGTCCTCATGGCTAATTCATTGCCATCTTGCTGGTTGTTTTCTTGCGGGGTGATGTGGGTGGTGATATGATGAAGTGCTAACGAACGATGTATCTTTCTTTAATTCAACACCTAATGGAGCCTGATTGGTATCTGGTACATGTTGTGGTGCCTGTTGTTGTTTCTTATCTTCCAATATTACTTCAACCATTGAGTTCTCCTCTAATGTATCCATACATGTAACCTTTTCTGATTCCACCTCTGATTGTGTTTGATTATCAACCATCAAAGGTTCATCATCTGATGTGTAAATGTCATTAGAACTTTGTGCTTCTGCCTCTATAGTCTCTGCTTGGGTCTTAATGGAAATATCCTGCAATGTAATTTTGTTCTTTTTATACCATAGCTTCACTAATTTCTTCTGCACATTAATATTGACACTACCCACTGATTCCATCCAAGGATATCCCAAAACAACATCCATGTTATCCATATCTAAAGTATAAAAGTCACAATGTAACACATACTTATCCATAGAAAGCTTCAAATCTTTAGAAACTTGAACATCCTCATTATCAACCTGTGCGTTTTCAATGTATTTTGTTGGAACTTGAAATTTTTTTGCCAAATTAACATTGAAAAAATTATGCTTGCAACTAGGATTTATAGACATAACGATCTTCTCCTTCTGAATCAATCCATGAACCTGCAATAAGCATATACTAGCAGAGAATAACCCTTTAGATTTCTTGGTATCCTTATTTCCTGTACCAATAAAATCTTTACTAGGTTTTTTGGTTTCCTCCTTTCTACTATGGGACCATTTGTCCAAAAGTAGTTCTTCAATTTCATCAGCACGACATAACTTCACAATCTCACTGTCAAGTGATTTCCATCATATAGCAGCCTCATCTTTCAAATAATACCTTGTTTTGTCCTTCCAACACCTTGGGAAGTCAAACTTAAGATTTGCTATAAAATTTTCAATAGAAGACACAATATTTTTTCCTGTAAAAAACTTACTGTTATAAGCCATGAAGAGGGTTTTTGAAAACAAATTGCTTACTTTGTGAAAATTTGAAATGGCCACAATTCCATCAATATTGCCCATAATCCCTATTATGACCTATTTTTAGAAATGGAACAACCATTCTGCATCTTCTCATGTGGTAGAAATCCCGATCTAGGCACTGGAATTTCCTATTCGTGCTGCAACTGTCCCGCCGTCACAAACAATTGCTGAAAAAATAGCTGATTTTAAATTAGCGATATCTCCCTCATCCAAACTCCGATTCGACTGCTTTTTTTTTAAATTGGGTATTTTTTCACAAATAATCCAGATCTACAATTATATTTTTTCAGATATTTCCCCAAATCATACATATCTAATATGCAAATTCGTCGCCCCGAAAATGTCTGCAACACCACTGGCTTTTAGATCAACGATATCTCCTTCATCTGGACTCTGATTTGGCTGATTTCCTTTTCTTTGAAATTGGGTATTTTTCACAAAGAATCTAGATCTACAATTAGATTTTGTAGATTTTGCCCCAAATCATACAGATCTGATCTGCAAATTCGTTGCCCCGAAAAATGTCTACAACACCACTGATTTTTAGATCAACGATATCTCCTTCACCTAGACCCCGATTTGCCCGATTGTTTTTTTGAACTTGGGTATTTTTTCACAAAGAATCTAGATCTACAATTATATTTCGAAGATTTTGCCCCAAAACATACAGATTTGATCTACAACCTCGCCACCCCAGAAAGTTCCTGCAAAAAATAAAAAAAATTCTCCACTTTTGCCCAAGAAAGTGCTCTGATACGACTTGTTATAGATCCGATACCACTTTTTATAGATCTGATCTGAAAGTATATTAAAATGCAAATATACCCAGGAAATAACCATATAGAAATAGATATAAATGCTTCTTTATTAATCAAATCCTTAAGGTAGGGAAACACCATACATTCACTCCTTAAAGAAGGAGAGAACTCTGCAAGCGATATGCTTGTTCATACAATAATCCTTGACACCTCTCAATGGGGAGTCCCTAGCCTCTATATAGGCCTCATACATACAATACTATGGGTTATTACGATGGTTCCCTCAATACCATCTATGTAATACCATGGGCCCATTACATTATTACTAACTACTTGTGGTCCCTTACATGATACGGGTTAACCACCTTATTTATTACTATGGCCCATCCCATTATTACATTATTCCCTTCGATACCTCTCTTTATACCCCATATTATCCCCCCTAGGTATACTACAAATACTGGTGCAACCCAAGGTAATACACTTGGCCTAATATATCCCTTATCAAGCATTTCCTTTAGCTACAACTTCAACTCTACTAAATATGGTGTGCCCATCATGTATGGTGCCTTTGATGCTGGTGCTGCTTCTAGTACCAACTAAATAGAAGAGTCCACTTCCACGTCTGGAGGTAATTCTAGAATATCTGTTGGAAACACATCCTGAAACTACTATAATAAAGAGTACCTCTTAAATTTTTTGTATCCTCGACATCCTTACCCTTTTCACTAGAAATATGAATTGAAAAAGTTACATACCCCTTCCCATAACTATCCTTATCTTGCATAGTCATGACCATCCTAACTAATGTAGGCTTTTTCTTTCCGTGCAAGACTCCCTTTTCCCCATTATCATATAGGCACTCAATGGCCTTATCATAACTATCTACTTTGGTCCTGTGGAGATACAACCAATCCATACCCAAAAGCATACTATATGATCCCAGTGGAAGCACATTTAGATGTGTTGTTGTAGGCATACCATACAGCTGAAATGCACAAGTTCTTACACAATGATGAACTCTCTTCTTAGTACCTATATCCAACTTCACCAACCAAGTCTTTACATGCATTTCTTTTCTCAATCCACACTTATCCAGGAGGACAAGTTTAACATAACTATAATTAGTTCTAGGATCAATCAAAATAAAAACAACCCAACCATAAATCCTACATTCCATCTCAACAATGGATTTTTGATCATATGCCTGCTTGTTGTCTACAACTACATGAATTCAAGGAATTCTCTGACTAACATCCCCAACTATTTGTGCCTCCTGGGCGTTATAGATCTGAGGCTTTCCACCCTAGTACAATGGAAAATCCTTCTTGTGGTGATCTTCACCAGAGATCCAACATTTTAATGGTCCCCTACCATCACCTATGTTCTGTTGTTCTCCAAGTTGTGACTAATCCAGGTCCGGGTGTGAAGAAGGACACTTCCAAGACCTTCTACTTTCATGATGTGTTAAATTGCAATTTAAAAGAACATTAATGAATACACCTGCATGTGGAAAAGAAGAGGAACATAACAATGATCAGCACATCAAAACATAAGTCGTTGATAATTGAGTTCGTCCAAGAGGGACTACATCTCCGGGCCCCGGTGTCAAGATGGTGTAGGTCGCTGCATTATGTGTTGTCAATAAAGATGATGTACATAGAGATGATGCCTCGATCATACAAGGAAGAATGCCCTCATGCAAGAGTGGCTCTAAGATATGTTCCACAGCTAGAACACTTAATCAAAAGAGTCCTATCAGTATGACAGAAATGCAAGCATGGTGTGAATCCCGCCAACATGGCACAAAAGGGATGTCAAAGCAAAAGACATGCATGATGACAACAATAGTATCCCAACAACATACAACAAGGGATCTCAAAGCATAACATAAAGAGTTATGACAAGAAGTACATCACATAGAAATATTCTGCATCAAATCAAGCAAGGAATCATGACAACATGTAATAAACAAGATCTTGCATCAACATAAATCATGGATCTGTACAACATAATGCAGAAAGAAGAACTACATGAACACATCATATACCTCACCACCAAGGGCCATCTAAAGCAAAGGCTATCAAAGTGCTGAAGCTTGCTGAAACATCGATCTCACAGCATCGATCACAAGAAGAAGACTGTTCACACATGAAGATGGGCATTTTCACTGGCACTTAGAAAAGTGACTGAAAGAAGAAATGAGAGAAAGACAAATCTGAATACACCATCATATTTGTGGCATCGAGTAGTGCTGAAACGACTATCCAAAATCTGAATTCTAAGAATTTGAAAATTCAGAGCTCAAGGAATCTTTTAGATTCCCTCTGGATTCCTCAAAGATTTTGTTTTAGGTATGAGCTGAAACTCCGTTGCTGAGATGTCAAATCTGATTTCACCATTAGGATCCCTGTGGAAAACCATGAAAAACAAGTATAAACTTGACCATTTTCTGACAAAGTGAGATTTTACCTCGGGAAAATTTCATGGCTCATGGTTATGCTCCCTGTTTTTGCTGAAATCATGGTTCCACATGATTTTTGAAATTGACTGGATGATGCATAGCTCAAATTGAAAAATGGATAGCGCCATCGTGTTCGTGGAAATGAGAGGTGTAAAATCCATATAAAATTTGTCTATTTCTGAGAAGTTGAAATTTTTTCCCTCCTGCAAAATTCATGGTTCCTACATTAAAAAAAATCATTAGTCCACCTCGTTTTGCGTGCCAAGGCTATATCTCCTCTATCTCGAAACACGTGTCATCCTCTCTCTCCCCGGTGCACTGTAAACATGAGTTCTTTAATAAATCCTCAGGCGGAATTTCCAATGAGGCCATTTGGCGTGTTGGTAATAATAGTAAATAAGAGGGGTGGGGTCGGGGGATCAAACCCCGCCCCTCCAAAAATACATGTATTGGTTATTATATGAAACAGGCAGATAGATTTTTGGAACCCACAAAACTGTCAACATATATATTTCATAACCAGCGGATATATGTGTGTTTAATTTGATGCATATACCATCTGGTTGTTGGCGCGTATATATGTGTTTGGGGTCGCCCACTTGGGGGCCAGCCACTGGGCCGGGTGGGTTCGACCCCCACCGGTCCCATATCAATGCTATCAACACTTAAAGATATGGTGGTTGTTGGCATTTTAATATGGTGTTGTGGCTGTTATATGTATAACGGATTTGGGTAATACATAACGCCCATAATTTATGTATATATGGTTTGACTTCACATTGGATCATTTGAAGTTTTCTTAATGTTCGTTTTAAGTTTATACCCATAAACCATACACATCCTTGCACAGATCCTGAGACTTTTGGCTATAAGTTTGTTTATATATATATATTTTATATATGAACTTTTTTTCAACTTTAGTTAATATATAAATTTATTTGGTTTGATATGGTTTATATAGTTATTTTGATAACTATATTAAAATTAATTTTTGTTTCTTGTGCAAGTTTAGGAGACCAATGATGGGCTGCCATGTGGGTCCCACTCGCTCACTGGGATGCCATGTGGCACATTGTGCGCCCCACTTTTTCCCTGTTATGTCAAACTCTGAAGAGCTCTATCTTTTGCATACGAGCTCCGTTTGACGAACTGTTCACACCTCTCCAGTCAGGATGATGAGATCTACGATATCTTCCTGGGTCGATCTCATTCCAATGACTTTGATTTTTAAACTTCCCTAAGTCCTCCATGTCTTGTGTGTCTTTGGAGCCACCTAGATCAGTGACCCATGTCCTTTGTCATCTACATTGAACTTCTTGTAAGGAGGAACATTTTATTTCTAACCTACATCGTGAGCTTTACCGAACTTCGGTGGCAATTTCCCTTTAACTTTGTCACTTCCTTTCCAATCACTCTTAGGCTCATCTTTGTGCTTTGACTGCTTGTAACAATGCTTCAACTTCCTGATGGCCTCCTCAAATGATCTAGGTGCATAAAAATCAATCTAATCTCTATATGGTACATATATCTCACTCAAAAATATCTAAATCTTAGCCTTCTCATCCTTGAGATAAGGAACATACCTCGATAACTCTAAGAACATGCTAGTATACTCATCATCTGTCATAGAACCCATATGTAGCTCAAAAAACTCCTTAGCTCTGTTGTCATAGTACCTATCCAATATGTAATTATTCTTGGAGAGTCTCTCTAACTCATCCCAAATCAAATATTCTTTTCTAATACCCTTGACATTCTTCATATCTTCCCACCAAATGTCTGCTTTCCCTTTAAGACTGAAGGTGAATATTTTGGCTTTGATGTTCTCTGAATAGTTATGGAATCTAAAGAATTTCTTCATCCCAAGCAACCATTACTCTACGGGTATAACTTATGGATATAAACTAGACTATATATTTTAATATCAATCTGGAGTTCATATAACATTGAGGCACACCAATGTATAGGAATTTAGATCTGGACTAGTTTTGGACTAATTTATTCAAAGTAATGAATTTAAACACATATGCATGAATATACTTTAATTGAAAGAAAAGTAACTACACTGAATTAAAAAAAAATGTTGTAGGTAAGAAGACACTAAACTCATTTACAAGAGGTATTAACATATTTTTTCATAGAACCTATAAAAAATCAAGTTTATTTAGTATTTCTGATAAAACAAAAGCATTAAAAAAATATGAAAATAAACTACAACAATAAACAAAGCTTTATTGTTGTATGTAAGAATACACTAGGGATCTTTTACAAAAGGTCAGTTCATAATGTATCAGGAGACTTATGAACAATTAAGTTTATTAATATAATTATTGTAAAGCACTATAACAAACATAAAAAAACATAACATTGTTATAGCTATGAAAACATTTAGAAATTGAGTGCACAGGCTTGGCAATTGGGGCCTCCCATGCTTTGCTTGCACACTTGAACGAAAACCAGTTAAGAAAGCTTGAATAAAAACATCAAAATAATCCACATAGCATAATGGAGCTATCCAAAAGCTCCAAATATATTATCTGAAGTCAAGTATCATTCTTCCACAAAAATAACATTTCTCTTACTTCAAGTCCTACATATTTATACAAGATATTTGATAATCAAAATTACTAAAAATTCTCAAATTAGTGTATGAGATCCTATATAAGATCTAATTGGTCTAATTCATCCTTAATATCCATGAAATATGAAGAAAATCCCTTAAAATAGAAAAGTGTCCTCATTTATTGCCAAAAACAGGGGATTTTTTGAATAAGTGGCCTAGTTTGACTAGCATTGACCGGGCACATGCAAGGCTCTTTTCTGAAGGAAGATGGGAATTTATTCTTCCTTGGATATTTATGATTGTCCCACATATCTCAAAACTCACCCAGCTATACTGAACATGTCTGAATCTTGGAGCTATTGTGGGAAGTTGCAACATCCTCTAATTTCTGCTAAAAATTTAATTTTAATGCCATACTTTCTCAAAATTCAAATCACGAAAAGTAAATGATAAATGTACCTGATATGGTGAATTTCAAGAAAATATGGATGAAGTATGAGATATATGAAAGGAAAATGGAGGTAGGAACATATTCTATGTGATGAAAATAAACATGATAAGTGGTACCCGACATCTTCCCCAACAGTGAGATATTGCATGTGCTCATGCACAAAACTATCTCTAATCCATTGTCAATGATCTCATGCCACCTCTACTTCCTGTAACAATTCTTCCATAAAATTTCAACCTCTGCTACTTTTCCTTTATTGATACCATTAGTATGCTTTCATAGAAATCAAGATCTTTTGTATTTGAAGTATTTTGTTTCTCTTCTTCAACCTTTCAAATGCATCAGTAATTTGATCTAGTACAAGAAAACAACATTGTACCTTCCCTTACACGTGATAAATTTTTGGACAATGTGAGCCATCTCATCCTAGGGATTAATTAACTAGCTTCCTGAAATCCCTTTCTTCCACTTAACAAATGAGGCTCTGGATCTGTATAAAAATGGGGTCCAAGATTTATCTTTTCATTGTTTAGTTTTGAATTATCTTTCTACCTGTTGAGGTATTCCAATCACTTATTCCATAACGTCTCTAATAACATTATGGTGAGGTTACCTACTTAGGCCTTCTCACCATCAAAGGAAGAAGCGAATTCCATGAAAACTTTCCCATTATACCCACCGCAATTTTTAATAAATGAAACCCAATGATTTTATTAAGATGTTATAGAAAATATTTATCGATTAAAGTGGCATCAAATCTTACTAGTTCAACCCTAGACACGATGATGAAAAACAATCTTTTTTCTATCTGTAGAATTTTTCTAAAATCTCCTTCTATGTCAAGCCCCAATTTTTGACACAAATGTCAATACCCTATTTTTTTTATCTTTTTTTTTGCGTCATTGTTGGGAATTTTCACAATTAAACCTCTAGTTTTATTTTTTATTTTTTTTAAGTAAATCTGAAATGGAAGAGAAAGTGGGTGGAGTAAGGGAATATGGTAAGCTTGTGAAGGAAAATAGATGGAAAGTGGGATGGATGAATTCAAACTTCAATATGAATGGATTATGAAACTTGGAAGAAGGAAAATGGCATAGAGCAGGGTGGATGAATGACATTATGTACGGTAGATATTTTGAGAGGTTTATTTAGTAGTTTATGTGACTTTGACATGATATGGAACTTGAATTCTTCTTTTGACGATTGATTTCATGGCTTTTACCTCGATATCAATTCATCTTCAAGTATTTGTCGATCATCCACTGTAAGGTTTTCGTAACAATCTTCAAGGATTTAGAACTCAATGTCAGATGATATTCCACTTTCCTTAAATTGAATATTTCATACCCTCATGTATGAATTTCGAAAAATTTGACTTTGAAAATCACTTTATCATAGAATTGACACTTTGGACTTCCTAAGAGCTGCAAAAACTAAGCATTTCCTAGAATAAAATGTGATATCATGGTAGAAGAAAGATGATCGATATTTATCCTTCTAATAAATACATAAAATAAGTGCAAAAATTCCTAAAATAAAGAAATCAAAAGGAGATAGATGAAAAAAATGGATTTGTTTAACTGTTGAAAAGTGGTGGCCACCGCAGATCTCCCAACGGTAGTTTGTTCACAAAATATTCATTTTATATCCAAATGAAGTGATTACAAAACTATATACTAGTGAATTCATAGGGATATTTTTGGTATAAAATTCTTTCAAAGTGAGTTTAAATTACATGTCAATCCTAGTGAGGAACACTTTACTTGATGGGACTATTCGTGAATTGCTTTGTAGACCAACAATCACTAATTCGAGCTTAAAGTTTTCATTAAAGAATTGATTTATGTGACTCCACTTGGAGACTGAATTCAAATCATGTAAATACCTCAAATAGAAACATATGTTTAATGTAGATTGACTTTATATCTCAAATCCACTGATGACTAGAACTAGCAGGCATAGTTTCACCATGTTGGTTTTAAGACATGACGTTCCGAAATTTGGCATAACTTTTTCATATGATCTAAAAATGGGAAGATTCAAATTGTGGATTAATCTAGACTGGAACTTCTATCTCTCCTGTAAACAATATATGAAAATAAAATGATTTGGTATGTAAAATATTACAATGAATAGTCAAAATGTACAATTTTGAGTATCCAAATTTTATGACAACTAGTTAGTAATTTGAGCATAATATTTTCATAAATTATCGGTTTGAGGTGATTAAAATTGAAATCGAAATTAGGTTATAATATCCATATCCCCTACAATTATCTTGTAAAAATATGTCCATTAAACCCTTCAAATCATAGTTGTACTAACTTTGTTCTTGAATTTTCGGCTTGAGACCTAGTAACTATTTTGACCATTTCATTTGAGATGTATATTGAGAAATTCAAAATGGGTTAGAAGATATATTTCGACGGATTTTTTGTGTACAAACGGGTTTTAAAAATTATCCCATATGGTCTTCCAAAATAGGAATGTCAAAACTGTATATTGCCTCAAAATCCTCTTAAAATGAGTTTTATTCATGCAATATTTAACAAACTTTATTATGCAATTTTTTTATTTTTATTTTATTCATATATTCCTCTATACTATTATATTATATTTGGGAAAGGAAAACATTCCCTCAAGTATAATATAATTTCCAATGCATCCATTTGCGTAACAATATCATAAGTAGACTCATCTAAGTTTAAAAAATATGCCCTAATGAATGCTTCGACATCAGAGTTCAATTGTTCATACAAATATGATGCCAATGAATGTCGAAAAATGGAGTGGTATGGTAGTCTAGTGACTCTTTGGAGCAAAGTTTCGATATAATTTTTTCCTCCTTGGATTTCCTTTGTTTTCATACCATAAAGTTCTTCTAAAATTTGTTCATTATATTCATGAATGTACAAGGGATATTGTGATAGACAAGAGAGAAATTATTCAATCTCTGGCTCTAATGTTTGATCTTCATCAGAAGTGGCTAATGACACTTTTTCCTCCTTACAAGGATAGGTAGAAAAAGCTTCTAGGTTCTCCTTTTGTCAATCCGCTTCCTAGATGTATTTCCCCTCTTCTATATTTTGAAATGAAAACTCATCCCTAGTGAAAATTCTAAATTTTGGACAAGGATTTAAGGAGATCCTTGTGGTGGAATACCCTCCTTAACTGAACAAATTATTTATAATACTCTTTTTTATGTTTGATAGGTCTTGTCTTGCAAATGAATTAGTAGTTAGAGGTCTTTTCTTTTTGATGGTTGGGGGCTTAATTTGTTCTAAACTTCTAAACTGGTTTTATCTAAATGTGCTTCCCCAAAAATGGTGCCAAAAAATGTGGGTCTAAATTATGGATATAAATTAGATCATAAATTTTAATATCAATGTGGATTTCATAGAACTTTTAAGCACACCAATGTATATGGAATTTAGATCTAGACTAGTTTTGGAGTACTTTATTTAAAGTATTGACTTTAAACACACTTTCGTGGATATACTTGAACTGAAAGAAAATTAACTATATTGAATAAAATATTGTTGTTTTAGGTAAGAAGACACTAAGCTCCTTTACAATAGGTCTTAACCTAGTGTTTCATAGAACCTATCAACAATCAAGTTTATTCAGTATGTCTCATTATGGTAAAGCATTAAAAGCATCAAAATAAATTACAACAATAAACAAAGATTTATTGTTGTAAGTAAGAATACACTAAGGATCTTTTACAAAAGGTAAATTCATAGTGTATCATGAGACTTATCAACAATGAAGTTTTTTAATATAATGAAAGTAAAGCACCACAACAAACATAAAAACATACAATTGTTATAGTTATGAAAACATTCAAAAATTGAGTGCACAGGCTTGGCAATGGGGGCCCTCCATGCTTCACTTGCACACTTGAATGAAAACCAATTAAGAAACTTTTAATAACAACATCAAAATAACCCAAACAAAATAATGGAGGTATCCAAAAGCTCCTAATCTACTATCTTCAGTCAAGTAGAATTCTTCCACAAAAATAACATGTCTCTTACTTCAAGTCCTACATATTTATATAGGAGGTTTGATAACCGAAATTACTAAAAATGCTCAAATTAGTTTATAATATATTATATAAGTACTAATATGTCGAATTCAACCTTCAGATCAACGAAACATGAAGAAAACCCCTTAAAATCCAAAATTGTCCTGATTTATTCCTGAAAACAAGGGATTTTCTAAACAAGCGGCCTAGTTTGACTAGCGTTTCATGGGCACATGTGAGGCTCTTTTATGAAGACAGATAGGATTTATCCATCCTTGGAAATTGAGGATCATCTCACATATCTCAAAATTCACCCAACTATCCTGCACATGTGCGAATCTTGGAGCTATTACGAAAAGTTGCAACATCCTGTAATTTATACTAAAAAATTCATTTTAATGCCATACTTTGTCAAAATTCAAATCATGAAAAGTAATTGATAAATTTACCTAAGATGGTCAATTTCAAGAAAATATGGATGAATCATGAGAGATATAAAAGGAAAGTGGAGGTAAGAACATAGGTTAAAATAAGCATCAAAAGTGGTACCCAACAACCTTTGCATCTTTAGATTTCTTCATCTCTCCATCAAATGTAGGAGGATTGAATATCTTGAAATCCTCAAGCAAGTAGTCACTCCTCCAATAAGGATGATGATGATAATGTCTCTTGGATGAGGAAGTAGAATGATTACCATACATAGAAGTCCTCTTGTCAGGAGTATATAATGCTCTGCCACCTTTGATTATATCCCATTTATCCAACTTGTATCCAGATCGAGACCTACTACCATAAGCTCCATTAATTTTCTCTTTCTACTCTTGACTGATCATCAATTGCTCCTGTCTCTGCAAATTTGACAAGCTCTGAAGAATCACTGCATCGACATCCACATGCTTTTCTTGAGCCCTTACAGGTCTTTCAAGAGCCTCAACCAACCTGCTATTATTTGCTTTGAAACTTCTAAACTCTACACTGTAACTCCTCAATGTATCTATTATACCAAGAGAATAATCATCTCTTGGCTTCCCAACTAATCTATAGGTAGAGTCCGGGGAACTGTATTCTACCATTTTTCTCGTCATCCTTAATTCTCTTCTTCATGTATGTAGGCCATGTTAGATAAACCAAATAGATACCAAATCAAAACCATACCTCATTGATTTTCAGAAGAGGCTTATCTCATCTGCAAAACTAGTCCACATTAGCATGATATATATAATCATAATCATATCAATATAGCAACATCATGCATGACCATACCAATTCTATACCATGAGCACATGCATAATAACTATAACCTTGAAAACATAATATTTTACCCAAAGAGAGCACAACTAACTCTGATACCACCCTATAACCACCTCCTCCCAGATTTAAGTAGTTTCACAGGTTTTCTTTAAGGAAATGGAGTTGACAACATAAGACCTTACTAACTTCCCTCAGGTGTTACAGGACCTCCAGGAGCTAGACAACCGCTCCAAGTGTCGAAGCCCTAAGCTAGCTCTCTTTTTCACTTACCAAGAGCCTCAGTCGCCCCCTTGACAAGGCCTTGAAGTGACTATAAGCCTCCAATCACTCCAATAGGCCTGCTTCCTAGTCGCTATGGACATTTCAAGTCAGTTCTGTGCCAATGACCTTGAATTGTGAGCCACTTTTTCAAGGCTAGGACTAAGGCCTTTCCCCAAAACTCCATGAAACTTTCATAAATGATAAATAACACAGAAAAAAATCTTATAAACTAAAAAATTGAATAAGGACATGACCTAACCCCCCCAAACTAGGCAAACAATTTCGTCAAACACATGGTAAACTTGAAACCTAGAGGTCATGAATGGATATCTAAACATAGGGATCTGAAACTTATCTAAATTTTAACAAGAAGGACCAATTCATTCTCACAATATCTTCCATAACTACAATTAGGTCATGCATTCATTAACCAGACATTCATTACTTAAAATTTGATTAGATCGATACTTAAATCTTTCATAAAACCATGCTTATAACCAATATATAACTAGGTAGATAATAATGATAGAACAAACATTAAAGTTGTGTAATAAAAAGAATAATTACTCATCAAAGACAAGACAAACTTAACTCTTATTAACCATATGCAAAATCCAACCAAGTTAAGGACTTCCACATACCACCTAATCATAGATTGGTTGAACCAAATCTTTCTTTCATCCAATCACCTCCATGCCATATTCCAAGCACTAATGTGGGATCTCATGGGAAAACCAATCCATAAATAATCAAGGGAATCAAGAGGTTAAACCAACTCCACCCTCACCATACTATGATCTCACCTAATCCTTTCCTAAGATTAGAAAACCAAACCAATCTTGGATGCCTCCTAAGACCTTCACCATCCCTTGGGGAATCTTCCTTTCTCCACCAACCTGTTGAAGGCTTCCTAGAGAAAAACATATCCATACCCAAACCTTGGTATTTTTCTGATACCACCTCACCCACATCCAAAACATTTCACCAATCCAAAGCTCAACCAAGAAATAATCCCATCATACCATGGTTATCTAGAAATAGAAACGCAAGGCTAAAACCACTATCAAAAACTAACAAAATGCATGCCAACAAAAAAGAAACCAAATACACACATGCATATACCATGTATGCCAAAACAAGCTAGGAAATCATACATGCACCCTGTCACTTGCAAGTATTCCCATTGAAGTTGCTTGATCCAACTTTTCCTTGCTTGATCCTTGCTTTCCTTTTCTTTCCTTGTCCTTCCTTTCTTACTTTATTTCCTTCTCCTCTCTAAGAATAATTCCAAAAAAATATGACAAAAGGCTCCAAACTGATGCCTTGATCTCTTTATTATTAACACCTTTAATTTCTTCATTTTCGTTAATTTTCCTTCAATTTCCTCCTCACATGAAACATGTAACATTTCACCTCCATTTTCTCTTATTTTAATTTATTTTCATAAATAAAATACCAATAATGCCTTTTATCCTTTGAAAATCCTTTTCCATTTCCTTTGCCACTTTCCCCTTAGCAATAATACACAAAACGTGAAGCTCAATAGGATGTTTTTCCCAACATTTAGCTTGGAATATGTGTTCCATGAACTTGGTCTTATTTTTCCTTCATTAACTTTATTACATGAAATTTTAAATCAGGGTTGTTACAGACCGCTCCCCCTTAGGGGAACATTGTTGTCGGTGTTCTATGACACCTACACCAGCAAAACTCTTGAAAACAAAAACATATTACCCATGGATCTTTATAACCTAGATCATTGCATTATTTACAATGAGCAACATGCTCCAAGCAAAACCATCATGAAAAACATGAAAACTTGACAACTGTACCACTTATTGAAGCTTTCTAAGACAACTCATTGCGAATTTACAATATCAACCATACATAAATATGTACAATACAAAAAACTCATTTTCCTTCACTGATAAAGAATGATGGATACATATCCCACATCTGATCAGCCATGTCCCATGTAGCTTCATTGGGCTCAAAGTGCTTCCGTTGCACTCTAACCTGCCTGATTTCTCTGTTCCGGAGCATGAGTTGTTGCCACTACAATATGCACTGAGGTTCCGACTAGAATTATACTTTTGGTTCCACCATGGGGGCTTCACTCAATGAACCTCTATCATATCACGTGAGTTCACGACATACTAAGTAATACCATTAATTTGACTACATATTAGAAAATACCCCTAAAAATCACATTAATTGACCCCCACCAATATGAACTTAATACACATTCTCAGTTTAAAAAACCCCTACTTTCACTAGATATTCTAGGTATCTATTTTTCCATTAACATTTTTTATTAACTTTGAGCTCCATTTTTTATACCTTCCAATATAAAAACCCTTTACCCCCTATTATATGCATAATATATTATGTCATTTTTCTTCAATATATATCCCTCAATATGAGCCCACGTGGTATGGTATTGCTCCCCCAGTAAAGTCCCCATGGGTTCCACCTGCAATACAAGCCAATCAATAACATGATCAACATCATTTTCATATCACTTAAGCAATGAAACATGGAAAACATCATGGACTTTCACTATCGTAGGTAGTGAACTATGTACGCCACTAGTCCAATCCTCGCAAGGATCCTGAAAGGCCTGCAATACCATGATGCCAACTTGCCACATCATCCAATCCTCAAGGATCTCTTCTTGTGATTCATGCACAAATACACATGCTCCCCAACATGGAACTCCATAAATTCCATATTCTAATCTCCATAACTCTTCTACCAGTACCATTCTCCCTTTAGATTATTCTTTATAACTTGCATTTCTTGTTCCATTTCTACCAACATATTTGGTTTAATACGTATCATGTTCACTAGATCACTTCAACTGACAGAAGTATTACAACTCTACCCATAAAATTCCAAAAAGAGACTCATCCTTACTGACTCATGGTAACCATTGTTGTAAGCAATCTTGACCAATGGAAGGTACTCCTCCCATCTCCTTTGTTGGTGCATGATGTATATTCTTAGCATATCCTCTAGAATCTAGCTGACCCTCTCTATCTGTCCATCTGTCTACAGATGATAATATGTACTAAAGGCCAACCCTTTCCCTAAACCTACAAATAACCCCTTCCAAAAGTTGAAGGTGAACTTAACATCCCTTTTTGACACAATCTTCTTTTGAACAAAATGCAACTTCACTATCTCCTTCATCAATACATGTGCCACCTCACTAGCTTAATAAGTAGTCTTGAGTGGAATGAAGTGAGAAACATTGCTCAACCTATCAACCACAACCATTATAGAATCATGTTGGCTAAATTTCCTCAGAAGACCTGTAATGAAATCAATGGAAATAGGCTGAAGCAACCCACCTAGATGCTTACACTCTACTCTCACATACTGACAATCCAAACATCTAGCCACATATTTCACCACTTCCTTCTTTAGATTCGGCTAATAGTAGAACTTCTTCACTCTTGTCAATGTCTTTGGATATCCTAGGTGACTTGGATATGGCTTGACATTAAAATCCCTCAAGATAAACCTCTTGAGTCCACTTTCATTCAACACATAGAACCTATCTCTGAATCTCACCAAACCATCTACCATGAGATGATAGTCCACATCCTGATCACTTGTACCCTACTGTAACCTATGCCTAAAATTGTTGTAGTTGTCATCCTTCTTTCCTGCCTGTAAGATTTAATCATGTAAATCTGTCCTATATGAGCTCAAATCTGCAACATAGTTCATCTACACTCTTGTTCGGACACTGATTTGTGTTGGGTTGTGTTATATTCTTTCCACGACTAACCGACATAGTTAAACAAGGGGTTAGAGGGGGGCGGAAGCCCCCCTTCGTTGCGCCAATTGCACAGTGGGGGGGTCACAGGGGGGGCGGCAGCCCCCCCTGTCCGGGGGGTTTGAGGGGGGCAGGTAGCCCCCCTCTACGGGGTTTGGGGCAGCGCCCCGGGAAATTTTTTTTTGGACCCTATATTAGGTTGGGCGAACCTACCTATGGTTTTGTGCATGTTTTTCGCACATGGTATTGGACGCGATGGTTTTTCGGTCCATGGTATTGGATGCTTCGGCATGTATAAATATGTATTGTAACATTGAAAGGAACATAATGGAAAATCAAGCTGGTAGTCCCAGTTTTGGGATCCAGGGAAAAATCTCTGTGCATATGTGTTTTATGGGTTATGCTCTCGCATTGTTTATTTTCTTTGTTTAAGAATTCGTATGCAGGTAATTTCTGTACAGGGTTAAAACCTACATTTGGTATCAAAGCTGTTTTGGCTTCAAGGGGACGCCTTTGTTGCTGAGGGGTTTCGCTTGGGCCTGTGGTAGACCCTGTTCAATGGGAGATCTACGAGATCGATTCTGGTGGTGAAAGAAGATGGCGAGCAGTGGAAAGATCGAGATTGAGAAGTTCAATGGTCAGAGTTTTGAGTTGTGGAAACTCAAGATGGAGGATCTGTTGGTCGATAAAGATCAGTGGATCGCAGTAGATCCGGGTACTAAACCATCGGGAGTGACCGATGAAGAATGGAAGAAATTGGATCGGAA
This sequence comes from Pinus tabuliformis, assembly GCA_031772625.1. Lineage (NCBI taxonomy): Eukaryota > Viridiplantae > Streptophyta > Pinopsida > Pinales > Pinaceae > Pinus > Pinus tabuliformis. The sequence goes on from CM062820.1 coordinate 184,719,034, forward strand.
GGCAAAGAGCACAATACGATTGTGTGTCTCAGATTCAGTATTGCTGAATGTATCAGGGGAGGCTACGACAAAGGCTTTGTGGGTCAAGTTAGGGACTTTGTACCAATCTAAGTCTCTGGTGAATAAACTATTCCTGTGGAAAAAGCTGTATAACCTGAGGATGAAAGATGGAGACTCGGTGACAGAGCATCTGAATGCGTTTAATACTGTGGTAAGTCAATTATTATCTGTTGATATTAAAATTTCAGATGAAGATAAGTGCATCAGTCTATTGTGTTCTCTACCAGATTCGTGGGATAGTCTGGTTATTGCAATAGGTATCAATGCAACTGCTTTGCAATTTGATGAAATAGTCTCAGCCTTGCTGACGGAGGAGATGAGACGGAAGAATATGGACAACCAGAATGGTGATGCCTTGTTTGTACGAGGACGGTCCCAAAACAGAAACAAAAATAAGTCATCGAGTGGGACATCTAAATCTAGAGGGAGATCTAAATCTCCAGGAAAACCTACAAAGGTGGTGTGCTGGAAATGCGGAAAGGAAGGGCACTTCAGAGGGGATTGTAAATCTAAAGCTCCTGATAAAGGAAAGGGATCTGATGATGCTCCTTCTGCAGAGGCGAAAACCACCTCAGATGAAGGTTGGGATGTGTACCTGGCTTCTTCAAGTACACATGTAGATCATGAGGCATGGTTGATTGACTCAGGTGCATCCTTTCACTTCACTCCCCATAGAGAGTGGTTCTGCGAGTATGAGAAATACGATGGTGGTGATGTCTTCTTAGGAGATGATAGGAAGGCTAGAATCATTGGTCGGGGAAAAGTAAAGTTGAAGTTGCAAGGTGGAAGGGTTAGAACACTTCCTGGTGTTCTACATATTCCTACATTGGCCATAAATCTGATTTCTGTAAGCAAGTTGGATGATGCAGGTGTAAAGACGGTGTTCGAGAAAGATACCTGCAAGATGGTTCGAGGAGCACTGATATTGATGCGGGGAGTTCGGATTGGAACTCTGTACAAGCTGCAAGGTAGCACTGTTGTTGATGGATGCAATAGTTCTATGGTTCCTGAAAATGGAGTAGAAAATCTAGTGGTCTCTGGAGAAAAGACCATGTTGTGGCATCAAAGGCTTGGACATATTGGAGAGAAGGGCCTTCAAATACTTCATGGTAAAGGTATGGTAGAAGGTATGAATGATAGCTCTCTGGATTTTGATTTCTGTGAAAATTGTGTGTATGGGAAGCAGAATCGAGTGAGTTTCCCCTCTGGTGGTAAGAGGACGAAACAGATATTAGAGCTTGTGCACAGTGATGTGTTTGGACCTGTGAAGGTTCCATCACTGGGTAAGTCTATGTACTATGTATCATTCATAGATGACTTCTCAAGGAATACATGGATATATTTCCTTAAGAAGAAATCTAAAGTCTTTGATAGGTTTAAAGAATTTATGGCTCTGGTGGAAAATCAGACAGAGAAGAAGATAAAGGTGATGAGGACAGATAATGGTGGAGAATTTTGTAGCAAGGAATTTGAAGAATTTTGTAAGAAGTGTGGTATAGCACGGCAGAAGACTACTCCATATACACCTCAACAAAATGGAGTCGCAGAAAGAATGAACAAGACGTTGATGGAAAGGGCAAGAAGCATGCTCAGTGGTGCCAGGTTAGGACAGGAATTCTGGGCAGAGGCGGTGGATACTGCACGTTACCTGATCAACAGATCACCCTCATCAGCGTTGGAGGATAAGACTCCACAAGAAGTATGGACTGGTAAGAAACCCTCTCTTTCACATCTAAGGGTATTTGGATGTGATGCATATGTACATGTTCCAAAGGAGAAACGAACCAAGTTGGATAGTAAATCTGAAAAGTGCATCTTTATTGGGTATAAGGATGGTTTAAAGGGTTATAAGCTTTGGAACCCAGTCACACGGAAGGTTGTGTACAGCCGAGATGTGGTGTTCAGAGAAGTAAAAGATGTTATTCAATCTGAAGTCCAACCAAAGGAACCTGAGAAGATAGAGTTTGAGCCAAAGGAGGAAGAATCAGACTCTGCAGCAGAGGAGGAATCAGAAGATGAAGAGCCACAAACTCCGGCTGTGAGAAGATCAGGTCGAGAAAGAAGGCAGCCAGAAAGGTATAGTCCATCTGCTTTCAGTTCAAATTTTGCTTTGTCTGTTACTGATGATGATCCCAGAACTGTGAAGGAAGCAGTGGATTCAGAGGATGGAAAACTCTGGAAAGAGGCCATGGTTGATGAAATGGCATCTTTGCACAAAAATGAGGCTTGGGATCTGGTATAGTTGTCGGCTGGAAGGAAACCCATTGGTAGCAAACAGGTGTTCAAGAAGAAGACTAATGCAGAAGGAAAGGTGGAGAAATACAAAGCTCGGTTGGTAGCAAAAGGTTATTCCCAGGTGTCGGGAATTGATTTTGGTGATATTTTTTCTCCTGTTGCCAAGGTAGCTTCTATTAGATTACTTTTATCTGTTGCTGCTGCTTTTGATTTTGAGGTAGAAAAGATGGATGTGAAGACAGCATTTCTTCATGGGGATTTGGAAGAGGAAATCTACATGAGGCAACCTGAAGGCTTTGCGGTGAAGGGTAAGAAAGAACTGGTATGCAAGTTAAAGAAGTCTCTGTATGGGTTAAAACAGTCACCAAGGATGTGGTATCAGAAATTTGATACATTTATACGGGGACTTGGCTTCACCAGAAGCAAAGCAGATCATTGTGTGTATTTTAAATTAATTGGTGACCGTGTTATTTATCTGGTCTTGTATGTGGATGATATGTTGCTGGTTGGAAATGACAAAGAAATTATCCAGGATTTGAAGACCCAATTGTCCTCCAAATTTGACATGAAAGATCTTGGTGCTGCAAACTATATTTTGGGCATGGAAATTAAAAGAGATCGGGAAAAGAGGAAGCTCTGGTTAAACCAGAGGAAGTATGTCGAGACAATACTGCAGAGGTTTAATATGTAGGATAGTAAACCGGTGAAGGTTCCTATTCCTGTAGGTGTGAGGTTTATCTGCTGAACAGTGTCCCAAGACACAAGAAGAGGAAGAGGACATGTCCCGTGTTCCATATGCAAGTGCAGTCGGTAGCCTGATGTATGCAATGGTCTGTACTAGACCAGACATTGCACATGCAGTGGGAGTATTGAGCAGGTTTGTGTCAAAACCTGGGAAGGAGCACTGGACAGCAGTGAAGCGGGTTTTCAGGTATTTGCGTGGCACTAGTGATTATGGTTTGTGCTACCAAGGAAGACCAGGATTGGACAGAGTGTTGGATATTCATGGTTTTGTTGATGCAGACTGGGCTGGAGATCTGGATCAGAGAAGATCTACAAGTGGGTATGTGTTTAACCTATTTGGAGGTGCAGTCAGTTGGATGAGTAAGAAATAATCTGTAGCGGCACTATCAACTACAGAGGCAGAATACATGGCAGCCACTCATGCAAGCAAGGAAGCAGTTTGGTTGCAGAGATTGTGTTCAAGTATGGGGTTAGTACAGGGAGCTATAAGAATAGACTGTGACAGCCAAAGTGCAATTTTCTTTGCAAAGAACCCTGCTTATCATTCAAAGACAAAGCACATTGATGTTCAGTATCACTTTGTGAGGGATATGATAGAAGACAAAAATGTGTTGCTGGTAAAGGTGGACACTTTGAAGAATACTGCAGATGCATTGACAAAATTTGTGAGCTCTGAGAAGTTCTCTTGGTGTAGAGAAACAATGGGCGTTTCAGGGCTGGAAAAATGACTAAGCTCTCCTGTGGCCCCCTGTGGAAAGAAAACAACAAGTGGGAGATTGTTGGGTTGTGTTATATTCTTTCCACGACTAACCTACGTAGTTAAACGGGGGGTTAGAGGGGGGCGGCAGCCCCCCTTGTCCGGGGGGTTTGAGGGGGGCGGGTAGCCCCCCTCTACGGGGTCCGGGGCAGCGCCCCGGGAAAATTTTTTTTGGACCCTATATTAGGTTGGGCGAACCTACCTATGGTTTTGTGCATGTTTTTCGCACATGGTATTGGACGCGATGGTTTTTCGGTCCATGGTATTGGATGCTTCGGCATGTATAAATATGTATTGTAACATTGAAAGGAACATAATGAAAAATCAAGCTGGTAGTCCCGGTTTTGGGATCCAGGGAAAAATCTCTGTGCATATGTGTTTTATGGGTTATGCTCTCGCATTGTTTATTTTCTTTGTTTAAGAATTCGTATGCAGGTAATTTCTGTACAGGGTTAAAACCTACAATTTTTCATCATTTTTACTTTTCATAGTCATTAATTAATCCATCACTTCCAACCATCCATTACACCATTTCACTCACTTTCCACCATTTTCACCATAATTATTCATGATGTGTCTTTATATGTCTAAGTGGTTAATTAATATTGTTTTACTTTATTTTTAGTAGATTAAGAAAAACTTTGCTTTGTTTTTACTAATGATGGTTTTGCCAGTGCAATGTTCTACAACTCAAACAAGTTTCTACGGCTATATTCATGGTTGAGGTAGTAACACCACTCTAGAAAGAAATATGGCATATGCAAATTGTTTCTAAAGGTTCCAAGATGGATTTCTATTGGTAAAATACCACCCAGCTTGCACGCGTGAACCTCTAGCAACAAATCAAGGTAAAAATGCATCATTTTGATCAGTCAACTTCAAACTCATTTTTCTGGGAAAATGAAAGTGAATTTCGAAAAACAAAAACATGGGTTATGTTCATCATGGGCCCAATTAGGTTCCATGCAATGAATTTTCTCAAATTAGTTACCATTTGAGATATTTTCAGAGATCTATTGAGCCTTATTTTGCATATTACATGGATATACGACATGTCAAATTGTCATTTAATGCACAGTCAACAAATAAGCCAGAATGAGATGCTCATTAGAAAATTCGTGGTAATAATATCATTATGAACATATTTGGTCTCATCTTTTATCCTAAAATCCTCCAAAACATATTTGATTTTATTTTCAAATTGATTTGTTGCGGTCTCATGGTAGAATTCATCCAATGAAATTGTGAATTTCTAGTCACATTAGAGATCTATAAAACCACTATAATCTATTTGATGAGGGGGAGATTATTGTTTGAAAAACTTTGTTGTTGCAAATTCAATACTTTTTTTTTGTTTCATTCCTTTTTTGTGCATGGTATCGATGTGTATTTAGCCTTGTAGAGGAGCTGTGATATTTCCTACATCTCGTGGGAGTCCCCCGTCGAGTTGTAAGGTTTTCATTAACTGTAGATAGCATTTCAATTCTCTATTTTGTTGTAGCATTTCATTAGTTTCATTAAATTATTACTTTTGATTTTCGAATGAATGCTTAGGATTGTTTTATTAATATTGATTAATCATTTTGTTGTAGACTGAAGCAAGATTGATATAAATTTGTAGTATAGTTGTGTGAGTAGGATTTTAATTTAGAGTTAATATTTGTTTTAGAAATTTGAATTTAGTTTCGTTGTCAAGTGTGATTTATTTCAAATAAGTTTGATGCAAGTGTGATTTTCTTTTGAGCAAGGGTGATATTTATTTGTGCAAAGTGTTATCTTTATTTTGAGAAAGTGTGACAATTTTATGGTGATTTTAGTTTGCAATTAATTATTTTAAGAAAGTGCGATCATTTTCATTTTTAGAATAACATATTTATTTTCATAGTTTATATGTGCATCCCAACTTATCAATTTAATTTAGGAATTTCTTGAATAATAAGAACTTCTACAACATACAGATCACATACACTTCATCAGTGTACTAGCCCTAGTTGATAATTGAGGTAAGTAATTTAACATCAATTAAATTACCAAACATTTTGGCATCATTGTCGGGGAAGTGTATGTTATCACCTAGATTGAACCTCAGGCTGAAAGAAGGCAATGCCAGGGTAACCATAAACCATGCCTAGCCAAGTAGCTAGCCCTACTAGGCCGAGAGAGGGCTCTCTCCTTAAGGATTTCAGCCAAGAGGACTGGATTCGGAAAAGGATATTAGGCTAGGTATAGCAGCACAATGTTTGATTTGATTTTGAAGGGGTTTTGCTAGATCATGAGGAGCCAGACAGTTGGGGCTAGGGAATTAGGTCAAAATTGCAGGGTGTTCAATGGGGCTAGGTAGGCATAAGGTTTAGCACTGTAGCGCTTGATGGCTGAGGTGTTTTAAGACTAGTAAGAAGCTAGGAAGACCATGTGATTACGATGGATCCTTCCTAAACTGTAGAAAACATATAATGGTGAATATTTCCCCAAAGCAGAGCAATGATGTTATGAATTCTGCGTATCAACTTGAAAACATTCACTTAGAAGCAATGAAATGATTAATGAAGTACACAAAACATATTAACAAATGATCACAAGAGAAGGAACTGAACTAAACTCCATACCACATGGATCCCAAAGAAATCACTGCAATTTTTATTAATCTCTTAATAAACTGCTACAAAATGATGTACAATCAAGGCGTAAGCATCCATCTGAGTCCAACCCTTTACAATGAGAAATAAGAAGAAGAGATAGGAATTTTTTCAACCTCCTCCCATCCTTAGGGGTCAAATCCCTATGATGAGGAGCTAATCTAACCAACACTGAACAAGAAACTAGAATATATACATCTTAACAACTTGCCTCTAAAAGTGAGAAAACTGATTCATTTGTGCTCAAATTGACTTTTAATCTAATGAATCTACCCTCTACTATGAATTATCCATCATATTTACAAGCCAAGTAATCATTTACATTAGTAAAACATCCTCCATGAGAGAAAATCCATCAACACAGTCAAAACACAGAAAAATGGCCATCATGTGCAAAATTTGTCCTACACGCGGTGCCACTGGTCCAATGCGCAACACCCCTTTCAGGTCCTTTTTGGAGGTCTTCCAGGCATTCCAATTGAGCTCATGATAGCTCACTGGAAAGATCTTCAAGTCTGTCAGGCCAGGTAGTAACTCCACAAATTAATTCATATTCTATTCCTTCAGGTTGGTCTTTATTATATACATGAGGGAGAGACCGTTCACCTCATCTCCTGATGATTGTTCATATTTCTTATTATTTATTTACATTAATTACATTCACCCAATCCTGATGATTAGGTGTCAACATTCCCCCCCTTAATCTGAAGGGATGTTGGTGAGTCGAAGCATCATTCTGAATCATTCAAGATTTTCTCTTCCAAGCGCTTTGGTGAAGATGTCTACAATTTTCTCATTTGCGGAACAATGACGGAGATGGATTCTTTTGGCCTCAACATGATGTCAAATTAGATGATATTTAGTATTGATGTGCTTCGTTCGATCATGGAACTTTGGGTTCTTTGGAAACTTTATTGCAGAGGTATTGTCAATCATGAGTGGAGTTGATTGTGCTTGTTTTACCTGCAAATCTTCAAGAATTTTCCTAAGCCACACAATTTCCTTTGTTGCCTCAGTTGCTGCCACGTATTTTGCTTCTACTGTGGAATCCGCTGGAACTGATTGTTTGTGTGATCTCTAGGAGACAGCTCCTGATCCAAGACTCATAGCATATCCTGAAGTAGATACCCCAGTTTCTTTGTCTCCATCGAAGTCTAAATCAGAGTATCCAATCAAGCTGAAGTCATCCACCTATGTATACTTGATTCCAAAGTCTTGAGTTCCCTTCAAGTACCTTAGAACTCTTTTTGCAATAGACCAATGTCCCTCACAAGGCTTTTGCATAAACCTGGAGAGGATTTCAACAACAAATGAAATGTCTAGTCTGGTAGTATTTAGGTAGTTGAGGCTTCCTACAAGATGTCTATACTTTGTTGCATCCTCAAATTATTTTCCTTCAATAAATGTGATCTTCAAGTTTTGTTCCATTGGAGTAGTAAGAGGATTGCATTCTATCATGCCAAACCTGTTCAACAGATCTCCAATGTACTTCTTTTGAGAAAGAAATATGGACTTTGGATGTTGAGTTACTTCAATACCAAGATTGTAATGAACATAGCCCAAATCAGTCATTTCAAAACTTTACCCCAATTCCTTCTTTATGGGTGCAATGTAGCTTTCATTGTTCCCTATCATCAAAAGATCATCTACATATACCACAAGATATGAAACTATTTTTCCAACTTTCTTGACAAATAAATTTGCATCATCAAGATCATAATGTTCAAAATCAAGTTTCAGAAGATGCTCAGTTAGTTTTTCATACTAGGCTCACAGTGCTTGTTTGAGGCCATACAAGTATTTCACAAGTTTGAATACTTTATGTTCATGTCCTTTCACAGTAAATCCTTCGAGCTGGGACGTAAAAATATTCTCTTTTAGATCTCCATTCAAGAAATCATTTTTTTACATCCATTTGATGGACCTTCCAACCATTCTAAGCTGCTAAGGCAAAGAGTGTCCGGATGGTAGCCCATTTTGCTATGGGGGAAAAGGTATCCTCATAATCAACCCCTTCCTTCCATGCAAAAACTTTCGCCACAAGCCTGGCTTTGTGCTTGTCAAGTGAGCCATCAACTTTATACTTGTTCTTGTAGACCCACTTACAGCCAATTGGTTTGGTTCCTAATGGAGGATCAACCAGCTTCCAAGTGCCACTCTTTATGAGGGAATCATACTCATTTTGCATTGCTTCTTTCCATTCATCATGAGAAGTAGCTTCATTGAAGGAAGTTGGTTCGAAATCTGTAGACAAATTCAATTCACAATCATAAGAAACATCCATATCAACAGGTGAATTAGGGTCATCTACATCACCTCCATTTTGCCGGTTTGAATTTCTAGTTCCTATCTTTCCAACCTCATCAAGATGAACAATTTCAAGTGCCTTTATCAGCCACTTTGGAGGACCTTTCTCAAATGGTCAAGGCTGCTCCATTGATTGAGTTGGGACTGAATCAAGATTGAGTCTCCCAATTATATCAATCACATCACTTAAAGCATCATCCGTTGTTGGAGTTTCATGCGGGGGAGAGAGTTATTCAGAAGAATATTCCACATGTTGATCTAGTATAGGAATCCCCCCTTCAAGATGTGGAATTTGATTGTCAAATTCTTGAAATTGATTTTTCATTTGTGAATCTACCCAAGTGATCAAGTTGTCGCTCAACAACATTGTCAGTTTTGGATGATTCAAGAAAAATTACATCTCTAGATACAACAAACTTTTTCTTGACTTCATCATAGAGACGTTATGATTTGGATGTGTTTGAATACCCCAGGAAGATACACTTACGACTTCTTGCACCATGTTTTTTCCTATGTACCTTTGGTATCATGGCATAACAGGTGGAACCAAAAACCTCGAGATGCTTTACCGAAGGAACGTGCCCATACCACATTTCATATGGAGTCTTGTTTCTAATAGCATTAGATGGACATCTATTCTTTATATATGCAACATATAGAACAACATCATCCCAAAACATTATTTTTACATTTTTGAAGAAGAGCGTGGAGTGTACCATATTTAAGATTGTACTATTCATTCTTTCAGCTACACCATTCTGTTGGGGATTATAAGGCATAGTTGTTTGATGTTTGATCCCATGTTGGCGAAGATAGTTTTAAAATTCATTTGATGTGTATTATTTACCATTATCAATGCGAATAGACCCAATACAAGATTGTGCATCATTTTCAATCCATTTATGAAAGTTCTTGAATGTTTGAAATGAATCAGATTTGTTCTTCAAAAAATAAACCCAACACATGCTGGTGTAGTCATCAATAAATTTCATCATATATTTATTCCCATTTGCAGAAGGAACAGGCATTGGACCACATAAATATGAATGAATGAGTTCAATTTTTCTATGTGCTCTTGAATGTGAGTCATGAAAGGACTGTTTTCTATGCTTTCCTAGAATGCAAGCATCACATTGCTTAAATTTCCTAGGAATTGTAGGCAAACCAACAACACCATTTTTCTTCAACAAGAAGCGTTTTTCATAGTTCAAATGTCCAAGTCTAGCATGCCATAATAAAATTGATGGAAGTATACCTTCTTCATGATGAGAATTGTATGAGAAATGTTGTGCACGAGCAAAGGTACCTTGCAGCTTGAGAAGCCTTTCTTCTTCTATTTCCCTCATGAAAAGTGAGTGGTTAGATGATTTTCTCACCTCAAGCTTGCCATCAAACATATGAATGGAGTGACCTTGTTGGCAAATGTGGACCAAGTACAACAATTTTCTCTTCATCTGTGGGAGATATAGAACATGATGTAGAAGAAAGTCTAGAAGACCATGCGATTTAAGCCTGATTGTGCCAAGCCCTGATGGCTTGATTTTTGATTGGTCTGCAAAGTATACTGCTCCATCAACATTGTTAGTAAATTATTCAAAAAAATATTTTGTATGAGTCATGTGGCAAGTTGCTCTTGAGTCAAGCAACCAATCATTTTTCAAAGAAGCAAGTGAAGCATTAAATAAATCTTCATTTACTCCAATATTACATTGTGCCACAACATAGTGAACGGATTCAGGTGATTTACCTTTGTCTGTATCATTATTTTTACCTTTCTGTTGGTTTCTTTGCTTCTCAATTTTGTCCCATGGTAACTTGCATGTAGAGGCATCATCTGATCCATCTCTTTTGCAACGTATGCAATGAAAATCTGCCTTTTTTCCTTAAGAGTGTCTGCCCCCCTACCTTTGAAATATCTTCCTCTTCCTCTTCGACCACCTCTTCCTCTGGAAGAATCTTGAGTAGGATTATTTTCTTTATGAGCAAGGCACACAACCTCTTTAGAATATTCAAGGGTTGTCCTCTTTCCAAAAGCTTTCTCTCTTTCAGCAAATTTTTTCACAAGAGAGTCAAAGGTAATGTCTTTGAGATTTCCATTTGCTTGCCATGACTCAAGATAACTAGAGTAAGTAGGATAAAGTTGAGAAAAGCGATAAGAGGAATATCCAATTCAACCTTAGTGGCTTTGATATAATTCACTATAGACTTTACTTCAGATGCAAGAGAAAGAGGATCATTATTTTGCAATTCAAGAGTGAAGAGTTTAATCATGAGTTGAACAACTTCAAGTACATAGTGTGAGTCATAGAGTTCTTTTAGCGTTTGTAAGGCTTCGAAAGCATTTGAAAATGGAAAAATATGGCGACTCACCTATTCACTTATAGATGTTGCAATTAATGCATGGGCTTTGTTGTTCTTATTTTCCCAAATGGTGAGCTCTTTGTTTGAGGTAGATTGTTCTAGCTCTTTGTCTCCATCTCTAATACACACTCCTTTCCACAACTCATTGAAAATGAGGGTGTGTTTTATCATGCGGTACCACTTAGGATAATTCTCTTTGCCAGTGAGAACTATTCCCACAATAGATATGATTGAATGAATACTATAAAAAAGAAACTTCTGCTGGTAAAAAATTCTGTGTACTGTAAAAAACACTTCTGTAGGGAAAATGTTCTTGAAAAATAATGCAGCCTTATTCTTCCTTCTTCATTTAATATAAAAATATCAAAACTATATTCTATGTGTAGATAATATCAGCATTCTTTTTTTGTATTACAATATGGTTGCAGTTCAAGAGAAATAATATCAACTGAGAAAAAATAACTTGAATTCTAATATAAATCAGAACTTGCTGAAAAAAACTTGGACGGATGCTTTTCTCATAAGTGATGGTCAGATAAGCTAAAATCCCATGCTTTACGCTTTGATACCATATACCATACTTATTAAGTTATTCATAAACTTTAACGCACAAAGGAATATATAAATTGTACGATAGTTATGGGTCCAGCAATATTCATCCACGCTATCACCAATGTACAATAAGACTCACTGTGTGTATGCCAAAAAATTTTGCAACAAAGAATATGGAGAGGTGAATCTCCAACTAGATTCATGATCTCACACTTTAATGCACAAAGAGGAACTAATAAAATCCCTTCAATGCATACGAACTAGCACCATTCCATGCACAATGCGACATACACCTATGTATAATTTCAATGCTTCAACAACATTTAGCTCTCATATTAACGTTTACAACATTCTGTGTAAATGCATCAAAGGCATCATACGAACATCACACCACATCAATAACTTTTAGAGCGGCTCAAATCAATGCAACAAGGTATCCCGTAGAACAATGTTTCCATAAGAATTCAATGCGTTTCACACCGTATATTTTCATATGTCTAGACTGTGGCCATCGAATCACAACAGAACCCTTACCCCAACAGAACAGTTTGGACACTGACACAGTGAGACAACATTTGTAGTGGAGACAATGTCTTTAGTGAAGTATGGGATACCAACCATTTGCAGTGGAGACAACGTTTTCAGTGGAGTATAGGAGGATATAAAACATCTATGACACTGATGCAGTGAGACAGTGTTTGCAGTAGGTCTCTTGACAAAGGGTGCAGACTTGACATAGGGCATAGACAATATTGAAAAAAATATATGACACTGCCTGGGGTAGGCTTCAGGAAACCAGGCAGAGTATAGGCATGAAATTGACACTAGGAGTTACAAAAAAAACTAATTTCGAAAGCTGGCTCTGATACCATGTCAGGCTAGGTAGTAACTCCACAAATTAACTCATATTTTATTCCGTCAAGTTGGTCTTTATTATATACATGAGGGAGAGATTGTTCACTTCATCTCCCGATTATTGTTCATATTTCTTATTATTTATTTACATTAATTACATTCACCCAATCCTGATGATTAGGTGTCAACAAAGTATAACTTCCGAAACACCTGGAATTTCTTCATTTGAAGCTCATTTGACCCCTAAAAAGTTGATTGTCCCAAGACTACTTCTGTGTGTCCAAAAAGTGGCAGACAGGTCATTATTAGCATGTTTTTTGACATTTTGGTGGACCAGTTTTGCCCAAAAAACTTAGAAAATCCATAGGGTGCGTGTACTCAGCGCTCTGAATCCAAAAATGAAAGCCATTTTTTCATTAGGTTCCCCTAGGAAAATCGAAATGCCATTGGCACTGCGTGTTGAGCCAGATTTTCTATCTGTGCAATTTCCAAAATTTGTAAAAAACAAAATCTCCTCCAAACCTGCCCAAAATCGGTGAGCAGCACCATCATCAAGAATCGTGATGAGTGAAATAAGCTTCAGCCAGAAACCTAAGCCTATTCTCCTCTTTTTTGCCCTTTAGAGCCCGCCTTAGCCTAGTTTTCATCTGTTTGACCCTCATGTTGCAAATTTTGTTGTGGGTCTTGTAGTGGTCAGCCATGTGCCTATTGATCTGGTTGTTCCTATTGGCCTTTTGTAACAGCTTCTCTAAGTGCAAATTGACTCTTTCAAGCCAAATCTCTCTATCATCCTTAATTTCCTTCTCAATAGGAGTCAAAGTGATTGGTGCCTCTTCCTTTTGCATAACTAATTCACCCTTGTCACCTTGTCTTTTTATCTTGAGAAGTTCCAACTCCATGAGGACCTGCTTGTCACTTAGCTACTTGTTCTCTTGTTCCAGATATGTGATGACATACTTGGCTCTCTCCAAATTGTCCATCAATGCTTGGACTTGAGCCTCTTTTTCCTGTATGATGATGTCCTTTATTGTTGCTTCATCTTAAGCCTCTAAGTCAATTGTCTCTATGCCATGATGAATATAATGTTGTTCTGGCTCATCATGCTCCATCAAATCAAAGTCTCTTTCTTCCTCCTCATCATCAAGGTCTTCCACTTGCATCTTTTCTTCCCCATTTTGTAGCTGTTGCACATGTTCTTGCTGTGTTGATGAAGAAGGAAAAGTTGCTTCCACATCCTCTGGAGCAAAAATTTGACTATGAGTTGATGAAGAAGGCAAGGTCCCTTCGACATCCTGTGGAGCAAACACTTGCCTATCAGCTACAAACAAGTTTCTTGTACCCCTCTGGTATGTCATGTAGGTCCCGGGCACCTCAGTAGCTGTAGTCTCTTTGGCCCTCTCATCTGCCTTCACTTCAACACTGCTAGAAGGTCCCCCTGATTGTTGGGGCACTGGTGGAGGAATTTGAGGACCTCTGAAGATGTCATGAACAATAAATGTCTCCCAGGAGATGTTGAGGAGGTTAAGATGATGAAGCACAATCATCTTGATCATGGAATAATGATAAAGACTACTCATCTGCTAAGGGTATGGCTTTTTCTGCACAAAGTGGGCCATCTTCTCAATATTCCTAAACAAGAAATAAGGGATGTTTAACATCCTCACACTAGTAAAATGCATTAGAAGCCTGATGTGATAGGTGTATAGTCTGGAAAATCTGTCCTCACATGTGAAATATTTCATGATGATTTTCATCATGGGGGCATACTGTCTTCAAGAAATCTGAAAGGAAAAAGCGCTTTTGCCTCATTTGTATACCTAGGTTTGATATAAGGCTCATAATAGTGTTCATCTAGGTCTTGTGCCTTGTACCACTTCTCCATTACATTTGGACTCCTGGTTACATCTGTAATAATGGAAGGTGAAACTGTAAATGTCACCCTAGCAAGAGTCACCTCGTTGTCCTGAAGATTCGCTGCAAAAAGCCTTGTGAGCTCAGGGTGGTGTTGAACTCTCTCTACCTGCTCACAGAACTCATAGCACCCTAAATGCCTAAAACAAGTGAAAACAAACTCAGAGGCCTACAATTCTCTAAGTTTTTATGGCTCTTCCGTGATAATTTTGCGTCCCTTATGTGGTTTTCTCTAATGCCTAGGTCTATCTGTTGAATTGTCACTATCGGTGTTTCCCTCCTCCTCATAGTCTCTATCTTCTTTTTCCATGTTTGAAAATTTTTGGGCTGTGCACTCTTGGAAAAGGGATGAAGGAAGTGAGAAAGAGTGATTAGGAATAAGGGAGTAGGAGATGACCTTGTGAGGTGTTTGGTGGGCTAGAAAATGAAGGGGAGGGTATGAACCATGAAAATGAGGGAGAGGGGCTTGGGTCGTTTTTTGAAGTATAGCTTATGGGATGAAGGATGAGGGGGTATAAAATGTTATGGAGTGATATAGGGGAGGGGTTCAGGGCTTTAGTGATGGGTGGTTGGAAAAATAATGGGGGTTAAGTTTTCTACGGTGTAATTGAAGAAGAATCTAGGGTTTCTCTTTTGCCAATGTAAATTACCTTCAAATACTTCAACTACAAATAACTCATGTGGTATAGTGTGGACACTTAATTGCTTGAGGGATTAGAGGGTGTATTTGGATGTTTTTAGGAAGATGGAGGCTCTTTTGGTCGTTGCTTCTCACCATGCAGTGCCTACTACAGGCACACAATAACCTCCCGAATGCACAACACAATGTTATTTTACAGTGTCGGAAATGCCCTATGTGCAACACTGAGCTTGTACGTGCAGTGCCACCCCTTGAATGCGCAGTGCCACCTCCACTACCTAAAACACGTAGCGCCAAACTCGAGAAGTGTAGCACCACTTCTCCTTGGCCAAAAAATTACTCAACTTCTCCTCTTTTCTTCACCTTTTGACTCCTCCTTTGCCAAATGAGAATGATGAACTTGAAAATGAAATGTGACACCTTATATAGGAGTAGATTTTGATTTTTTAATAGAAAATCCCACTTTCTAATGTTTCTTAACCTTTTTCAAATCTCTGTTTTTAATGTCTTTTCTTCTTGGTTCCTTTTTAGGTGGATGATGCTCAATTTGAACTGATTTTTGCAGTGTTTCTTTGTCTTGTAGCAAGGAGAGATGCATTGGTGCAGTTAGAATCATTTATTACATAATGTGACTTAAAATTACATAAGAAATATAAATTAACTCAAAATACTCTGTTTTCACCTCAAAAACATGTTTTTTGAGGTGAAAATTACATTAGTTAAAAAGATAATTATATAGTGACTATGACTTACTAGTCATCATTCTTGATTTATTTATCATCCTCATCCCCTTGCTTCCCTTTATTTACACCTTTAAATCATGCCTTTGACCTTGGAAATTAAACCCTAAGACCTAATGAAAACATGATTACATTTTGACCATGAAACCATGACTAAAGACAACCTGAAGATGGGTCAACAAGTGTACTTTATGAGGGACAAATTAGATTTTTTGAAGAGAAGACAACCATCAGTGGATCAGCTTGACATGACTAATGAAATGATGTAAAGAATTCGGTATGGGACCCCTAAAATGAAAAATGCAAAGAGAAAATTTGATCCCTAATGGAAGTATGCAGATACTGACATTAACATTGGCCTTATTGGGGATGGTAGCTCCTTGGAGGTGTCAAGAACAATGTAGACCAAGTGCCTAGCTGATTGGGCCAATACGAAAAAACAAACAGAAGACTAAAACAAAAAAACCCCTTTTTTTAACAATTTTAAAGAATAATGACTCAATACAAACTGGAAACTGACTCACAACTGACTCTAAACTTGACTCAAAACAAAATCAACCAAATTCGACACAAATCATTCAAGCTTTATAGCCTTCACTTTGGGCCCCAGTCTCAAATGATAGTGTACTTGAAATCTTGCAAGGAAAAGTAAACCGGTATATACAATGACAGTGAAGCAACTTCAAGGAACAACATCAAAAGTAGTAGAGTTTCAGGAGCCTACCATTCACTGGTCCTCCTGAGCACTCTTGACCATCCATTTCCTTTAAAAAAAATGAATTTTTTCCTCGATAGGCTGAGATCTTATACGGTGCTCTCCATAGATTTTCAAACTTACCATGCTTTCCTTTTTGTTCATTTTGTGCATCCCACCACAACACTACATCTTCTAGCTGAAACTTTTGTGCCTTGGTTTTGCGGTCACAAATTTTCTTTATCCTCTCTTGCAACCGAAAAGTGTTTTGGGAAACCTCTTCCATTTTTTGCTGAAGGTGAATCATTTGATTAATTCTATGTTGAATATCATCCTCTTCGTTGTCGGCTTCCTGTAATAATCTCATGACCAGGACTGCAAGTGATGTGGGAAATACCGTATCAGTACCATAAACCAACTCAAAAGGTGACATACCTGTTGATTTCTTGTTGCTCACTCCGTCAGCCCACAAAGAATTAACAAGATTTTGATGCCAATTCTTCTTGTTTGCCTCCAACATTTTCTTGATAATGTTCAGCAAGGATTTATTTCATGACTAAGCCAATCCATTTCCCTACGGGTAGTATGTTGTGGAATGACCCAATGTAATATTGTACTTGTTGCAAGACTCGACCATCCTCTTTGAGTTAAATGTTGCTGCATTATTTGTTATAATCTTGTGAGGGCAACCAAAACATATTAGATTCTAAAAACTGGATAATTACCGTGTCCATGGCTTGCCTTGTCGGAATGGCCTCAATCCACTTGGTGAAGTAATCTGTAGTTGTCAAAATCCATCTATGTTGTGCTGATGGTGTAGGATGGGTTTCTCCTATGAAATCAAGTCCCCATTATTGGAAAGGTGCATTTACTTCAACCGGCTTCAGAGGAAGAGGAAGCAACTTCCTTTTTCCTTGAAAAACTTGGCATTCATGGCAGCTCATGACTATCTTATATAAATCTGAAAAAAAAAAGTTTTCCAATAATATCCTACTCTCAACACTTTGTTAGTTTTTTTCCAAAACAAATGACCACCACAATCACCTCTATGAAAATCATTCATCACCTACTGAGCTTCATCTTCAACCAAACAATTAAGAAGAACCCCTCTCGAATCTTTCCAATAGAGAGCACTATTTAAAATGCAGAATTTTGTAGACTTTAGTTTTAGTGATCTACCTTTACTTCTTGACATTCCAGGAAGTGGTGAAAGATACCAAAGAACATAAACTATATTGAAACACCAAGGTGATTCATGAAACATTTCTGATACTTGAATTAGTGAGCCACCCTCTATGTTATATCACATTACTGCAATGAGATTTATGTCTAGAGTGTGCAAATTTGATTCAGCCATCAGTTTTTCCAAGCCTTGTCCTTTGATCAGTTTGGTAGGCTTAATCTCAAGATCATACTCCAACATTGCTACTATCCACTTACCTCTTCTTCCCTCCGGATCAGTTTGCATGAGAACATCCTTGACGACTACATTAGGAACATATGTTATGGCATGTAAATGTAGAATGTATACTCTGAAATCCTTCAATGCTTTTATAAGAGCTAGAGCTTGTTTTTCAATGATATTGTAATGCAAGGCAACATCTCTAATATTCCTACTGAAAAAAGCAATGGGTTTCTCCACCTGATCCCTCTTTTGCATCAACACCACAACCATAGTGTGCTCAGACGGAAATGAAAATATAATAAAATGATGAGTATAATTAGGACTCATCAAAACTAGGGCTGTGGTCAAATAAAACTTTACCGAGTTGAATGATTTCATGGCATCCTTGGTCCATTTCACAGTGTTATCCTTCTTCAACATATTAGTTAATTCTCATAAATGCTCAACCAAATTTGGTATAAATCTGCATAAGAAATTCATCTTACAATTGAAAGCTTGAATCTCCTTTTTGTTGAATGGAAAGTCTATATGCCTCCACCCTTGAAGGATCAATGTGAATACCATCTTTAGAAATTATATGACCAAGGATTTTACCTTCTTCCATGGAGAAAAGACTCTTTTTTGGGTTTAGATAAATCACTAACTTCCTACATTTCTGAAAAAAAATCCTTAAGTGGTGCAAATGCTCATCATCAAAACTAGAAAATACTGTCAAATCATCTAAATATACTACGAAGAAAACATTCTTATCATTAGCGAAAGCTATTTCCATCGCCTGCTGAAAAGTGGCTCTGACATTCTTCAACCAAAATGGCATTTTGGCATACTGAAAAGTTCCCCATGGTGTTGTGAAGGCAATTTTGTCTTGGTATTTTTCATGTACCAATATCTAATTATAGATCGAGTAGCCATCTAGTAGTGACATCCGTGATGCTCCAACTACTCTTTGCAGAATATGGTCCATCCTAGGAAGAGGGTAATTATCCTTTAAGGACACTTTGTTGAGGTTCCAGAAATCTATGCACAACCTTATCTCTCCTATCTTCTTTCGTACCGGGACCAAATTTGAAATCCAATCAGAAAATCCAATTGGAACAATGATGCCAGCTTTAAACAATCTATTTACCTCTTTCTCGATGGATGGCAACAACTTTGGATTGATTCTTCTCAATATTTGTCTAAAAGGTTTTTGAACCAGATTGATAGGAATAGTATGTTGAATGATGTTCTTGTCATACACTTTCAAATGTTAATAATCCCATGCACAAAACATCGGAAAATTCAAAAAGTAACTTAACATACTTAGCCTTTGCTTCGGGAGATAATGTTTTTGATAACTTTACAAGCTTGGGCTAGTCGACTATTCCAAGATTTACATATTCAACTCCTTTGTCCGTAGGAAGCAAGGTCAGTTTTCTCACCACATCATCTTGATCAAAGAGCTCCTCCAAAGGTATGAGACCTCTAGGAATAGTATTATCCTTTAGCTATAAAACCTCCATCTAATTTACCTCAATATCGTGTTCATCAGAATCACAAACATCATCAATGAAATCATTCTTAAACTTTCCTTCATTCTGCAAAAAGGAATTAATTTCATTGTCATCCCAAAAAACTTGCCAATACCTCAAATTATCTAGAACAGTAGGCCTATATTTGACATGAATTTCAAATTTATTGCTAGAATTCATTGGAATCTTCAAATTGTTGGCTGCAGTGGCGAGTGAATCTGCAATGATGTTTTCACTATGGGGTACCACTGTCAAGGATTATTCTGGAAACATCTTCAAAATATCCAGAACAACTTTTTTGTAGGCTCTCATCCGCGAATGCTTTGCTTGATATTCTCCTTTTACTTGTTTAATCACCAGCTCTGAATCACCATAAACAGAAATCCTTTTCATGCCCAAATTCTTCAAAAATTTTAGACCTGTAATCAACGCCTCATACTCTGCTTCATTATTAGAGCAATCAAAAGCTAACTTGTAGGAACATACTCTAACATTACTTGGGACTTTGGAAGGCTGGAAAGCAAGGCTTCAAATCCAAATTCCAATACCAGCACCGTCATTACCCACAACACCATCGAAGTCCATGCTCCAAAGGCTAACTTCATCTTCTAGATGTTGGAATTCTATTTCATTCTCAACCTTACCTTCGTTGATTACTTCATTTTTCTGCTCTTCACTAATATTTTGCTCCTGTGTAAGCTACTCATAAGAAATTTCTATTTTTTCTTCTTCTTGATTAAGAATTACTCTAAAATTCTCAGAAATTCCTAGTACATCATCTACTTCTACAAGCTGAATATCTACATCATTCAATCCACTATCAGAGTACAAAAAAAAAGACTCTAAATCAATATGTACATCATTTATTAGATAATTCACAAGCTTCTCTTTACTAGTGATCATATGCTTCATTTTCTTTTCCTGGTACAACTTCTCAATTGACTAAAAACAGGGATCGCAGCATAAGAGAAGTCAAGTTGTAAAGTGCCTTTGAGTTTAGCTCCCCACGATCTAGATAAGAGCATAGCAAATCGCGGTGGTATATCAGCAACTACCACATCCATCAAGACATTTTTGGCTGGGATTTGATCTAAAGAAACCACCAAATCTTTGATGACACTAATGCAAAAAACTCTACTAGAATCAAATGACTACAAATCATGATATATCCAGGTGATATCCAAGCCGAAATTTTCCATAATGGCTTTGGGCATCAAATTGTGGGAAGATCCGTAACCTAACATGGCATTATTGAGAATATACTCATGCAGTCTAAGACTCAGATAAAAGGGACGGACTTCACTATCTTCAAGCTGACCTTCTATGGCTGGACCAAAAATGAGTTGAGGATGATCATCCTCGACATTCACCATGTCAGACAAAGGATCTATTTGCAATATTCTAGATACATGGTGTTTATAGTTTCTATTCTTAACAAGCTCAGTCAAAGGAATGGACACTTTTAATTTAGAAATTTCACTTTCTAAATTAAAAGATGAAACTTTCTCTACCTCTTCGACATGAATGTTTTTCCTATATGTTTTCTCTTTCATTGCACTATCTTTTTGCTGATTGTACTTCTCCTTTGCAGTGGTACCTGTTGATGGTACCTTGTTGGGATTCATATCAACAAGCTCTTTGCCTTTCTTCTAAGTATTTGAGGAATAATTCTTTGACTGCACATCCTTTCTTTTTTGAATGGGATTAACCAATACATCTCTGCTCCTTAAAGAGTATTGCCTCTGTTGTGTAGTCAAAGCATTCATATAACCACGCTGATAATCATCAGATTCAGCCTCCAAAACCACATCATTTGCTAAGATGTAATCCTCATCCCTTTGCATATCTAGAACTTCTGTGTATTCTTCATCTTTGGTCAGAAATATGGGCATACCATCAGCAGTGAAAAAGTGATTTGTTTCAATTACCAGATTGTCCTCATCTTCTTCTTCTGTAAGGGAGTTCTGATCTACTGTTGTTGTTGTACAAGTTGTTATGGTGCTTTTTGTTCTCTCTGCTTGATTTGGAATTGGGGCTGCTGCTGTCCTCTAAAATTTGGATTCTGGATTTGAGGTTCAGGTCTATCTATGATGGATAACCGGTCAACCATCCTTTCCACTGTTTGAATACATGTATCCATATTTACATCTGAAGTAGATGCTTCTTCTTTCATGGTCACTCTTGTCTCGAATCTCATTCTTGCTCTTTTTGCCGACAAGTTTGCTTCTACAATCACAACATTTTTTTGCATGTCTTCTAATGTTGTAGGATGACGTTCCCACAATTGATATGCCATATTAGTATCGAAACCGTCTGGAAAATCGATCAAAGCCAATCCCTCCAGTGTTTTAATGTTTGCGGGAATAACATTGTCTACTGCATTAAACCTCACACAATAGTATTGCACACTCTCGCCAACATTTCTTTTAATGTTCTCATACTTAGACAAAATCTAAAGTGGATTCTTCTTCACCTCCCATTAATCCAGGAACTGCCTATGGAGGATTAGTAAAGTGGTGATAGAAGTTGCTGGTAAGGCTCTGAACCATTTCTGAACTTCACTTCCAAAGCTTTGTACAAATAACCTCATTGTCACATCTTCAATTTCTACTTCATGGAGGTCGAAGAAATCGTTCATTTTATCTACATGTTAGTGAGTTGTAATGGTTTGAGTGGCATCAAAGAAAGGTATTTTGGTTTGATAATCAGCAGGCATGGCACCAAGATTCTGAGGTAAAACAAGGGGTGCATATCGGGTAGCCATAACTTGAGGTGGGGGAGGTGAATTTAATGCAAGGATTGGGGTACTTGGTATATTAAAAGGGGAATTAACAACAATTGGAGTATGAGAAATCTGTAAAGATGAAAGCAATGTGTAAGTAATTGTATGAGTTGCAGTAGATGTAAAGGAGCTATTTCGAAAATTAAAAGATGGCCTATTTTTCACCCAAGTTTCTACGTTTGAAGAAAGGTTCTGCAACTGATCGAGAGCATGAATAAGCTGTGACCCTGATTTACTTTGTGTAAAAAAGTCTTCAATGGGGTTATCAAGAGATATAGAGGAATCAACAACTATTTGATCAATCCAACTCAAAGATTCACTACGAAATAGACTTTGCTCAAAATGAACATCAAACTCAATATCTCGTAGTGTCTAACCTTTCTGGGAGTGAATGAACATGAGGAATGAAAACTTCACTTGATTGTTCTTTTTCTACACTGAATTTCTCTGCAGATTTCTTAGATTTCTGCCCAATTTTATGAGGATCACTAACAATGGTTGGAGGATTCAGATCTGGATTGGATCTGGTGTACTTTCGCGAACCTAGTATGCTCAATTTTGAAATTTTGTATATTGCTTTACAACTTTCCAATTTAGCCTAATAAATTATAAAACTCATCATCAACAAGCTTAAGAATTCAAATGAAAGATATGACTGGGGTGATTAATCTTTCATTCCCCAGTATGGTTTCCACTATGTTATCACCTGGATTGAACCTCAGGCTGAAAGATGGCAATGGAAGGGTACCACAAACCACGCCTAGCCAAGTGGCTAGCCCTACTAGGTTGGGAGAGGGCTCCCTCCATAAGGATATCAGCCAACATGACTGGATCAGGAAAAGGATATTAAGCTAGGTATAGTAGCACAAAATTTGATTTAATTTTGAAGGGATTTTGCTGGATCTGGAGGAGCCAGACAGTTAGGGCTAGGCAATTAGGTCAAATTGCAGGGTGTTTAATGGGGAAAGGTAGGGATAAGTTTTAGCACTCTAGGGCTTGATGGGCGAGGTGTTTTAAGACTGGTGAGAAGTTAGGAAGAGCTTATGATTACCATGGATCCTTACTAAACTGTAGAAAACATATAATGGTGAATATTTCCCCAAAGTAGAGCAGTGATGTTATGAATTTTGTCTATCAACTTGAAAACATTCACTTAGAAGCAATGAAATGATTAATGAAGTACAAAAAACATATTAACATATGATCACAAGAGAATAAACTAAACTAAACTCGATACCACATGGATCCCAAAGAAATGACTGCAATTTTCATTAATCTCCTGCTAAATTGTTACAAAATGATGTACAATCAAGGCCTAAGATTCCAACTGAGTCCAACCCTTTACAATGAGAAAGAAGAAGAAGATATAGGCATTGTTTCAACCTCCTCCCATCCTCAAGGGAAGAATCCCTAAGATGAGGAGCTAATCTAACCAACAATGAATAGGAAACTAGAATATAGGCATCCTAACAACTTGCCTCTAAAAGTGAGAAAATTGATTCATATGTGCTCAAATTGACTTTTAATTTAATGAATCTACCCTTTAATACTAATTATCCATCATATTTAAAAGCTAAATAATCATTTACATCAGTAAAAAGTCCACCATGAGAGAAAATCCATGAACACAGTCAAAACAAAGAAAAATGGCCATCATGTGCAAAATTTGTCCTACGCGCAGTGCCACTAGCCCAATGCGCAGTGCCACTTTTAGGTCCTTTTTGGAGGCCTTCCCAACCGCAAATTGAGCTCATGAGAGCTCATTGGAAATATATTCAACTATAATTTCTAAAACACCTGCCATCTCTTCATTTGAAGCTCATTTGACCACTCAAAAGTTGATTCTCCCAATATTGCTTCTGTGTGTCCAAAAAGTTGCAGAAAGGTCATTTTTAGGGCCTTTTTTTGACTTTTTGGTGGACCAGTTCTGCCCCAAAAACTTAGAAAATACATAGGGTGCATGTATTTATAACTTTGAATCCAAAAATTCAAGCCATTTGTCCATTAGGTGCCCTTAGGAAAAGAGCAGCGCCAGTGGCACTGTGTGTTGAGATAGATTTTCTGTGTGTGCAATTTCCAAAATTTGCAAAAAAATAAATCTCCTCCAAACCCGACCAAAATTGGTGAGAAGCACCATCATCAAGCATATTGATGAGCCAAGGAAGCTTTAACAAGAAACATAAGCCTGTCCTCCTCTTTTTTTCCCTTTAGAGCCTCCCTTAGCCTATCTTTCATCTGTTTGACCCTCATGCTGCAAATTTTGTTCCGGGTCCTGTAGTGGTAGGCCATGTGACTGATGATCTTGTTGTCCCTATTGAACTTCTGTAATAGCTTTTCTAAGTGAAAATTGTCTCTTTCAAAACAAATCTCTCTATCATCCTCAATTTCCTTCTCAATAGGAGTCAAAGTGAGTAGTGCCTCTTCCTTTTGCATAGCTGATTCACCCTTGTCACCTTGTCTTTTTATCTTGAGATGTTACAGCTCCATGAGGACGTACTTGTCACTTAGCTACTTGTTCTCTTGTTCTAGATATGTGATGACATACTTGGCTCTCTCCAAATTGTCCATCAATGGTTGGACTTGAGCCTCTTTTTCCTGTATGAGGATGTCCTTTATTGTTGCTTCATCCTAAGCCTCTAAGTCAATTATCTCTATGCCATGATGAATATAATGTTGTTCTCTCTCATCATGCTCGATCAAATCAGAGTCTCTTTCTTCCTCCTCATCATCAAGATCTTCCACCTGCATCTTTTCTTTCCCTTTGTGTAGTTTTTGCACCTGTTCCTGCTGTGCTGATGAAGAACACAAAGCCCCTTCCACGTCCTGTGGAGCAAACATTTGCCTTTGAGTTGATGAAGAAGGCAAGGTCCCTTCCACGTCCTGTGGAGCAAACACTTTCCAATCAGCTTCAAACAATCTTCTTGTGCCCCTTTGGTATGTCATGTAGGTCCCAGGCACCTCAGTGTCTCTAGTCTCTTTGGCCTTCTGATCTGTCTTCACCTGAGCACTACTAGAAGGTCATTCCGATTCTTGGGACACTAGTTGAGGAATTTTAGGACCCCTGAGGATGTCATGAGCAATAAAGGTATCCCAAGAGATGTTGAGGAGGTTAAGATCATGAAGCACAGTCATCTTGATCAGGGAATAATCTTAAAGACTACTCATTTATTGATGGTATGGCATTTTCTGCACAAAGTGGGCCATCTTCTCAATATTCCTGAATAATAAATAAGGGATGTTTAACATCCTCACCATGGTAAAATGCATGAGAAGCCCGATGTGATAGGTGTACATCCTGGAAAATATACCCTCACAAGTAAAATATTTCATGATGATTTTCATCATGGGGGAATACTTGTCTTCAAGAAATTTGAAAGGAGAAGCGCTTTTGCCTCATTTTTGTACCTGGGTTTGATTTAAGGCTCATAATAGTGTTCATCCAGGTCCTTTTCCTCGTACCACTTCTCCCCTACATTTCGAATCCTAGTTGCATCCACAATAATGGAAGGTGGAACTGTAAATGTCATCCCAAAAAGAGTCACCTTGTTGTCCCGAAGATTGGCTACAAAAGGCCTGGTGAGCTAAGGGTGGTGTTGAACTCAAACTCCCTTGTCATAGAACTCATAGCACCCTAGATGCCTGAAACAAGTGACAACCAACTAAGAGACCTACAATTCTCTGAGTTTTGATGGTTCTTCCCTCGTAATTATACCTCCCTTATGTGGTTTTCTCTGATGCCTAGGTCTATCTACTGAACTGTCACTGCTGGTGTTTTCCTACTCCTCATAGTCTTTCTCTTCTCTGTCCATGTTTGCAAATATTAAGGTTGTGCACTCCTAGAAAAGGGATGAAGGAAGTGAGCAAGAGTGATTAGGAATAAGGGAGTAGGAGACGACCTTGTGAGGTGTTTGGTGGGCTAGAAAATGAAGGGGAGGGTATGAATCATGAAAATGAGGGAGAGGGGTTTGGGTCCTTTCTTGAATTATAGCTTGTGGGATGAAGGATGAAGGGGTATAAAATGTTATGGAGTTATATAGGGGAGGTGTTCAGGGCTTTTGTGTTAGGTCGTGGGAAAAATAATGGGGGTTAGGGTTTCTAAGCTGTAATTGAGGAAGAATCTAGAGTTTCTCTTTTGCCAATATAAACTACCTTCAAACACTTCAATTGAAATCACTAATGAGGTATAGTGAGGACACTTGCTTGAGTGATGAGAGGATGATTTTGGATGTTTTTAGGGAGCTGGAGTCTCTTTTGTTCTTTTCTGCTCAATGCACATCGCTTACTACAGGCCCGCAACACCCTCCTGAACATGTAGCGTAGTGTTATTTTAAATTGTCAGAACCACCCTATGTGTAGCACTCAACTTGTATGTGCAACGTCACTCCCTGAATGCGGAGTGCCAAACTCTAGAAGCACAACGCCACTTCTCCTCGGCCCAAAACTTACTCAACTTCTCCTCTTTTCTTCAGCTTTTGACTCCTCCTTTGCCAAATGGGAATGGTGAACTTGAAAATGAAATGTGACACCTTATATAGGAGTAGATTTTGGTTTTCACTAGAAAAACCCACTTTCTAATGCTTCATGACCTTTTACAAATCTTTGATTTTAATGCCTTTTCTTCTTTGCTCCTTTTCAAGTGGATGATGCTGAATTTGAAGTAAATTTTGTAGTGTTTCTTTATCTTGTAGCAAGGAGAGATGCATTGGTGTAGATGGGATCATTTATTACATAAACTAACTTAAAACTATATAAGAAATATAAATTAACTCAAAATACTTTGTTTTCACCTCAAAAACATGTTTTTTGAGGTGAAAATTACATTAGTTAAAAAGATAATTATATAGTCACTATGACTTACTAGCCATCATTCTTGATTTATTTATCATCCCCATCCCCTTTCTGCCCTTTATTTACACCTTTAAATCATTCCTTTGACCTTGGAAATGAAACCCTAAGACCTAATGAAAACATGATTGCATTTTGACCATGAAACCATGACTGAAGACAACTTGAAGATGGGTCAGCAATTATACTTTATGAGGGAGAAATTAGATTTTCTGAAGAGAAGACAATCATCAGTGGATTAGCTTGACATGACATAATGAAATGATGTAAAAAATTTAGTATGGGACCCCTAAAATGAAAATACAAATAGAGAATTTGATCCCTGATGGAAGTATGCAGATACTGACACTAAAAGTGTATATAGAAGTCTTTTTCTTTTCATTAAAAAAAATAAAAATGAAAACGAAAATTCAATCAACTATCACCCCCACTATATCACATGGTGCAGTAAGAGTGACACATCCACATCATGAATTTTTATTTTTGCAGGTAGAAGAAGAGGTGACAAAGGAGATTGGTGAAATGGATGGAAATGATGACAATGAGGAAGATCCTTTTGGATTTCCCATTCAAGAAACTGATATCAACATTCATATGAACAACATCCCTCCATCTGTACTTCCTAAATTCAAGGGGATGAGATCAGAAGACCTGAAAACTTTTCTTTTTGAATTTAAAATAATTTGTAGATCTTATGGCTACTCATTACACATTCAAAATTTGAATTTGTTTCCGACAACATAGAAGGATAGATCTCTTAAATGGTTCATGAATTTAGGAACAAATTCTATAAGGGTATGGGAATATATGAAAAGAGTAATGTTGGGAACATGTAAAGATTATTGCATACACCATGACCTTAGAAACGAAATCTTTAAGATGAACCAAAAAGAAGAACAAAGCCTAGAAGATTTAGTGGAGAGATTTATTTATAATATCAAAAGATATAAATTGCATAATTTAGGATTAGACATATTAAAAACTCTCCCACTAAAATCTATAAGGGATTAATAGATTGACAAAGGATATGCCTCTCAATTCTCAGTTCAAGTGATTTTTGAATTGTGCAAGAACATACTAAGAGGACAACCAAAGTATGGAAGATATCCTTAAGACCCAGTTATGGTAAAAGTAAGTCGATATGAGGATTGCTATGTCAAACTGAAATTAACATTTTTCTAGACATTATTAGCAATTTAAATGAACAAATTGATATGCTAAGAATGAAAAACAAGCAAAAAGTTGAGAATGCTACCTCATTTATATTTTCCCCTAAATGTAGAAAGAAACATGCTTTGCATGAATGTCCACTTGATAACATTAAAATTTGTGAAATCTGTGTAGGATAACATAATGCTAAAGATTTTACATCATTGCCACAGTTAAAGATAGATTAAAAGGGAGAAAATCAAACACGAGAACAATCCTATTATGTAGCTACAACAAGACCATGGAAGCCTCATCAACCTAGTATTATGCAATAACTTATTTCAAAATTTCAGGGTTATGTGCAACGATCTTAAAGGAACTGGAAAACAACCTTTCCCTAGAAACCTTGGACATCTCAATCCCAACCTCAAAATGAACCTTGGCCATCTCAATCGCAAGCTCAAAACCAATCTTGGAAACAAGATTCGCAAGGGCCTTACAGAGGAAATCAACCATATCCTCAATATTTCACTCAGTATCCTCAATACCAATATCAATTTTATCCATACCATTAATCTCCACCACAACATTAATTTCTCCATAAATCAGCCTTAATATAACCTTTATCTTTACCAACCACACAAACACCCCAAAGATCCATTCCCACTACACTACCTGCACAACCATTTCAGATCCCCAAAAATAAAACACCTCAATCCACTTACAATTTTTAGGTATTGGAAAATGATTCTCTAATTACCAACGAACAACAACAACCAAAAGAAGAAGATTTAGATAAGGTCCAAGAATCATGCTTACCGGTTAAAGAAGATCAGCTGTTGGAACCTAAGATTGAAAAGCTTCTTGCCTATCACTAGATTCTATGAATGAGAATCACATCTCTAAATACTTTCCTGGCATGATAGAAGGAAGCCAAGGAAGAGAAGATGACATTAAATCTTGGTTCAAGACAATCATCAATTCCCAATGCTTAATTCTTCAATATTTTTCGACATCCTCTCAATCAAGGCATTTAGTCTGTCATATACTGGTAGATATCAAAGGGTATATTTCAAACCTACATACGAGTTTATCTATCATCTTATTGCACACACGGTTCCATTGGAAGTATTCATATACTTGAACAAGACTTCTTTTTCAAGTAGAGTAGGAGATATAAAAAATAAAAGATAAGAAAATAAAAATAAAAAAAAGTAAAGAGAAAAATAAGTCTGCTTGTGAAAATCAACTTGTTGGCCATAGGTTTTAACCCTGTACAGAAATTACATGCATACGAATTATAAAACAAAGAAAATAAACAATGCGAGAGCATAATACATAAAACACATATACAGAGAGAGCTTCCCCTGGATCCCAAAATTGGGGGTACTAGCTTGACTTTTCATTATGCTCCTTTCAATGTTTCAATACATATTTATACATGCTGAAGCATCCAATACCATGGACCTAAAACCATCAGGTCCAAAACCATGGACCAAAAACTGTCGCATCCAAAACCATGTGCAAAAAATCATGGACAAAACCATAGGTAGGTCTGCCTAATCTAATATAGGTTCCAAAAACAAAATTTTCTGGGGCACTGCCCCGAATCCCATAGAGTGGGGTTACCTGCACCCCTCCAGATCCTTATGACTCCCCTCGCTACGCAATCAGTGCAACAAAGGTGGGGCTTCGCCCCACTTCTAACCCCCCGGTTAACTACATGGGCTAGTCGTGGAAAGAATATAACACAACCCAAAATTCTCCCACTTGTTGTTTTCTTTCCACAGGGGACCACAAGAGATCTTAGTCATTTATTCAATGGTGCAACACCCATTGATTCTCTACACCAAGAGAACTTCTCACAGCTCACATCTTTTTTCAATGCATCTGCAGTATTCTTCAAAGTGTCCACCTTTACCAGCAACACCTTTTTGTCTTCTATCATATCCTTCACAAAGTGATACTGAACATCAATGTGCTTTTTCTTTGAATGATATGCAGGGTTCTTTGCCAAGAGAATTGTACTTTGGCTATCACAGTATATCCTTATAGCTCCTTGTACTAACCCCATACTTGAACACAATCTCTGCAACAAAATTGCTTCCTCGCTTGCATCAGTGGCTGCCATGTATTCTGCCTCTGTAGTTGATAGTGCCACTATAGATTGTTTCTTACACATCCAACTGACTGCACCTCCAAATAGGTTAAACACATACCCACTTGTAGATATTCTCTGATCCAGATCTCTAGCCCAGTCTACTTCAACAAAGCCATGAATATCCAACACTCTTTCAAATCCTGGTCTTCCTTGGTAGCACAAACTATAATCACTAGTGCCATGTAAATACCTCAAAACCCACTTCACTATAGTCCAGTGCTCCTTCCCTAGTTTTGGCATAAACCTGCTCAATACTCCCACTTACATGTGCAATGTCTAGTCTAGTACAGACCATTGCATACATCAGGCTACCGACTCCACTTGCATATGGAACACGGGACATGTCCCCTTCCTCTTCTTATATCTTGGGACACTGTTCAACAGATAACTTTACACCTACAAGAATAGGAACCTTCACTGATTTACTATCCTACATATTAAACCTCTGCAATATTGTCTTGACATACTTCCTCTAGTTTAAACAAAGCTTCCTCTTTGTCCGATCTCTTTTAATTTCCATGCCCAAAATATAGTTTGCAACACCAAGATCTTTCATTTCGAATTTGGAGGACAATTGGGTCTTCAAATCCTGGATAATTTCTTTGTTATTTCCAACCAAAAACATATCATCCACATACAAGACCAGATAAATAACATAGTCACCAATTAATTTAAAATACACACAGTGATCTGCTTTGCTTCTGGTGAAGCCAAGTACTGTTATAAATGTATCAAATTTCTAATACCACATCCTTAATGACTATTTTAACACATATAGAGATTTATTTAACTTGCATACTAGTTCTTTCTTACCCTTCACCGCAAAGCCTTCAGGTTGCTTCATGTAGATATCCTCTTCTAGATCCTTGCGAACAAATGTTGTCTTCACATCCATCTTCTCTACCTCAAAATAAAAAGAAGCAGCGACAGATAAAGTTAATCTAATAGAATCTACCTTGGCAACAGGAGAAAAAATATCACCAAAATCAATTCCCTACACCTAGGAATAACCTTTTGCTAGCAACCGAGCTTTGTATTTCTCCAACTTTCCTTTTGTATTTATCTTCTTCTTGAACACCAATTTGTTGCCAATGGGTTTCCTTCTAGTGGGCAACTCCACCAGATCTCAAGCCTCATTTTTGTGTAAAGATGCCATTTCATCAACCATGGCCTCTTTCCAGAGTTTTCCATCCTCTGAATCTACTGCTTCCTGCACAGTTTTGGGATCGTCATCAGTAATAGATAAAGAAAAATTTGAACATAAAGCATATGGATTGTTCCTTTCTGGCTTCCTTCATTCTTCAATTGATCTTCTCACACCCAGAGTTTTTGGCTCTTCATCTTTTGATTCCTCCTCTGCTGTAGAGTCTAATTCATCCTCCTTTAGCTCAAACTCTATCTTCTCAAGTTCCTTTGGTTGGACTTAATGTTTAATAACATCCTTCACCTCTTTGAACACAACATCTCGGTTGTACACAACCTTCCTTGTTACTAGGTTCCAATGCTTATAACCCTTTAAACCATCCTTCTACCCAATAAAGATGCACTTTTCAGATTTAATATGCAACTTGGTTCGTTTCTCCTTTCGAACATGTACATATGCATCACATCCAAATACCCTCAGATGTGAAAGAGAGGGTTTCTTACCAGTCCATACCTCTTGTGGAGTCTTATCTTCCAACTTTGATGAAGGTGATCTATCCACCAGGTAACATGCTGTCTCCACTGCCTCTGCCCAGAATTCCTGTCCTAACTCGACACCACTGAGCATGCTTCTTGCAATTTCCATTAACATCTTGTTCATTCTTTCTGCAACTCCATTTTACTGAGGTGTATATGGAGTAGTTTTTTTCGGTGATATACCACACTTCTTACAAAATTCTTTAAATTCCTTACTACAAAACTCTCCACCGTTATGTGTCCTCAGCACCTTTATCTTCTTCTCTGTCTGGTTTTCCACCAGAGCCTTAAATTCTTTAAACCTATCAAAGACTTCATATTTCTTCTTAAGGAAATATATCCATGTATTCCTTGAGAATTCATCTATAAATGATACATAGTACATAGACTTACCCAGTGATGGAACCTTTACAGGTCTAAACATATCACTATGCACAAGCTCTAGTATCTGTTTCACCCACTTACCTCCAGAGGGAAAACTCACCTGATTCTGCTTCCCATATACACAAATTTCATAGAAATCAAAATCCAGAGAGCTATTGCTCATACCTTCTACCATACCTTTACCATGAAGTATTCAAAGGAACAGCTCTCCAATATGTCCAAGACTTTGATGCCACAACATGGTCTTTTCTCCAGAGACCACTAGATTTTCTACTCCACTTTCAGGAACCATGGAACTGTTGCACCTACTAATAGTAGTGCTACCTTGCAGCTTGTATAGAGCTCCAATACGAACTCCCCACATCAATACTAGTGCCCCTCGAACCATCTTGCAGGTATCCTTCTCGAACACTGGTTTTACACCTGCACCATCTAACTTTCCTACAAAAATCATATTTCTGGCTAATGCAAGAATATGTAGAACACTCGGAAGTGTTCTAAGCCTTCCACCTTGCAACTTCAACTTTACTTTTCCACGACCAACGATTCTAGCCTTCCTGTCATCCGCCAAGAAGACATCACCACCATCATATTTCTCATACTCGCAGAACCACTCTATATAGGGAGTGAAGTGAAAGGATGCACCTAATTCAATCAACCATATCTCATGATCTACATGTGTACTTGAAGAAGCTAATTACACATCCACACCTTCACCTAAGGTGGTTTTCGCCTCTTCAAAAGAAGCATTATTAGATCCCTTTCCCTTATCAGGAGCTTTAGATTTACAGTCCCTTTTATAGTGCCCTTCGTTTTCGCATTTCCATCTCAACACCTTTAGAGGCTTTCCTAGAGATTTAGATATCCCTCTAGATTTAGATCTTCCATTCGATGGCTTATTTTTGTTTCTTTTCTGGGATCGTCCTCGTATAGACAAGGCATCACCATTTTGGTTCTCCATATTTTTCTGTGTCATCTCCTCTATCAGAAAGGATGAGAATATTTCGTCAAACTGTAAAGAAGCTACATTGCTACCTATTACAATAACCACACTATCCAACGAATTTGGTAGAGAACACAACAAACTAATGCACTTATCTTCATCTGAAATTTTGGTATCAACAGAAGATAACTGACTTACCACAGTATTAAACTCACTCAGATGCTCTGTCACCGAGTCTCCATATTTCATCCTCAAGTTACACAGCTCTTTCTGTAGGAATAGTTTATTCACTAGAGACTTAGATTGGTATGAAGTCCATAACTTATCCCACAAAGCCTTCACCATAGCTTCCCCTAATACATTCAACAATACTGAATCTGAGACACACAATCTTTTTGTGCTCATTGCCTTTCGATCTAACTTCTTCCATTCTTCATCTGAAACTCCCATTGGTTTAGTACCCGGATCTCATGCGATCCTCTTATCTTTATCCACCAACAGATCCTCCATCTTGAGTTTCCACAAATCAAAACTCTGACCGTCAAATTTCTTGATCTCTATCTTTTCACTGCTTGCCATCTTCTTTCACCACCAGAATCGATCTCATATATCTCCCACTGAGCTGGGTCTACCACAAGCCCAAGCGAAACCCCTCAGCAACAAAGGTGTCCCCTTGAAGCCAAAACAGATCTAATACCAAATGTAGGTTTTAACCCTGTATAGAAATTACCTACATACGAATTCTAAAAAACATAAAATAAACAATGCGAGAGCATAACGCATAAAACACATATACACAGAGATTTTCCCCTGGATCCTAAAACTAAGACTACCAGTTTGATTTTTCATTATGTTCCTTTCAATGTTACAATACATATTTATACATGCCGAAGCATCCAATACCATGGACCAAAAACCATCATGTCCAAAACCATGAACCGAAAACCATCGCGTCCAAAACCATGTGTGAAAATTCATGCACAAAACCATAGGTAGGTCCGCCCAACCTAATATAGTGTCAAAAAACAAAATTTTCTGGGGCACTACCCCAGACCCCATAGAGTGGGGTTACCTACACTCCTCAAGCCCCATGTGACTACACTTGCTAAGCAATCAGAACAACGAAGGGGGGTGCTCCAGCCCCCTTCTAACCCCCGGTTAACTACGTGGATTAGTCATGGAAAGAATATAACACAACCCAACATTGACGCAATTGGTCATGATATTTTCTTGAAAACTAGGCAATTGGAGAGAAAAGTTCACAATCATCTCTACAATTTTATGATGGGCTCGACATTTTATTATGATTCTTTAAATCATTCTTGGTTCTATGCTCGAGTTAGCCGATGTGGGATTCCTGAAGGCCCAATTTCCAACAGATCTCGTCCCATCGACCTCAACACCTTATCTGGGATCAAGATCATAGATTATTTGGAGTGCCTTGGAACTTTCATATATCAATGGAAAGCCTCCTCATTGACAACAATGGGAATACAACAATGTCTCTTGATTGCCAGATCTTGCATGTGACTCGATTAAACACATTCATTTTTCCCTGTCGAGATGTACTAAGGTACATTAACACTCATTTACATTATCTGTGTGTTGTCTTGCATTGGTTAATGATTTTCATTAGTGATCAGTAATCCAATGATTTATTTCCATGCTTGACTTTGGCACAATCATTCACATGGTAAGATTTTTACCATGAATTTTGGTTTAAATGAAGACTATATGGTTTTATTGAATCAACAACAACTTGTAGCATTACAGTTTATTGGTTTCTTGTAGCAGCATGTTCATCCTTTTTTTCAACAGCAACATGATGGCACCATTACAACTCTTGTTCATTCGTTTCCTTTTTAAAGAAAATCAATAAAATTGGACCTATTTCAGTTAAGATGCATTATGTTTCATGGCTTCTCCTTTAGCATGAAGTACACAATCCAAATAAGCAAATTAAACTCAGAGAAAACAACTTTTTACAAAAATTGACATTTTATGCAACAACTATGGAAAGTTGCAGTTTCTGTAGCTATTGCTGTAACAACCAATTTTTGTTGTAGCAGCCTGTTTGAGAGGCAGTTTTGGCACAAATATTTCAAGATATTGGAGCAGAAATAAAAAATTCAGAGCGTTTGGATTTCCTCAAAATATGGTAAACTGAGTAAGGCACAAGCAACATTCCAAAAAAGTGCAATTTTCCAAGACTTTTCAACAATATTTTAAGGCAGATTTTCATTTTTCACCATTGTGAACGAATTAGGCCATATTTCATTATTTTTTCACAATAACATCTTTTCTTTATCATAATTTCATTCTGAAGGCATGAGGCAATAAAAAAGGTAACAATACACCATTTACCTTTTGAAGCACTCAATTTGGCCTTAAAATGAGCTCGTGGAATATGTTTTTGTGCAATATTAGATGGCATGAAAAGTCATTTTCAGAATTTTCAAAAGCCCAATATTGAAGAATCTATCTGATGGTAGAATGGTTTTATTCAAACATCTACAACCCCTACTTCAGCGCTTCAAGTTCTTCATAAGGATAACTTGAGGTAAAAACTTGCATAAGGCTTTGTAGTTTATTAAAAACTTAGGAAAATGTGATAAAAGAAATCATTAGTTAGTGGTCATCACTTTTATTATGCATAAATGATAGACCTCATGTATTATTTTATGATGTTTTGATCCATTGTCTGTTTCTTAAAAGAGAAAATAGATGCATGCACTCCTTTCTTAGATCATTTGTTAAAAGAATATAGATCAATGAAATTTGCTATGTTTTGACTCCTCTACTAAGAGATGGATTTAACTAAGGTATCTGTTCAAACTTTAGATCATAATGTTTTAATATAAAAAGAGATTTTCAAAGTACTTTGAAGTATCGACAAACAATATGCCTATAAAATGGAGTATCCTAGAGATAGAGAGAGATAGAGAGAGAAATATGAGTTCATCCCCAAAGATTAAAAACAATGTTGTTTGAACTTGTATAAAGTGTTGCACATTTGTCTCTTCTATGGGAATGAGATCACAAAGATGTTGTCTTGCAGTAATATACGTAGAAAACAAGAACAAGGTTTGAGTAAAAGGTGGAAGAAATTTGGGAGCAGTTTATTTTGACATCATAAAGCAAATGTAACAAAATTTACTAGAAGCAACACAAATACTTTCTTTTCTTTACATAATGAACACAAATCATTGATATGAAGGCTCAAGCAGAGGAAAATAATAAGGATTAGGTAGAGGATACTAATATCTTATTTCAACATGTATAAAGAAGGCTTTGAGGCACACCTCCAAACGTATGGAAATTAACATGATTCACAATGCAAAGAATTGAGTTAAGCATTGGATATGGTAAGTTGTTACACCATTTTATTAAAGAAAATCAGTTTGAGTATGCTTCATGATTTCTCTTAAGTGGATATCTGCCAAAATTTAATGTTTCTTCTTCTTCATATATTTCACTTTCCATTAGTTCACCTACTTTAAGGTACCACATTGCTTCAATCATTTCAACAACCTTTTATTTCTCTTGGAATCTCTTCTATGGGTTCATTGTCCCTTCGTTGAAACATCTTGTATGGTGGAGATGGTTTTATTGGTTCAACTCCATTTCTTAGACACTTTATGGTCTAATTGCAACACAATTGGGTGATGTGGATTCTAAGATGAATACGATAGAAGGAAAATACAAAAATATTATATTTTGGGAGAAGCTATGTTGGGACTTTTATTTGTCATTTAAATCCCCTAAATTAAATTACCGACCAAGTTTCATAATCTCTGAGTTACACAACGTTTTGATTCATGTTCTAACAATTCGGTGCAAGTTTAAGTACAGAATGTTCAATCTCCATTATTTCTAATCACAAAAATATAAGGTCAAGGGACTTATCAAATTAAATCCCTATCATTTTCAAACTTATCCTATTTCAATCACATCTTTATTAACTATTAAATTCTCTGAAAGATAAAGTAAATAAACAAGCTAATTTACAAGCTACTTGAAAAACCATAACATAGAGAATGAAAATCATTGTTCGTAAGAAATATGAGTGACTACTTAAGAGATTAAAACTACTATGCATATAAGATGAGTCACAATAACAATCACTACATCACAGTACCAATTACTATGCAAACATTGTGAACTATTGTTGAAACGAGATTGTTTCTAATTGTAACCTCAAAAATACTTATCATGGCCTTGTCACTATAAGTTAGCACTCAAAAAACTTTAACTGAAATATTCCATTCGAATAAGAAAATCTAATCTTGAAACACTCTAATCTCAGTTTAGATAATGGAAATCTCAACCCAACAATAATATCTATTTAATATAAGTAACAGGGATCTCAAATCGACCGAGACTAATTATCATTAAAATGATATCAATATTATGCTAATATCAATCCAGATAGAACTAAATATAATACAAATGATTTTAATCTAAGGAAAATAGACAATCCAAAAAGACTAAGTTTAATCGTTAATTCTAATTCCCAGGATGCATAAAAAAACAATAATTCAATCTAATCTCTTTATCTTTCCTAGCATTCAACTCTGCAAATACTCAATAGAAACGAAGTAAGGAAACTCTAAATTGATGTCCTCCACTAGCTATGTCGACACACTTCAGATCTAAAAGGTTTTACAAATCGAAGTGTGTTCTAGCTTTAAAACTACTACAATCAAACTCAAGAAATAACTCGTACACAGGAGCATTAACCTACAGCTCCAATCCAATCTTACTACAATTATGTTGAATATCAAAACTACACTATAGTGTCAATCAATAACCAATATCTCGTCACATTACTTCTGAGCACTCTGATATCAAAACACGATGCTACACGATGTTGTATCGAATAAGAAATGTACAGGATGCAAGATTATATATTGATTCCAACTCAGGCTTATGATAGAGTTATCAACCTCTGTATTCATCCAAATTGAAATTCACCTTTTAAATATTCCTTAACCATGACAATTTAATGGATAATTTATTCATGCATCGAAATCGTTAATCGATACATTCCTTTCTATTTTGCAAAGACTTAAAGACACACAAGAAAAATAGAGTAAGCACTTAAGTAGAGAAAAAAAATAGTGACTCTAAGATCTAACAAGCCAACTTCTTTAGAACAAGATCCACACTCCTAAATCTTAATCAAAACACAATTGCCATAACCTATATCAGTTGCAAGACTTGTTTCCAAGTGGTGGTGGGCCCTTGCCACTCCCGGAGCAACTCTAAATTAACTCAATGATTTTAAAAACTAAAACTCATAACGCTTACATAAATTTAAGTTCCGAATCAGAATTGTATATTAAGGTTTAGAAAAGCATGAGTTCAAATAGAAATTACATGAAAGTCTCCAATGTCTCCTAAGCGTAAAGCTTCTTACAAAAAAAATTACATAACAATCCTTCCATCTCCTTATATACAAAAAGCATCGGGATTTAATACAGTTCACCCAATGAAAAATAGGTATAACTAATTAACTATAAAAAGTAACATAAATTCAAGGCAAAAATTAAGTTGTATAAAATATTCTTGAATAATCTTTAAATGGATCCCAGTTGAGCTTCTCTTGGTCATAACATGATTGATGAAACTGATTCCTTTCTTAGTATAAGGAGATCAGTTCTAGAACACCGAGTCTTAAACTAAACACCTACTGCTCAATACAGTACTAAATCAGGATGCAAAATCGAGTACAGAATAGAAAGTATGTGAAAGGTTGCTTGACGCACTATCCATCAATGTGTTGGAACCACTGTTACCTGCCCATATGCTGTCAAATCCTACGAGTCCATATAAGGATTAGTAAAAAATAATCCAATGGGTATAAGTCCGTTAATATCTACTTAAACTAATCAAAACCACATGAAATAAATACTAAGTAAATATTATACTTCCATTTGGAAAATAGCATGGTTTGGTAGTGATAACATGGTACAAAAGGATAAAAAGTCAGTAAATATCGACAGGAATAGTAGAACAGTAGTTGTAAAATAGGTACAAAAGTGGGGACCAACATCCCCACATGCCTAAAAGGTTGCATGCCCTCATGCAACTATCATCCAGTCGTCAAAAATAGGGCATCCCAAGCTTCACATTCTCATTGCCCTGACCAAGACTTCAAGACCATGATTATCTTTCACCACTGACTTCTGAAAATACAGAACTATTTTTTGAGCATTAGGCCTCTTAGCAGGTTTCAACTGATTCAACTTCCAGTTAACTAGGTGTTTATTCCTTAAGACTAGTGCGTCATTCTTAGAGACCAAAGAGAGGTTTGTGTCTCGATATTGTTCATTTACAGTCTACACATAAGAAAATAGGGTTTTGTATTTATGGATCTTATCTTTAAACTTCATATTCTTCTTTTATAATTTGGCCACAAGCAACTAAATATCTTCTTCATTATGGGTTGAGGTGTTTTTGACTGGAACTATTGGTTTCTGAGTTACTCCCACCATGAGTTGATCTAGTCTTTCTGTTTTTAGGCTTTGGTAGTCGTTCTTGTTTCTTCTTTCTTGGAATTTCTTTAGATAGATTATGAGGTGGTGAGATGCTTAGAAT
This sequence comes from Pinus tabuliformis, assembly GCA_031772625.1. Classification (NCBI taxonomy): domain Eukaryota; kingdom Viridiplantae; phylum Streptophyta; class Pinopsida; order Pinales; family Pinaceae; genus Pinus; species Pinus tabuliformis. Next base: position 184,758,986 of record CM062820.1, read on the forward strand.
ATCGTGATGATTATCTTACAGACCATCTTCCTTGAATAGAGGGTCCTCTGCTTATTCATCCACCAAAGAACGTTTTTCACCCTCTTGTTCAGGAGAAGACAAAATGGTGACCGACTCCTGTTTTTGGGTATTGGAAATGAATAATCAATACCTTGAGTATGTCATTGAATCTGAAACATAGTTAAATTCTTTGCTACTTTTTGTACTGTTTTGGAAGGAACAAATTCCCCTTCTGACTCTCCTCGGAAGAGTCTCCTTTTTCTTTTCTTAATGGTAACATCGACCCTTTCACATTGTTGTTATGTTGCTTCAATGACTAGTTCCACAAATATCTTGGAAGGATTTTTCTCCTTATGTGACCAAGATTCCTCAGAGAGTACCTCCTCGTGTCCAGGTTTTCGTTTCTCTACTTTTATTTTCTTACGTTTATTCTTTCCTAATATTGGGGTTAGTTTATCCACTAAAGTACTAGGGTTTACCAGTCTCTTCAGAGATTTCACCGAACAACTCTTTTCCTTTATAGATGTAGGCACCACTGTAGGACGATGATCATGTTGAGAACTAAAATCTAGCAGAACCTCACCCCCAAGGATTACTTTATTTGACAAGGGGTTGATGAGCCTTTGTCATCCTTTCACCTGACTTTCTTCACCTTGAAAGCTCTTAATTATAACATCTTTCCAAAACTTCTGTCATTTACTTAACTCAGTCACAACCAACATTTTGATGAGACTATGATGGCATATAGCAGTTTCAGGGTTTTTACTTGTTGACTGAACTGCTTTACCAATTTTATATAAATTCGTATGGAAAAAGAAAGGGAAATTAACTTCTTGACCTTCCAAAAAATGTAACAACAATCTGACATGATAGAGAAAAATGGCAGCGTACCTACCTTCACAACTAATAAACCTCTGTAGCAATGTAATAAGTGGATACCACTTTTCATCCAAGTAGTTACACAAGACCAACTTTGAACAATTCAACAATTTATAATCTCATTTAAGAAATTTAGCACAATGCACTGGGTGAAGAAGCCCTCTTTTGGAAGAATTCTCACCAGACAGAGGTAATCCGATCACCTTACTTATAGATTCCTTGGTGACTTTAAATTTGAGGTTTTCAATATCTACATCTTTTCCGTTGAAGCTCTAAGAAAAAGGCAAAGTGACTCTAATGTTATATCCCTAAAATTTTCAACGAAAACCCATCGACCCTTTCTCTTCAAACAATTCCTCGCAACTAGCATATTCTAGACTTCTTCAAAATGAGATGAAGGTGGCTTCGTGATGATCGCTCCACATGCCTAAGTTGAAGAAAATCCTGGAAGTTTTTCCAAAGAAAATGGAGGGCTCAAAATCGTTTTCCTTCTAAACTTTTCACTCTGAGAGGGAAAATTACCATGCTACTACCTTCGGCCCTAAATTAATTCAAGAGACAATGCTTGGAAATTTGGAATGACATCATACATGCACGATGGTAATGATGAACCATCGTTTTCCGGGTGGCTCATATGAGGTAGGATGAAGGGCAAAGGTAGTGAACAGGGTGGAGACTCCAACATAAATAGGGATTGGTTACTATAATGATGAAATGATAATTAACATGTGGCTGCATAATTAAAAATGAAAGAAAGGGGTAATGAGGACAAGACCTTAAGTTAAATGTGAGAGGACAGTTAAATCATAACAAGTAATGGAGATAGATTACCGCTTAGCCTATTATGCATATACTTCTAATATAGTCTAAATAAATAAAATGTTCTCATTCCTTGGTTTTGACTTTATTAATTTTTTGAAACTCGAGAAAAGGATAGTGGTATTAATTTTGATCTTTAGTGGAGCATGGTCTTCATAATTGATCTTGTGATGATGAATTAGCTTAGAACATCAAAATGATTTCAAAATATCATTATTGTACCATCCATATTAATTCGGTGCTGATGAGTAGAGGTTATACTTGTATAATTCTTCTAAATGATTCCACAAATTCTAGAGAAACCTTCCAGTAGCCCTGCCTGATGTATCACAATGCCAAGTTGAGTACATAATGCCAATGCCATGTTAAGTACATAATCCTTTGAACTGATTTAAAAAATGAGCATAATGTCTTTCCCTTGAATATCTCTTATAACTTGACTAAATTTTTTTCCTACCGATTATTATATAGAACCTTAAATATCATCCCATGGATTTTGACTAGGCCTCCAATGATTATTTCCTAGGGCATTTCACTTTTAGAGAGTATGAAATGCACAAAAGAAGATTCCAGAGTGTTCTCTTCCGTACTTATTCTACTGACCTTGAAAAAGAATAATTTTATACTTAATAGATCCCTCGCTACTACTACCTCATAAGTTTATTGAGCTTGAGTTAGCCATTGCTTAGGGTATTCCTTTTTAGATAGTATAAAAGACCCAAAGTAGACTCCAAGGGGGTTTCTCTTCAGTAATTATTCTACCATGCCTAGAAAAGAATAACTATGTACTCAACATATCCCTAATTGCCACTATTTCGTTAATATTTATGAGCCTGGATTAGTCTTTGCCCAGAACATTCAAATTTTTAGAGTCTGAAACATTCAAAGAAGACTCCAAAATATCCTTTTCCATAAGTAATCTACCAAGTCTGGTTAAAGGAATAAACTTACCATTGATAGATTTCCCCTTTAATCTATGGGGGATTTGGGGGAAACAAAAGAGTCAACTAATTGTTATTTTATACTATACACATAAATATAAATATACAAATATAAAGAAAATTAGTTTGAAGAACCAATAGTAGCTGGATGCTTTTCCTGAACCAACTTCATTTCTGGATCTCACTTTACTTCCTACAAAAGTTCTTGGCGAGAGAACGGTCCATGGTATATCTTCAATCGATGGCCATTCACCACAATGGGGTTTGATCAGCATCAATAGCCTTTATTCTAACAGAGCCATTATCAAAGAGCTCTTCTACTTCATAAGGTCCCAACCACCTAGTAAAAAATTTCCTTTTAAAATGTTTAATTTTAGTATCATATAGCAGTGAACAATCTCCCACTTTAAAGACTTTTTTCTTAATATACCTGTCATACCACCAGGCTCTCCAATCCTATACTAACATGGTCCACTAAAATGCATCCTCCGTGATTTCATTAATCTCATTCAACTATAATAACCTTTACTCTTGGGCTTCATTTAGATTCATTCACAATTAAGTGGCAGTTTGGAATGTTTTTACCTAAAATTCAATGGGAAGTAGCACTTGTTTTCCATATACTAACTCGTAAGGAGTGTGTCGAGTCACATTCCTCCAAGTTATTTGGTAAGCCCACAATGCCTTAGGTAACTTGTCAGCCCAATCGCCATGGTGAAGCTGAATTGTCTTAGTGAGGATAGATTCCAAGACTTTGTTTGTAGATTCCACCTATCTGTTTTCTTGGGGGTGGTATGGGGTAGATTTCCAATGCTTAATATGATATTGTTCAATAATTTTCTTCACTAGTTTGGATGTGAATTGTGTGCCTTGATCTCTAATGATCTCTCTAGGCACCCCAAACTATGTGAAGATATCCTAAAAAAGGAAATCTACCATTGCTTTCTCAGAAGCATAATATAAAGCCTTGGCTTCTACCCACTTTGTCATATAATCAATGCAAACCAATATGTATCTCTTTTTCTTGGACATGGGATAGATGGGTCCCACAAAATCCAACCCCCACTTCTCAAAAGGTTCCACTGATATCTGTGTTTGGAGAGGCATTTCATCTATCGGAACTAGCCTCCCCATTCTCTGGCAGGCATCACAACTTGAAACAAACTTTTTGCAATCTTCGAAAAGTGTGGTCCAATAATAGCCCATATGTAGGACTTTGTAGGCTATCATATTATCCTCAAAATGCCTACCATAGGGTTCACTATGGCAAGTCTTCATAACATCAAACATCTCAAACAAAGTTATGGATGAAACAGGAACTATTACCTCAAAATAGGTACTTGAGCCCGAAAACACCAAAAAAACATGAAATGACAACCCAAAAAAGAAAATTGTTTATTCCAGAACGATGTTTTTTTTAGGGTAAATTTTTAACATTTTTTTAAAATGGAAGTAAAAATCTTTTTTTTTTTAAATGGATGAAAAAAACACCCTTAAAAAGGATTTCTTATTCTGGAATAACAAAAAAAAATCGGGTTACAATTTTGACATTTTTTAGCAATTAAGTTAAAGAGAAAATATCCAGACTTTGAAAACTGTAAAATTCCAATAATTCTCGGATATGATGTTAAAGATAAAATATCATGTCTCAAATCATGATAATTCCATCTATTTCCATCCATGTTGCTAAAGATAAAATATCTTTACTGTAAAAAACCTTGAAATTGTAATTGTTTTCAAGCATAGCATTAAAGATAATATATCATGACTTAGAAAAACATTAAAATATTGACAATTTTTCAACCATGCATTTAAAACCAAAGATTATGACTACAAAAAAAACTCAAGTTTCCAACATATTTCAAGCATGACATTATGAAAAAAAATTAGTACAAAAAGATTTAAAGATCAACACTAAAGAGTAATTTATTTTTTAAATGCAAAATATATAGAGATTTTAAAATATTAGCCTAAGACAACTCGATATATTGCAATAAAAAATTATTAATCGATCATCAAATCGACACGTGGTGTAGGTGAACTCGACCCGTTGTAACGAAAACTTAAAGACCAACCATGAAATTGATGCACTGTGGGGCTAAACTCGATTCATTATAATGAAAATTTTAAAATCAACTATCAAATTGCCCATAATGAGAATGGGTTGTTAGATGAGCATCGACACAGACCCTGTAGAAAAAAGTGAAAATAAAAACCAAAATAGAAAAATAAATGTATAAAGAAATAAAAATACAAAATACAAAAGAAAACAAAAATTCAGATATTGAAAAAAAAATAAAAACAATATAAAAAGCCAAAAAAGATATATATATATATATATATATATATATATATTAAAAGAAAAAACAATGAAAAAAAACACAAAAAATAATAAAAAGAAACAAAATTTTTAATATTTAATAAAAGTTAAAAACAATAAAAAAACCCAAAATATAATACAAAAGAAAAAATTATTATAAAAATTAAAAACAGTAAAAAGAACACAAAAAACAACAAAAAACACCAAAAATTCAAATATAGGAAAAAAAACAATAAAAAAACCATATATATATTTTTAAATAATAACAAGAAATAAAGCATAAAAAAAACTTTAAAACATTACCAAAAAAATCAACTAAAAAAAAGACGAGCACAAAAAAACCTAAAAAAAAATTGTAAAAAATAACATAAAATTAACTTATAAATATAAGAAATTAGAAAAAAAAAATTAACAAAATAAAAATAAAACTAATTTTTTTAAATAAAAAGCATATTTTTTTTAAATAAAAAAAAAAATACATTACTAAAAAGATAAATTGAATTAAAAATAAAAAATAAAAAATAAAAGAACATTAAAAAATAGAAAAATCAAATCAAAACAAAACAATTAAAAATTAAAATTAGAAAAGAACAATTAAAAAAAAAACATTGACAAAATCAAAATCAAAAATCAAAATAAATAAAAAAATAACTAACTTAAAAATAAAGTAAAAAATAAAAAATAAAAAATAAAATAAAAATAAATTAATCAAAAAGAATTTAAAAGAAAACTGTCGTATCCCAGGTGGGGTTGGTCGTGGGCGTGGGTAGGGATCCGGCTGCGTGCAGCCCACCTCCGTACACGCGCCTATGGCCAACCCTACCCAGGGGGTGGCTGGCTGATTCCCGAAATGGACGAGCGACCCCCTAGGTGGGGTTGGCCGTGGGCACGGGTGAGGAGGCGGGTTGCACACAACTGCCTCCCCTCCCACGCTGGCGGCCAACCCCCTCCCGGGAGTGGCTAGAATTTTGTTTTTTTTTTTTATTAATTATTTTTATTAATTTTTTATTTATTAATTTTTTTAACATTTTTTTTTTTTTAAACTTTTCTTATTTTAAGTTTTTATTTTTTAAATTTTTTTGTTTTAAATATTTTTTAAAACCTTTCTATTTATTTATTTTAAGTTTTTATTTTTTAAATTTTTTTGTTTTAAATATTTTTTAAAACCTTTCTATTTATTTATTTAATTTTTCTGGGTTTCGATTTGCTTTTTTTTGTTTTCAAATTTAAATATTTTTATTTTATTAATTTTAGTTTAAATTTTTTGTATTTTTAATTTTTCAATTTTTTTTTTCATTTTTTTGTTTTAATTTTTTTTTATTTAATTTTATAATTTTTATGATTTTTTTTAGTTTTTTAATTTAACTTTTTTTGAATATAATTTTTTTTAATTTACATATCGAATTTTTTTTTCAATTTTTTTTTTTTTAATTATTATTTTGTAGTTGTATTTTGTTGTTTTTTACCTACAAAAATCATTATGGCTGTAGCTTTTTATTAATATTCAAATTTTTTCTTTAAATTTTATGCTTTTTTGAAATATTTTCTAGTTTTGTTATTTATTTTTTATTTTTTGCTTAATTTTTATTTTTTTTAATTCAATTTTGTTTTATTTTTACATTTTTATGCTTATTTTTTTAGATTTTTATATATAATTTTTATTTTCTGAATTTTTTTGGTCATGATTTTTATTTTTTATTTTTTATTTTTTATTTTTTATTTTTTATTTTTTATTTTTTATTTTTTTACGGACATTAAAAAAATCCACACTTAATACATTAGAAAATTTAAAGTGTAAAAAATAAGATCTTTAAATAAAAATGGTTGATGTTGCTTCAATCATTTTCAAAATCAAGATGAAAATCACTAACATTTAAAAAATGTGTTCATACTTGCTACATAAAAAAAATTAAAGTGTCAAAAATAAACTCTTTAAAAAAATGTGTTGATGCTGCAACAACATTTTTGAAAATCAAGATTAAAATCACTCACGTTTTAAAAAAAGAAATGTTCATACTTGATACATAAGAAAACTTAAAGTGCTTAAAATATGCTTAAAATAATGAAGTGTATTCTGGCATCAGCGCTTTTCAAAATCGGGGGATTTTTTGCTACCTCAAAAAAATGGGTACCAGGTCATTTTCTTGATTGATTGGTAACTATGCTCTCATCTTCCTGTACACATCTTTGCATAATCAAATTGGGTCTTGTGCAGAATAAGTGCCCATCTATCCAAGAATAATTGGCAATCTGTTGCACAATGTTGTGTTTTTCCCTGTTGGAAAGATTCTAGGCCAGCCTCCCCATCACGAAGTAGTTAGCCATGTCACCAAACCAGGGAGTCAATGCTGAAACAACAAACAGATCTTCATCTGGAAAGTCATCTGAAACTGGTACTAAAGCTCTATCTTTGGAAACAATTATTCGAGATAAGAAATCTGCATCCAAATTGTCTCGTCCAGGTCCATTAATCAGAGTAATATTAAATTCTTGTAACAAAAGTAACCATCTTATAATTCTTCCATTAGTAATATGCTTATTCATAAGAGATCTAATGGCAGAATGATCAGTATGGATGAAAGTCTCATAACCGATAATATATTTCCTAAATTTATTTATGGCATGAACGACTACTAATAATTCACTTTCAGTAACTATAAAATTTAGTTCTACAGTTGAGAGATTCTTGCTAAAAAAGTAAATAGCAAAAGGAAAGTGATCCTCCCTGTGACCTAGCACAGCTCCGAGAGTAGTGTTTGATGCATCCGCATAGATGTGGAATGGGAGAGACAAGTTAGGCCCTCACAATGCCGAAGTGATAGTTAATTTATCTTTCAGTTCCTTAAAAACATTCTGACAGCTCGTGTCCGATAAAAAATCAATGTCTTTAGAAGATAATTTAAACATTGGTGCTGCAATTTTAGTAAAATTTTCAATAAATCTCCTATAGTACCCTGCATGTCCCAAGAAACTTCTTACCTCTTTTTGCGACGTGGGAATTGGAATATGTGATACTACCTCTATTTTCGCAGGGTTGACTTTTCTCTCATCATTTGATATGCGATGTCCCAAGAAAATCACCTTAGTTTGCATCATTTTACATTTAATATCACTAAGGGCCAACTAAGCCTCTTGACAATGAATTAGTACCTTTTCCAATTTCTCAAAGGCTTGGTGAAAATCATCCCCATATACCATGAAGTGTTCCATATAGACTTCTACATAGTCATGTATCAAATCAGAAAAGATAGCCAAAACAACTCGCTAAAAAGTAGTTGGAGCATTACTTAAGCCAAAAGGAGGAACTCGGTAGGCATAGGTTCCCCATGGGCAGGTAAAAGTGGTATTTTCTTTATCTTTTGTGGCTATTTGAATATGATTGTAACTGCTATATCCATCCAGAAAAGAACAATACTTTTCCCTTGAAATGTATCCAGTACCTAATCAATAAAAGGTAAAGGAAAATAGTTTCATAAAGTAGCCTTATTCAGCTCTCGGTAGTCCACGCAGGTTCACCATTTCTAATTTTTTTTGGGACTACAACCAAGGGTGATAAACATTTGTTTTTTGAAATAGGATAAATGAAATTTGCACTTACAAGTGTATGCAATTCATCCTTAACAATCTCTTTTAGAGTTGAATTCATTCGCATCTGTGGCTGCCTAATAGGTCTGCATTCTTCATTTGTATATATGTGACATATAGAAGTGTCTCGATGAATAAATTTCTTGTCTAGATAATCCAAGGAACCACTCCAGACTGCATTTGAACCATACTCAATACCTATTGTTCTTGTTCTTTACTTAACTTTGTACCAATGTACAATGTTTTTCCACCACTATTTCAATGGGTTGATTTCTCACTTCATTGTTTCCTTTTATGGCTGCTATAGTGAATGATGAAAATGTAGCAGGGTGACAATTTTCCTAAAATTCATTGCTAAAAACATGATGATAACCATTAAAGGAAATAGGATAATTAATGAAATTGATATCAGACAAAAACTACTGCAAAATATGTTCCTCTGATTGTTCTTGATGTCCCCTTGATTGCTCTAAAGTTAACATGGGAAGCATATAATCCTCTTCTCCATAAGGACTTTCCGTGGCCATTTGGGCCAATGGAAAAATAGTTAATGCCTGATTTTGTAGTCCATTATAAAGAATCATTCCCCATTTTTGCACCGAATGACAGCATCAGCGGCGGCCAGCCAAGGTCGGCCTAAGACCATTGGGTGTTCGGGCTTAGAATTATTTGGCGAAACTACAACAATGTGAATTGGATATTCCTAGGAAGCTATGGTTATCACTATGTCTTCTAGGATCCCCATAGGTTTAACAATGGATTTATCTGCTAGCTCCAACACTATGGGTGTAGGCCTAACTCCTTGTAGTTGTAGTAATGTCATGGTATCAACCGTCATAGAATTGATGGCTGCTTCTAATTCTACAAGTGTGTTTGGTAACAGATTTCCGTTGCTTTCTATTATGACTACCTGCTTCCATGGATCATTATATTTCAGTGGCAAACTAGATATTATTTATGTCATCTGGTTCATTATTTTAACATTGTAGTTTTTGTTTTCCTTTCTCCCAGTATTTTTTATGCAGAGATCCTTAATGATCTTGGTGTAAATAGGAACGTCCTTAATAGCTTGCAACAAAGGTATTTTTATAAAAACACTCCTTAATTCAGATTCCAAATCATATTCCATGGGAGTTTTAGTTTTCTTGGAAGCAATATTTTCGGGTAACGAGACTCCCTTGGTTCTTCTTGTTCACTATTTTTTTTATTTTCTATTTGTTGGTGAGTTTTATCCTCAAGTTCCACTTTAGGAGCCTCCTCTTCAATAATTACAGTTGATTTCTCTTTATAAACTATTTTCCTTGATCTTAATTGAATTTCATTGACATGGACAACAATAATAACATATGTAGGAAAATGTTGTAATTCCACGTTTTGCATAGGTTGTGGAGGCCTATAATTTGGGTTAACGATGGGTTGTGTAGGTAGATGAGTTGGGCAAGGTCGATTAAATGATTGTTGTGCCTACTGTGAGGGTGAATTAGAGCTTAAACGGTAGGGGTAGGAGTTTATGTAATGGAGGAAATGGCAATGAGGGTTGTTGATAAATGTTGGGTTATACCCTTGTTGAAATGGAGAAATATTAGATGTGTATGTTAGGAGATTAAGTTTTTCAATGCACTCTTCCCTTAACCCATTCATAAATATAGTCATATAAGTTCTTTCATCTAAGTTTCCCATCCATGACTTGTGGTAGTTAGAGAGCAATCTTTCCAAGTACTTCTCCAAACTCTCATCTTTCGTCTGTTGCATCCTAAAGATATTGTTAACATCTATACTTTTATAGTAGACTTGATATTTCTTAAGGAAGATAAACTTCATGTCATCCCAAGAGTAAATGGTGTTCTCTCCCAAGCTAATGAACCATCTCAGGGTTGAGTCTTTTAATGTGGCATGGAATAATTTAAGCTTGTGTGCATCATCATAATAATTATAGCTTATGCAAAGAATATCAAATTCAAATAAAAACACGTCAGGGTCTTCAGAAGACATACCGTGGAAAGGTGGAAGAGATGCCAAGGGTATGTTCTGCATAGTGATATTTCTCGTGACGTACAGAATAGGAAATCCAAAGCTTGATTCTACATGATCCTCTTTCTCCTTAGGACCTCCTCTTGGTCCATCCCTCCGACCATTGTTTCCTCCAAATAAGTTGTGTATTTTATTGTAATTTCTAGTGTTTTCCGCATTTTTTCTATTTTCCTCCCCTCCTCCATTGTTAGCCATATTTAATATAGGTTCAGAAGTAGGCTTTGATGGAGTGGTTCAACTGGAAGAAGACTCAGCTGAGTTGAGCCTAACATCACTAGATCATAGGTCCCTGTGAGGTCCTCCTCCTGTCAATCTCACTTGTGGAATTAACACTTATCATGTATGTATAATGGTTACCAAAACAATTTGTACTTGTTTTTGTACAATTTGTGGTTGTTCAGCCCCCTTTTGATGTGGTATTTATTTTACTTATGCCACCTTGCTGCTGGTGCTTCCTCCCTCTCTGATACATGTATAACGATTAGCTGAATTAGTTGGGGGTGTTTTTGCCAGACAAGATATTCCTAAATATATTTTTGTGCTTGAAATAAATCTACATTTTCTATCTCTCGGCCTAATTTTACTCCTACACATAAGAAAAGAAAATACTACAAAGATTCATCAAATACAACTAGAGTTTGGAGCATCCCCACCATAGTGGATGTGTGGCTCTTCAATCACATCTTACCATACACTCTCTTCCCTCTGATTGTCCTGCAAAATCTTCAACACTCATTAATTTTCAATAGATTATTACATGGACCATTTGCAACTGTCGTGCAACAACGCCAAAAATGTTGGGTGTTTTATTCATCGTTTAATTCCCCTAATTAAATTATCAACCGATGTTCGTAATCTCTGAGTTAAACTACGTTCTGATTCAGGTTCCAATAGTTCAGTGTAAAGTTAAGTACATAATGTTCAATCTCTATTATTTCTAATCATCTCAGGAGTAGATGGTGTTCTCTCCCAGTCTAATTAACCATGTCAGGGTTGAGTCTTTAATGTGGTAGGGAATAATTTATGCTTGTGTGCATCGTCATAATAATTATAGCTTATGCAAAGAATATGTCAGGTTCTTCAGAAGACATATCGTAAAAAAGTGGAGAGATGCCAAGGGTATGTTCTTCATAGTGATATTTCTCATGATGTACAAAATAGGAAATAAAAAGGTTGATTCTACATCATCCTCTTTCTCGTCAGGACCTCCTCTTGGTCCATCCCTCGGATCATTGTTTCCTCCAAATAAGGTGTGCATTCTATCGTAATTTCTAGTGTTTTCCCCATTATTTCTATTTTCCACACATCCTCCATTTGTAGCCATATTTAATACCGATTCAGAAGTAGGATTTCATGGACTGGTTCGAATGGAAGAAGACTCAACTAAGTTGAGCCTAATATCACTAGGTTGTAGATCCCTATGAGGTCCTCCTATCATCGATTCCACTTGTGGAATTAACACTTGTTTTGTACCTATAGTGGTTCCCAGAATAATTTGTACTTGTTTTGGTACAATTTGTGGTTGTTCAACTTGCTTTTGATGTGGTATTTATTTTGGTGATGCCACCATGTTGCTGGTTCTTCCTCCCTCTCTGGTACACGTGTAACGATTAGCTAAATTAGTTGGGGTGTTTTTGTCGGACAAAATATTCCTAAAAATACTTTTGTGATCCAAATAAATCTAACTTTTCTATCTCTCGACCTACTTTTACTCATGCGCATATGAAAAGAAAATACTATAAATATTCATCAAATACAACTAGTCTTTGGAGCATCCCCACCATAGTGGATATGTGGCTCTTCAATCACGTCTTACCATATTCTCTCTTCCCTTTGATTGTCCTGCAAAATCTTCAACACTCATGAATTTTAAATAGATTGTTACATGAACCATTTGCAACTCTCATGCAACAACATGAAAAATGTTGGGTGTTTTATTCGTCATTTAATTCCCCTAATTATATTATCAACTGAGGTTCGTAATCTTTGAGTTAAAATGTGTTTTGATTCACATTCCAACAATTCAGTGTAAAGTTAAGTACATAATGTTCAATCGCCACTATTTATAATCACAACAAACTAAGGTGAATGAACTTATCAAATCAAATCCCTGTCCTATTAAAACTTATCCTATTTCAATCAAATCTTTATTAACTCGTAAATTATCTGAAAGGTAAAGTAACTAAACAAGCTAATTTGCAAGCTACTTGAAAAACCATAACACAAACAATGCAAATAATTGTTGATAAGAAATATGAGAGACTACTTAAGAGATTCAAAATACTAAGCTTATAACATGAGTGAAAATAAAAATCACTACCTCACACTACCAATTACTATGCAAACATTGCTCACTATTGTTCAAACAAGGCTATTTCTAATTGTTACCTCAGCAATACTTGTCACGGCCTAGTCACTACAATTTACCATTCAAACAACTTTAGCGAAAATCTTCAGTTTGAATAAGGCAATCTACTATTCAAACACTCTAATCTCACTATAAATAATGGAAACTCAACCCAACAATAAAATCTATTTAATCTAAGTAACATGGATCTCAAATCCATCAAGGATAATTATCATTAAAATGATATCAAGCTTATGCTAATCTCAATCTAGACAAAACTAACTCTAATCCAAATGATCTTAAGCTAAGGAAAATAGACAATCCAAACAAGACTAAGTTTAATCATTAAGTCTAATTCCCTGGATGCATAAAACAAAACAACAAGAATTCAAGCTAATATCTTTATGCTTCCTAGCATTAAACTCAACAAATACTCAAAACAAACTAAGAAACAAAACTCTAAATTGATTTCCTTCACTAGCTATGTCGACACACTTCAAATCTAAAAGATTCTAAAAATCGAAGTCTATTGTAGCTTTAAAACTCCTCCATTTAAACTCATAAAATCACTCATACATAGTAGCATTAACCTACAATTCCAATCCAATGTTACTACAATTATGCCAAATCTCAAATGTACACTAAAATCTCAATCAATAACCAATATCTCATAACATTACTTTTGAGAACTCTGATATCAAAAAATGATGCTATAGGATGGTATATCGAATAAGAAATGTACAGGATGAAAGATTATATACTGATTCCAAATCAGTCCTATGACAGATTTATTAATGGAAAATGTGTCCTCAGACACACAATTTTATTAATCAGAAAAGAAATTACATTCTCCGGAAGTGATGATTGATGCTATGTGATTCGTTCTCCACATTTCACTAGTTTCAATCCCACTTCTTCACCCCTGTGAGCATCACCCGATGCAATGAGTGCTAAGTGAACTATTCAAAATTCATGAGAAATTAGTCAGTTACAACTACCTCTCATGGAAATGGTCATACGTGAATGATCTTACTTAACGCAGTTGAATCCCAAAATGATATCTAATATAATGCACTGCGTAAAACCCCCATACTAAAGAAATTACATATTGATTTTGAACGAGTTTACACACACACTCCAACGCTCTTAAAATTAGGATAATGAACTATATAAGCTTAATTTACTAACCTATTCTAGTTATGGACTACTTATTAAATTAACAAGTCTCCATTTACAATAAATGCCATTCTAACCAATCTACTAACTCTACTCCTAAATTGGAGCCTAAGATACGACATTATTCTAGATGTCATATCTTTTACTACAATATTATTTTTCTAAGTGTCTCTAATATTTAATTAAATATTCTATCCTAACTTTGTGAACTATGAATTTTGTATTTTGGATCATCTAACATTCCCCCCCTATGATCCAAAGATACATTACAATAGATACCAAGTTCATCTCTGAACTTAGTAAATTCGATTATGCCAAGTGGTTTTGTGAAAATATTGAAGACCTGATTTTTGGAAGGACAATAAACTGGCTTGATGACTTCCTTGGTAATGAGCAATCTAATGTGATAATACTTGGTGTCGACATGTTTTATTTTGGAATGAAAAATTGGATTCTTGGCAAGCTTTATGGTTGACTGACTGTCGATAAATAATCAATTAGCGTCTGCTTGAGGAATGTCCAAATCCTGCAAAACTATGCGCAACCAAACAATTTCACATGTTGCTTCCCATGCTGATATGTATTCTACTTCGGCTAAAGAAGTGGCCACTATAGCTTGTTTTCTACAACTCCAAGATACTACAGCTGACCCTATGTTCATTAAATAACTGGAGGTTGATGCTCGATCATCAATATTGCCAGCAAAGTCGGCATCTGAAAATCTACCAAGTACAAAGTTTTTTGTCTTTTTGTAAATAAGACCAAAATTTTTCGTACCTTGGATATATCGTAGAACCCTTTTGGTTGCATTCTAGTGGCTGTCTCGTGGTTCCTGCATAAAGCGTGAAAGAATACTAACTGCATAAGATAGATCTGGTTGAGTTGTTGTCAGATAAATCAGGCTGCCCATCAACTATCTATAAGTAGTGTTGTCCGCCTTTCCCCCCCTTAAAATTTTGAAAGTTTCAAGTTTTGTTCCATGGGGGTAAGAACGGGCTTACACGCCTGCATTCCGAAGTTCTGAAGAACCTTTGCTGCATACCTACTCTGAGAAATGAAAAAATGATGTGGACGTTGGAATACTTCAACTCCAAGATAGTAGTGAAGTAGTCCCAAGTCTGTCATTTTAAAACATGCATATAACTCCTTTTTCACTTGTACAATATGATCATCATTGTTTCCAGTAATGATCAAATAATATACATACATAACAAGAATCACCATATTTTGACCCTGTTGACATATGTAGAAAGTATCATCAGATTCACTTAGTTGAAAGCCAACTTTCCAAAGGTATTCATCCATTTTGGCATACCAAGCTTGTGGAGCTTGTTTTAACCCATATAAAGCCTTAATTAGTTTACAGACTTTATGTTCTTGCCCTTCAATTTCAAAACCTGGCATTTGTGTCATATATACATCTTCTTGTAAATCTCCATTGAGGAAAGCACTCTTTACATCCATCTGATGCACTTTCCATCCTTTTTGTGTTGCTAACGCGAGTGTTAAGCAGATGGTGTTCCATTTTTTTGTAGGAGCAAAAGTCTCCTCATAATCAATGCCTTCCTCCTACGCAAAACCATTAGCCACAAGTCTAGCTTTGTACTTGTCGATTTCTCCATTTTGGTTGTACTCAATTTTGTAAACCCATTTGCATCCGATGGGTTTAACATTTTGAGGACAATCAAGAAGTTTCCAAGTGTTGTTGTCTTGAACTCCCTTATACTCTTCAATCATAGCCTGTTTCCATTCTTTATATTTTACTGCCTACTTGTATGTGGAGAATTCAGTAACCTCATTCATGATCAAGGCACAATTTCCTTCATTCCTGGTGGACCCTCTTTTTCCAATTTTATTTTTCTCATCGGACCTTACATCTTTCAAATGTTGAACAACCCATCTTGGCAATTGATATGCACTTGTTTGAGATTCTAAAAATTGATCATCATTATAAATAGGATTAATGTAAACTGAGGTATGTTGATCAAATATAGATTCTTGGGGTAGAGAATAAATTTCAGAAGAACTACTTCTACTAGGATATTCTGATGAACTGCTAGAAGACCCAGACTATGTTGGTGAAGTAGATGGACTGGATGAATCATCTTCAAAGGAAGCAAAATCATGTTCATACCAATTTTTTGAATTTGGTTGACTTTGAATGTTTCCTTTTCTTTTATCTCCTTTTGTTACCAATTTTTGAAGAAGATGTTCTATTTCTTCTGCACTCTTACTCTCAGTTTCATCAAAAATTACATCTCTACTGACAATAAATTTCCCATTTCATAGAAACCTGTACCCGTTCATTGTGCATTTCATCCTTTGTGAGTCAAGCTTAGTTCGTTTTTCTTTTCGAACTAAGGCATAACACACGAAACCAAAAACCCTGAGGTGTTTAACTTTAGGTGCGAAATGAAACCATGCTTCATAACGTGTGATTCCATCCAAAGCAGTAGTGGGAGACTCGTTCCTTAAGTAAACAGTTGTATGGATTGCTTCTACCCAATAAATAGGACATAACTTTTTAAAAGTTAACATAGATCTCACCATTCCTAACAAAGTGTGATTCATTCTTTCTACTACTCCATTTTGCTGTGGAGTGTAGACATTTGTAAGATGTCGTTTGATCCCATTGTCTCTGCAATAACTTTGGAATTCATTTGAAGTGAATTCTCCTCCATTGTCAGTTCTAAGAGTGCCAATCTTTTCTTTGACTTCATTTTCAACAAGTTGATGAAAAGTTTTAAACTTTTAAAATGCCTTTAACTTATGCTTCAAGAAGTAAACCCATGCCATTCTGCTAAAATCATCAATAAATACTAAGAAATATTTTCAACCTCCTAGAGAATCTTTAAATGGTCCACACATGTCACTGTGTACTAATTGCAAACACCTGTTTTCTCGCCATGAACTTTTCGGTAAATTCTCTCGACTTTGTTTTCCATAAATGAAAGCTTCACATCTTGCATTTTCTTTATTGAAGGTAGGAATTCCCTTAACCATTCCTTGGTTTTGTAGTTGAGAGAGACTATCAAATTTTAGATGTCCATATCTCACATGCCATAATCTGATAGGTGAGATGTTTGTGTTGGCTGCCCTTGCAGAGTTAGAATTCCTTGGAAGAATTGTTCCTTTCATTCGTAACAATTTCCGATCTTCATATCCTGTCATCATTTTTTTCATGTTCTGTTTGATTGAATTAATTTTAACTCGGCCATCCTCCAAAACCACCTGATTTCCAGCTTGTCAGATCGAGACTAGAGACAAAAAATTATTTTTGAAGGTGGGTACATACCATACATTAGAAATCAATCTTTCTCCAATGTTAGGAAGATAAACTTTAATGGTGTCATTTCCATAAGGAGTATGTTTTGTATCATTAGCAAGAAAGATTGAACTAAGGTGGCATGGTTGGTAGTTCCAAAAGAAGCCTTGTCAAAAATTCATGTGTTGATTAGCTCTTATATCTAAAATCCATGCATCTTCATAATCACTTTGAAAAAAAGTGGAAACTAATGTTGTTGATTTTGATCTTTGGCTTGATGTGAAGACATATTCTGAATCATCATTATCTTGATCAGTGGAAAATTGAGCTATTTTTTGATGGAACTTTGGAATTTTATCAATGGAAGTTCTATAATCTTCGGAAAAATGGCCCACTTTGTTACATCTTCTGCAGACAATTTGGTTCAAATCTCTGCCTCTTCCTTGATATTTTCCTCTGCCTGGACTTTGACCTCTATTTTGAGTTGACCCTCTTCCTTGACTTTGGCCTCTTCCTTGACTGTTTCTGCTACCTTGAAAGTGATTCTGTTTTGAAAGTTTCCTCTGCCCTGATTGTTTCCTATTCCTTGAAAGTTTCCTCTATTTTGGCTTCTTCCATGACCTTGTCCATTATGTGCCATTGGATGTTGATTGAAATGTCCTCTTCCTCTAGAATTGTTAGTTGATGATTTTTTTGTGTTGGCCTCTATGAAGAAGACATCTTACCCTTATTTCTTCTTCCCAAAAGTTTTGTCGTGTTGAGCTAACATCTCACTTAGCTCATCAAATTTTAATTTATCTAAGTCTTCGGTCACTTGTAGAGTTTCCAAAAAATACGTGTAAGAAGAAAGAAATCCAACAATTATAATTAAGATCATGAAACTGTCATCTACTAGTGGAAATCCAGCTAATATTTTTAAGCCTGGAGGTATACTCAATGACATCTCCTCCTTCAATTAGTTTTTGTTGAAGCAACTTAAGTTGTAGATCAACCTTTTTTTATTCAGTTTGTGTATTAAATAGATCTTTGAAATTATGCAACGCAGACCATGCATCTGAGGCATTTTCAATATGAATATACTTCTCATCATTAACTGAAAACTTTATAAGAGCTACTGCCTTGACATTTTTAACTTCCAATTTTGCAACTGAAGCTACATGTGTGGGTTTATTTGGCTTAATGCCTCCATTACATATGTCTTTCCACAATTCATTATATATTATAGTGCTTTCAATGAGACGTTTCCATGTTTTGTATGATTTTACCCCTTCAAGCTTATCAGAATTAGAGAACAGATTAATTAACTTTGACATTTTAGTTTTGAAGCTTTGCACCAAAAAGAATCTAGCCCAAGAAAAAGATGAGAAACACGTCACATGAAACACGCCACACAAAAAATGATCTATCGGGGCTTGGTCTTGACCCACATATAGTCATTAAAGGAGAAAAATGACTAAGCTTTGCACTTCGCTCTAGTCAATTTCTCTCAAGAATGTTACAATGAAATCTTTCAAAATTTGACTCATATACAATCTCTTGCAAATTTTTATGAAAAATGTTCTCTAACCTCCCCTCAAAATAAAAAATTACTTTTTACAATGTCACACTTATCTCTCCACATAAAAAATAGACATAATGTCCCCTTATTACTCCAAAATTTTAATGGCCCAAACATTTACAAATAACCCCTACACCTTATTACTCGAAAAAAATAAAAATGAAAAAAATTAGATGTACATCTTACTACTCCACAAATTTACAAACAATAAATTCCCAAAATACAAAAACTCACCATATCTCTCCAAAATAAAATATGCCTTATCTCTCCAATAAAAATTTACAAAATAAAAAAAAATATTCCTTATCTTTGCAACAAAGGCTTTTTCATTTCTTCGATTCAACTTTAATCTTACTAAAAAAAACTGTAAGAAGCTATAATTTTTTTTCTTGCTCTCTGTCCTCCACACTGACTGCTGGCTCATGCTAGTTATAAGCTAGAATGTTTTTCTTACTCTTTGTCCTCCACATTGACTGCTGGCTCACACTGGTTAGAAGCTGGAATTTTTTCTTACTCACATTCATCTCGTCTTAGGTGTGTGGTGGAATTAGAGCTACACCAACTCAGGTATCAAATATGACTCCTCCCTCTCTGCCCAATCAACCCAATCACCATTATACAAATTTCATACCATTGTTTCTCTATTGCATTAGGCTTCACTGTGTGTAGAGTTTTACTGTTGCACAAAAGATGAATACGTCTTCTGGTGTAAACTATTTACATAAAATATTAGCCATCACAAATTAGCTATCAGATCACAACAATCCAAACATTTCTTCACAACGTACGTGCACTGTGGAACTGAAGCAAGCACCGAGAGAGTAACTGCAAGGAGAAACTCGAGACCTTCCAGGCCGATCGTCCAGATCATTTTGAGGAGGGTTTTCAGTGAACCCTGCTAAAACAACCTGCCCACATACTTTTTTAAAAAATAGAAGCACATTAGAATGGAATGCTATATATATATATATCTATATATATGTATATATATATATATATATATATATATATATATATATATATATATATATATATATATATATATATATATATATATATATATATATATATATATATATATATATATATATATAGATATATAGATATATTAGTTGCGCTACTCGAAAATTCAAATCAAAGACTTCGTTGTTGTGGAGAGGTATTGAGAACTTAAAACACAAAGACAGTCGGGATTCTTCGATTCCAAATATTCCCAAATATCTCAACTAGGTGGATGCCGAGTTTCAGATGCTCGCTGGAAATTGACTCCATCTCTGACTACAATGCCTAGGACTCACAATGAAATGGTCTCGTCAAAAGGAGAATGGTTTTATGGTACATATTACAAAGGCAATTTGACTGGAGCCAGGTGTTGGCATTATGAGACAAGTGTTTTCCTTGATGGCAAAATGACAGATTATAGTACAGCAGGTCAGTAGCAAAGAATTGATGATCAGAATGAAGAAAGAAGAGTATATACGCAGGTTCACTATATACCAAGTAGGGTATACACGCAGGTTCACTATATACCAAGTCGCGTATACGCAGGTTCGCTATATACCAAGTAGGGTATACACGCAGTTTCATGCACCGAAAAGCGCGTACATGTCGGAAAGCTTACTTTTGGTCCATGGTAGTTAGTCCTCGGTATTTGAACCTATGGTTTTGGACCATGGTATCTCAACAAGTGTGTTGATGCCAAGTATTGGGCTCTTGGTATTGATTTATTATGGTTTTGGACCGTGGTATTCAGCAAGGCCTAAGACTATAAAAGGAGAAGAAGGTCATGAGGCAAGTGTATGTGAAAAGTCTTGAATATCTGAGGAAATATGAGATCTAGTATGCAGGTTATGGGTTGATGATGCATTGCTTAATCTGAGCTAAGGAGGGATCTCACCGGTGGATGGAGAAGAAGATCTAAGGATAGATCGGGATCAAATGGTTTGAAATGAACTATCTCTGTATGATTGATTATGTTTATTCTAGATCTGTATACTGACGCATGCAATGATCTGAACCGGGTATAACATAAGTTTGTAATCGCTGCAAGTCATGATTGAATATTTATAGATCTGTACGCGGGTTGGCTTTGGTGTAAGCACGTATGTACGCAGGTTGAGTTCATTGTAGTAGCGTATACCTTTTGAGCTATGATATTTGAAGTTACAGGTGGTTCTGGTTGTTAAAAGGTTCTGA
This sequence comes from Pinus tabuliformis, assembly GCA_031772625.1. Classification (NCBI taxonomy): domain Eukaryota; kingdom Viridiplantae; phylum Streptophyta; class Pinopsida; order Pinales; family Pinaceae; genus Pinus; species Pinus tabuliformis. The sequence goes on from CM062820.1 coordinate 184,780,103, forward strand.
TGACAGTTTAAAGGTGTCAGTATTCTGCATATCTTGTTTGGCTGATTGTGTTTAGCTTCAGTATTAATGGATGAGAACTAATATTGGATCAAGATCATAATGACTCACAGTTATGAGATCTGATGGACTAGATCTGGGTGCTAACGCATATATTATCCTTGTATATGTCATGATCTGATTATGTCTGAAGTCAGGAAGTGCAACAAAGTTATAAATAAGTGATTAATGACATATACGCTGGTTCATCTTGATGAAGTTGCGTATACACACAGGTTCGGCACTTCCAAGTAGCGTATGCACTCTAATGCATGATTTTGATGGTGCAGTGGGATCTGATTGTTATTGCAGAGTTATGCTCTGTGTTCTGGTGACTGTGTTGTTGATAGGGTTTCAGTGTTTCAGTGATTCAGATATTGATGATGCTAGTATTGATTGTTTTGTGCTTCAATGATATTTATGGGTCCAGTATGAAAATTTGATGAAACGTGGCCTTCAGATTGTAGTGTTGTGCTTCAGGAGTATCCAGTATGAAAATGTATGAAACGTGGTACCTGGAGGAGAGAAGATTGTAGGCCACCGCCTACGTACTAGTATCTTAGCTAGTACAAGAGCAGAGGGGGTTGGAGCTCCCTTCTAGGAGAGTCTGAAGAACGAGAGAAGGTTGTAGCCTTCTACAGGTTGTCACCTGTGTGTTGGTAAAGGACTGCACCAGTACATTGTAAAAGAAGTTTCTTAATAAAGGAAGATAGAAACGAATTGCAGCAGGTGGTTTTCACCCACATTGGGTTTCCACCTTATATCATGGTGTTCATGTGTGCTTCTTGTGTGTGATGATCTATTATGTTTTTACTGCACCTGCTTACTGTTCATATGGTTAATGAAGTTCTGATGCACTAACTAAAGAACAACATTTAATGGATTAACTGAATCATAAGTATTTTGGATATACGCTAGTTGATTTAGACACAGCTGCGTATTCATGCGGGTTCCCTTGGATAAAGTAGCGTATATGTATCCAAGTATGGAAATGAAAAAGTTTTACTGATCTGATAATACCGATTCATCCCCCCTCTTAGTATTTCTAACAATTGGTATCAGAGCAGGTCCTTTGGTAGAAGCTTGATCTCTTGAAGGAGATCCGTGGAACTATGGGAAAGAAGCTTAAGTAGAAAGCACCTAAGAAGAAGACATCTCAGAAGAACTATGACAGTGGGAGAATCGATTGGGGATTAGGTATAAGAAGCTCTTCAGGTTCATAATCAGATTCAGAATCATTTCAGAATGAAGATGAACTATCAGGTATGAATTTGCTATCCTCTGATGTTCCAGCTATCTATCCATTTGGAAAGGATGGAAGTGATAACGAAACAACTGAATTTTCTCTTATGGGTGAGGAAGAAGGATATCAAATAGAGGCAGAACTTAACAGGTTGACAAATAAAATTAGTGAACAAGAAAGACTTCTGAACATAAAGAGTGGTGCCCTCAAAGAAGCTGTTACTAGACTAAAGGCTCAACGAGAGTTATTCAAGGACAAATATCAAAAGTTGCAGGATGAAGTAACATCTCTAAGAGATGAAGTCAATGAAAGAAGCACAACCATCAAGAAACTCAGAGATAGATCCAGTTACTATGAAAGCCTTAAAGCCACGATCTGCTTCCTAAAGGAAGATCTTGAAGAATCAAAGAAGCAGAATAAAGATCTACTCCAAGCTAATGAAAAACATGTAAACAAAGTTATCAGCTTAAAATCTTAGATAGAATGTGCCTTCAGAATTCGTCAAATGCAGCAGGATTTGAATGAAGAACAAGAAAAGGACATTCTCAAACTAAGGCATCAGTTGGAAGAAGGAAGGAAAGCTGAAGAAGACATGAAAAAGCAATATCTTGAAAAGGAAGAACAACTTCAACTTGAGGTAAATATCTTGAAAGGTAAATTAGAAGAAAAAACTGTTGCGATTTCAAGATAGTACTAAAGCCTTGGATGATATTCTTAATAGTTAAAGGTCTCCTGCTATCAAGACTGGTCTTGGTTTTCATGAATCTATTGAAGGTGAACCTAGTTCACAAGGTGAGGCAAGGAACTCTAAAGAGAAATCTAAAATGATCAACAAAGAGATAAGAGAGATGAAAGGTCAACCCCATCAACAATCAAGGAAAGAGATTGTTCAAAGAAAATCTTTTACTCCTAACTATGGAAGTAATAGTCGGCCATTTACTCAGATGAATTATATTGAATATTATGAATGTCATAATCTTGGACATGTTGCAGCTATATGTAGAAGAAGAATGGTTCAAAATCATCACACGAAAAAATCATCTCATTCTAGGTACTTTAATGGATATTGTTTTTCTTGCAATATGTTTGGTCACAAAGCTGCTAATTGGCACAGGAGGAATATGAAACATGTAAGATGTTATGCATGCAACAAGGTTGGACATACAACAAAGGAATGTTGAAACAAAGTACGGGCACCATACCAAAAGAAGAAAACATCATCACGCTTGAAGATATGGAAGAAGAAGGAAGTACAGTCAGAAAGATATGGCACAACACAATATAATCAGACACAACACATCACGGACATAACAGAATCAGGGGGAGCTAAAAGTGTAAAACTTCAGTGTCCTGAATCTATTACGCAAGTTTCTTAAAGGGAAGTCACGTATATACGCGAGTTAGACACTGCAAAGTCGCGTATATGTCAGTCTGAAGAAAATGCAGTAGGGACAGGTTCAGGAAAAGGATTTGTTATGTTTCAGTCCATTATTTTCTCTGTTTGATAATGTTTACAGTCTGCTGAGGATGTGTGGAAATGTCTTGATACTTGTAAGATGTTTAGAAGGGTTTGATCCTAACTTGATGATGATGATGTCTTGATGCTTATCGCTGATATATGCATGAGCAGATCTAACAGTAAATAGATGGCGCAGGTTGAGAGGGAACATATACCTTTCATAGTACATTGTTGGCTTTTACTCCTTGGTGATGATGCTTATATGGCTAAATGATATATCTTGCTATGATGTGGTTGTGATTTGTCTATGATAAAATCTCATATGATGCTTGGGGTTACATAGTAGATATTCAGATCGGATTTATGGTTGATTCTTTGATGATGCATATATGGTGTTTACATGGTGATCTTCATAAGGATAAGGAGAAGTACAAAGCTTGAATACACATCTTCCTCACTTGATGATGAGTCACTCATATACTGATGTTGTCATATACATAAAAATCATACAGTTATGATGTAGGCACTCATGTGGATAAGGATTGTTTTTGTTGATGATATCAAGAAGTTTTGTCAAAAGAGATTGAGCTCAAGATACATAGTGTTGATACATGGATGACTACTCAAATTCTCTTTGTAAGAGACATGATGATGAGTTCGTATCTATATGATGATAGGTTGATACTTACATATGTTGATTGATGTAGATGTTCCCAAGTAATGATACTTGGATCATGTAGAGCTTGATATTGATGAAATGGCTATGGTGGTTTCACATACGATATAATGTGAATGATTTCATGATGATGTTTTAAAGGATGAGTCGACAGGACATTTACAGGTTGTTGATATGGAAATTGGTGTACGCGAGTCGGATGAGGGGAATCCGCGTACATACGCAGATTTATGCAGGTGCAATCACGTATATGGAATTCTGAAGAAAATTAGCAGGAACAGACTTTGGTTGAAGAGAGTCTGCTATGGGTGTGTCAGATACCATCAGGCACGGGTTCAGGGGGAGTAGATAATATTCTAATAATGCATTGTTGGCATTACCTTAGAAGCTCTTGGTTCTAGTACTCAAGCTGTTTTTGATTCAGGTGGATCAGCTGTAGAAAGAAGATCAGAAGGAGAACATGATTGCTGATATATACAGTGATTGACAGATGCTGTTGATAGTAGTTATTGATGATTTGCATAGTCTTGATATTTCATCTCTATGTCATATATCTCTTTTGTGGTATCTCTTTCACGTTGTCAAGGTCATGTAACAGCCTATATTTGTTTCCCCACTATGCCTGGGATGAAGATGTAATGTAATTGGTTGTCATATGTAAACTTCTGATGTATCCCCACTTGGTTGGGAGGTTGATCCCCACTTGGTTGGGTGAAGGATGTATGTATGAGTCTTTGGTGCTAGGAAGGTCACTTATGATGTATAGAGTCATGTTCTTTCTTGTAGAACATCTTTTTGTAGACCTTGCTTATAGTCAGGGGGAGCATGAACAGCTCACTTCAGCAGAGCAGAGACTTCAGCATGTACTCAAGGGGAGCATGGACAGATTGGTACACCTTGGCATATACAAAGGGGGAGCTCATTCAGAGATTTCATCAGATACTCAGGGGGAGCATGGACAGCGGAATGTTCAGCAAAGGAAGAGAATATCTTGGTCCGCCCTTTGCCCTTGATGTCAAAGGGGGAGAGTGATTTGGTGTTGTTGCCATCAAGTCCAAAGGGGGAGATTGTTGGCATTTTGATGCATGTGTTGTACTTGATGGCAACCCACTCATAGAAGAACATCTCACTTACATATAACTGGATCAATCTACAGATGTGACTAAATGCATGGGATGCAGGACAGCTCAAAGGAATAAGAAGATCAAGTTTTAAGTATGATAAGTTAGCTTTTCCATCAAGTCCAAAGGGGGAGATTGTTGGCATTATGAGACAAGTGTTTTCCTTGATGGCAAAATGACAGATTATAGTGCAGCAGGTCAGTAGCAAAGAATTGATGATCAAAATGAAGAAAGAAGAGTATATACATAGGTTCATTATATACCAAGTAGGGTATACACGTAGGTTCACTATATACCAAGTCGTGTATACACAGGTTCGCTATATACCAAGTAGGGTATACACGCAGTTTCATGCACCGAAAAGCGCGTACATGTCGGAAAGCTTACTTTTGGTCCATGGTAGTTAGTCCTCGGTATTTGAACCTATGGTTTTGGACCATGGTATCTCGACAAGTGTGTTGATCCCAAGTATTGGGCTCTTGGTATTGATTTATTATGGTTTTGGACCGTGGTATTGAGCAAGGCCTAAGACTATAAAAGGAGAAGAAGATCATTAGGCAAGTGTATCCGAAAAGTCTTGAATATCTGAGGAAGTATGAGATCTAGTATGCAGGTTATGGGTTGATGATGCATTGCTTGATCTGAGCTAAGGAGGGATCTCACCGGTGGATGGAGAACAAGATCTAAGGATAGATCGGGATCAAATGGTTTGAAATGAACTATCTCTATATGATTGATTATGTTTATTCTAGATCTGTATACTGACGCATGCAATGATCTGAACTGGGTATAACTTAAGTTTATAATCGCTGCAAGTCATGATTGAATATTTAAAAATCTGTAAGCGGGTTAGCTTTGGTGTAAGTGCATATGTACGCAGGCTGAGTTCATTGCAGTAGCGTATACCTTTTGAGCTATGATATTTGAAGTTACAGGTGGTTCTGGTTATTAAAAGGTTCTGATGACAGTTTAAAGGTGTCAGTATTCTGCATATCTTGTTTGGCTGATTGTGTTTAGCTTCAGTATTGATGGATGAGAACTAATATTGGATCAAGATCATAATGACTCATAGTTTTGAGATCTGATGGACTAGATCTGGGTGCTAACGCATATATTATCCTTGTATATGTCATGATCTAATTATGTCTGAAGTCAGGAACTGCAGCAAAGTTATGAATAAGTGATTACTGACATATACGCTGGTTCATCTTGATCAAGTTTCGTATACACGCAGGTTCGTCACTTCCAAGTAGCTTATTCACTCTGATGCATGATTTTGATGGTACAGTTGGATCTGATTGTTATTGCAGAGTTCTGCTCTGTGTTCTGGTGACTGTGTTGTTGACAGGGTTTCAGTGTTTCAGTGATTCAGAGATTGATGATGCTAGTATTGATTGTTTTGTGCTTCAATGATATTTATGGGTCCAGTATGAAAATTTGACGAAACGTGGCCTTCAGATTGTAGTGTTGTGCTTCAGGAGTATCCAGTATGAAAATGTATGAAATGTTGTACCTGGAGGAGAGAAGATTGTAGGCCGCCACCTACGTACTAGTATCTTAGCTAGTACAAGAGCAAAGGGGGTTGGAGCTCCCTTCCAGGAGAGTCTGAAGAATGAGAGAAGGTTGTAGCCTTTTACAAGTTGTAGCCTGTGTGCTGGTAAAGGACTGCACCAATACATTGTAAAAGAAGTTTCTTAATAAAGGAAGATAGAAACGAATTGCAGCAGGTGGTTTTCACCCACATTGGGTTTCCACCTTATATCATGGTGTTCATGTGTGCTTCTTGTGTGTGATGATCTGTTCTCTTTTTACTGCACCTGCTTACTGTTCATATGGTTAATGAAGTTCTGATGCACTAACTAAAGAACAACATTTAATGGATTAACTGAATCATAAGTATTTTGGATATACGCTAGTTTCTTTAGACACAGTTGCGTATACACGCAGGTTCCCTTGGATGAAGTAGTGTATACGTATCTAAGTATGGAAATGAAAAAGTTTTACTGATCTGATAATACTGATTCACCCCCCCCCCCCCCCTCTCAGTATTTCCAACAATTGGTATCAGAGCAGGTCCTTTGGTAGAAGCTTGATCGCTTGAAGGAGATCCGTGGAACTATGGGAAAGAAGCTTAAGTAGAAAGCACCTAATAAGAACAAGACATCTCAGAAGAACTATGACAGTGGGAGAATCGATTGGGGATTAGGTATAAGAAGCTCTTCAGATTTAGAATAATATTCAGAATCATTTCAGAATGAAGATGAACTATCAGGTACGGATTTGCTATCCTCTGATGTTCCAGCTATCTGTCCATTTGGAAAGGATGGAAGTGATAATGAAACAACTGAATGTGCTCTTTTGGGTGAGGAAGAAGGATATCAAATAGAGGCAGAACCTAACAGGTTGACAAATAAAATTAGTGAACAAGAAAGACTTCTGAAGATAAAGAGTGGTGCCCTCAAAGAAGCTGTTACTAGACTAAAGGCTCAACGAGAGTTATTCAAGGACAAATATCAAAAGTTGCAGGATGAAGTAACATCTCTAAGAGATGAAGTCAATGAAAGAAGCACAACCATCAAGAAACTCAGAGATAGATCCAGTTACTATGAAAGCCTTGAAGCCACGATCTGCTTGCTAAAGGAAGATCTTGAAGAATCAAAGAAGCAGAATAAAGATCTACTCCAAGCTAATGAAAAATAGGTAAATGAAGTTATCAGCTTAAAATCTCAGCTAGAATGTACCTTCAGAATTCGTCAAATGCAGCAGGATCTGAATGAAGAACAAGAAAAGGACATTCTATAACTAAGGCATCAGTTGGAAGAAGGAAGGAAAGCTGAAGAAGACATGAAGAAGCAATATCTTGAAAAGGAAGAACAACTTCAAGTTGAGGTAAATATCTTGAAAGGTAAATTAGAGGAAAAGGATAAACTGTTGCGATTTCAAGATAGTACTAAAGCCTTGGATGATATTCTTAATAGTCAAAGGTCTCGTGCTATCAAGACTGGTCTTGGTTTTCATGAAGCTATTGAAGGTGAATCTAGTTCACAAGGTGAGGCAAGGAAATCTAAAGAGAAATCTAAAATGATCAACAAAGAGATAAGAGAGATGAAAGGTCAACCCCATCAACAATCAAGGAAAGAGATTCTTCAAAGAAAATCTTTTACTCCTAACTATGGAAGTAATAGTCGGCCATTTACTCAGATGAATAATATTGAATGTTATGAATGTCATAATCTTGGACATGTTGCAGCTAGATGTAGAAGAAGAATGGTTCAAAATCATCACACGGAAAAATCATCTCATTCCAGGTACTTTAATGGATATTGTTTTTCTTGCAATATGTTTGGTCACAAAGCTACTAATTGCTACAGGAGGAATATGAAACATGTAAGATGTTATGCATGCAACAAGCTTGGACATACAGCAAAGGAATGTAGAAACAAAGTACGGGCACCATACCAAAAGAAGAAAACATCATCACGCTTGAAGATATGGAAGAAGAAGGAAGTACAGTCAGAAAGATATGGCACAACACAATATAATCAGACACAGCACAGCACAGACATAACAGAATCAGGGGGAGCTGAAAGTGTAAAACTTCAGTGTCCTGAATCTCATACGCAAGTTTCTTAAAGGGAAGTCGCGTATATACGCGAGTTAGATAGTGCAAAGTCGTGTATATGCCAGTCTGAAGAAAATGCAGTAGGGACAGGGTCAGGAAAAGGATTTGTTATGTTTCAGTCCATTATTTTCTCTGTTTGATAATGTTTACAGTCTGCTGAGGATGTGTGGAAATGTCTTGATACTTGTAAGATGTTTAGAAGGGTTTGATCCTAACTTGATGATGATGATGTCTTGATGCTTATCGCTGATATATGCATGATCAGATCTAACAATAGACAGATGGCACATGTTGAGAGGGACCATATACCTTTGATAACGCATTGTTGACATTTAGTCCTTGGTGATGATGCTTATATGGCTAAATGATATATCTTGCTGTGATGTGGTTGTGATTTTTCTATGATAAAATCTCATATGATGCTTGGGGTTACATAGTAGATATTCAGATCAGATTTATGGTTGATTCTTTGATGATGCATATATGGTGTTTACATGGTGATCTTCATAAGGATAAGGAGAAGTACAAAGCTTGAATACACATCTTCCTCACTTGATGATGAGTCACTCATATACTACTATTTTCATATACATAAAGATCATACAGTTATGATGCAGGCACTAATGTGGATAAGGATTGTTGTTGTTGATGATATCAAGAAGTTTTGTCAAAAGATCTTGAGCTCAAGATACATAGTGTTGATACATGGATGACTACTCAAAGTCACTTTGTTGGAGACATGATGATGAGTTCGTATCTATATGATGATAGGTTGATACTTACATATGTTGATTGATGCAGATGTTCCCAAGTAATGATACTTGTATCATGTAAAGCTTGATATTGATGAAATGTCTATGGTGGTTTCACATATGATATAATGTGAATGATTTCATGATGATGTTTTAAAGGATGAGTCGACAGGACATTTACAGGTTGTTGATATGGAAAGTGGTGTACACGAGTTGGATGAGGGGAATCCTCGTACATACGCAGATTTATGTAGGTGCAATCATGCATATGGAATTCTGAAGAAAATCAGCAAGAACAGACTCTGGTTGAAGAGAGTCTGCTATGGGTCTGTCAGAGACCACCAGGCACAGGTTGAGGGGGAGCAGATAATCTTCTAATAATGCATTGTTGGCATTACCTTAGAAGCTCTTGGTTCTAGTACTCAAGCTGTTTTTTATTTAGGTGGATCAGCTATAGAAAGAAGATCAGAAGGAGAACATGATTGTTGATATATACAGTGATTGACAGATGCTGCTGATAGTAGTTATTGATGATTTGCATAGTCTTGATATTTCATCTCTATGTCATATATCTCTTTTGTGGTATCTCTTTCATGGTGTCAAGGTCATGTAACGGCCTATATTGGTTTCCCCACTATGCCTGGGATGAAGATGTAATGTAATTGGTTGTCATATGTAAACTTCTAATGTATCCCTACTTGGTTGGGAGGTTGATCCCCACATGGTTGGGTGAAGGATGTATGTATGAGTCTTTGGTGCTAGGAAGGTCACTTATGATGTATAGAGTCATGTTCTTTCTTGTAGAACATCTTTTTGTAGACCTTGCTTATAGTCAGGGGGAGCATGAACAGCTCACTTCAGCAGAGCAGAGACTTCAGCATGTAGTCAAGGGCAACATGGACAGATTGGTACACCTTGGCATATACAAAGGGGGAGCTGATTCAGAGATTTCATCAGATACTTAGGGGGAGCATGGACAGCGGAATGTTCAGCAAAGGAAGAGAATATCTTGGTCCGCCCTTTGCCCTTGATGTCAAAGGGGGAGAGTGATTTGGTGTTGTTGCCATCAAGTCCAAAGGGGGAGATTGTTGCCGTTTTGATGCATGTGTTGTACTTGATGGCAACCCACTCATAGAAGAATATGTCACTTACATATAACTGGATCAATCTATAGATGTGACTAAATGCATGGGATGTAGGATAGCTCAATGGAATAAGAAGATCAAGTTCTAAGTATGACAAGTTAGCTTTGCCATCAAGTCCAAAGGGGGAGATTGTTGGCATTATGAGACAAGTGTTGTCCTTGATGGCAAAATGATAGATTATAGTGCAGCAGGTCAGTAGCAAAGAATTGATGATCAGAATGAAGAAAGAAGAGTATATACACAGGCTCACTATATACCAAGTAGGGTATACACGCAGGTTCACTATATACCAAGTCGCGTATACGCAGGTTCGCTATATACCAAGTAGGGTATACACGTAGTTTCATGCACCGAAAAGCACGTACATGTCGGAAAGCTTACTTTTGGTCAATGGTAGTTAGTCCTCTGTATTTGAACCTATGGTTTTGGACCATGGTATCTCGACAAGTGTGTTGATCCTAAGTATTGGGCTCTTGGTATTGATTTATTATGGTTTTGGACCGTGGTATTGAGCAAGGCCTAACACTATAAAAGGAGAAGAAGATCATGAGGCAAGTATATGCGAAAAGTCTTGAATATCTGAGGAAGTATGAGATCTAGTATGCGGGTTATGGGTTGATGATGCATTGCTTGATCTAAGCTAAGGAGGGATCTCACCGATGGATGGAGAACAAGATCTAAGGATAGATCGGGATCAAATGGTTTGAAATGAACTATCTCTATATCATTGATTATGTTTATTCTAGATCTGTATATTGACGCATGCAATGATCTGAACTGGGTATAACTTAAGTTTGTAATTTCTGCAAGTCATGATTGAATATTTTTAGATCTGTACGCGGGTTGGCTTTGGTGTAAGCGTGTATGTACGCAGGTTGAGTTCATTGTAGTAGCGTATACCTTTTGAGCTATGATATTTGAAGTTACAGGTGGTTCTGGTTGTTAAAAGGTTCTGATGATAGTTTAAAGGTGTCAATATTCTGCATATCTTGTTTGGCTGATTGTGATTAGCTTCAGTATTGATGGATGAGAACTAATATTGGATCAAGATCATAATGACTCATAGATATGAGATCTAATGGACTAGATATGGGTGCTAACGCATATATTATCCTTGTATATGTCATGATCTGATTATGTTTGAAGTTAGGAAGTGCAGCAAAGTTATGAATAAGTGATTAATGACATATACGCTGGTTCATCTTGATGAAGTTGCGTATACACGCAGGTTCGGCACTTCCAAGTAGCGTATGCACTCTGATGCATTATTTTGATGGTACAGTTGGATCTGATTGTTATTACAGAGTTCTGCTCTGTGTTCTGGTGACTCTGTTGTTGACAGGGTTTCAGTGTTTCAGTGATTCAGAGATTGATGATGCTAGTATTGATTGTTTTTTGCTTCAATGATATTTATGGGTCCAGTATGAAAATTTGATGAAACGTGGCCTTCAGATTGTAGTGTTGTGCTTCAGGAGTATCCAGTATGAAAATGTATGAAACGTGGTACCTGGAGGGGAGAAGATTGTAGGCCGCCGCCTATGTACTAGTATCTTAGCTAGTACAAGAGCAAAGGGGGTCGGAGCTCCCTTCCAAGAGAGTCTGAAGAACGAGCGAAGGTTGTAGCCTTCTGTAGGTTGTAGCCTGTGGGCTGGTAAAGGACTGCACCGGTACATTGTAAAAGAAGTTTCTTAATAAAGGAAGATAAAAACGAATTGCAGTAGGTGGTTTTCACCCACATTGGGTTTCCACCTTATATCATGGTCTTCATGTGTGCTTGTTGTGTGTGATGATCTGTTCTGTTTTTACTACACCTGCTTACTGTTCATATGGTTAATGAAGTTCTGATGCACTAACTAAAGAACAACATTTAATGGATTAACTGAATCATAAGTATTTTGGATATATGCTAGTTTCTTTAGACACAGCTGCGTATACACGCGGGTTCCCTTCGATGAAGTAGCGTATATGTATCTAAGTATGGAAATGAAAAAGTTTTATTGATCTGATAATACTGATTCACCTCCCCCGAGTATTTCCAACACCAGGGAAAACACTTAGACCTCTAGCAACCGATGTCATTGATGTCGTTGATGCCAAGAGTTGTCTGGGTGGAAGCCGATTCGAACGAATCCTCTTCAACAACGATGGAGACTACCAGTGGCGCCACAAACATCTGCTAATCAATTCAATGGAGTTTTCCAAAAACTTGTAGAGCCAGAATGTCCTCCTCGCATCAGCTTCATTAGTGAAGCTTCGACACCACAATAATGGTAGAAGTGTCCTCAGATACAGACACATTCCAACATTCTTACAATCAGGAGAATGAACTATATAAGCTTAACTTCCTATCCTATTCTGGTTATGGACTACTTATTAAATTAACAAGTGTCTATTTACAATAAACGCCATTCTAACCAATCTACTAACTCAACTCCTAAATTGGAGCCTACGATACGACATTATTCTAGATGTCATATCTTTTACAACAATATTCTATTTCTAAGTGTCTCCAATATTTAATTAAATATTCTAAATAAATAAATATTCTATCCTAACATTGTGAACTATGAATTTTGTATTTTGGATCATTTAACATTTATCAACCTCTATATTCATCCAAATTGAATAAAAATTTCTAAATATTGTTTAACCATGATAATGTAATGGAGAATTTATTCATGCATCAAAATCATTAATCGATAGAGTCCTTTTTGGTTTTCAAAGATTTAAAGACAAGATATTTGTTCAAATCCAAGAATAACAGAGTACGTGCTTAAGTACATAATAGAAAATGGCGACTCTAATATCTAACCAGTAAACTTCTTTAGAACAAGATCCACACTCCTAAATCTTACTCAAAACACACTTCCCGTAACCTATATCAATTGCAGTACTTGTTTCCAGGTGGTGGTGGGCCCTTTCCACTCCAAGAGAACGTCTAAGTTAACTCAATGATTTTAAAAATGAAAACTCATAACAGTTACAAAAATTTAAGTGTCGAATCAGAATTATCTACTAAGGTTGACTAAACCATGAGTTCAAATATCATGTACATCAAAGGCTCGAATGTATCCTGAGCATAAAGATTCTTATAGCGAAAATTACATAACAATCCTTCCATCTCCTTACATAGAGAGAGAATCGGGCTTTAATGTAGTTCAGCCAATAAAATATAGGTATAACTAATTAATTAGAAAAAATAAGCATAACTTGAAGGCTAAAATTAAGTTGTATGAAATATTCTTGAATAATCTTCAAATGGATCTCAGTTGAGATCATCCTGATCATAACATGATTGATGAAACCGATTCCTTTTCTAGTATAAGGATATCAGTTCGAGAAAACTGAGGCTTAAACTTAACACCTGCTTCCAAATAGAGTACCAAATCGAGATGCAAAATTGAGTACATAATAGCAAGTCCACTAAATGTTATCTGATGCATCGTCCATCAATATGTTGGAACCCCTTGTACCTATCCATATGCTATCAAAGTTTATGAGTCCATATAAGGATTAGTAAAAAATCATCCAATGGCTATAAGTAAGTAAATATTCTACCTCTTTTTGTAACATAGTGTGGTTTGGCAGTGATAGCATGGTACAAAAGGATAAAAAGGGAGTAAATATCGATAGGAACAGTAGAATAGTAGGTGTAAAATAGGCACAAAAGTGGGGACCAATGAGCTACTTCTTGGGAATTGTATTTTACATGTAGGGAAATTTTCAGTTTGGAAAATTTTCTTAAATTTTAGAAACCTTGGCGAATTTTACTAGTCCCTAATATGCAAATCGTAAAATATTTTGAGATATATCAGTAAAAATATTCAAATTTCTAATGATTTTATATATAGTTTCTAAATTTTTGGCGATACTTAAGGTGAAAAAGGTTATAATATAAAATTAGGGAGAATAAGTTTTAGAAAAAGGGGAAATTGGTGAATCTTTTTCTAGGAGAAAGCATAGAAAATTAGCCCACCTAAAATATTAGCCCCCAAAATTTTCCATGTTTACGTGGTGTACATTCAACTTTCAAATTTAGGCATCAAAGAAGGGAGTGTTGCAAATTAACTTTATTTCATGGAGATGAGGATTGGTGTGGAGTTCTGTAATGTGTTAAAAAAAATATCTTTATTTTATGGAAGAAATCAAGCAATTATCAAGGTTTCATTCTCTCGTGATGTTAGCAAGGGGAAAGGACAGGTAATATAAGAAGAGAGTCATTGATAAAATTAACCAACATGTTTTAAAGCAACACTCTCCAAGAATGAAATAGGATAAAACAATGTAAACTTTGAAACGAGAACTATAAACTCAAAACCAAAACTCTGGCCAAAAAACCCCAAAAAAACATCAAAAACAGTGCTAAAACGAAAAGTGTGTATACTGGAACGATGTTTTTTTTTTTAGGTGTCAATTTTGAACGTGTTTTAAAAATTGCAGTGACTACGAAATTTACTACGAAATTTTCGTGCAAAATATAGCTTCAAAACGAAAGTGATGATACTCGAATAATGATTTTTTTTTTAAGGGTCAATTTTCAAACTTTTTAAAAAATGCTAATAAAACCAATTTTTTATGTCTCAAACAAAGTTAATTTTTAAGGAAAAAACACATTAATGTTTCTGGTAGAATATCATTTTTCTTTCCTAAGTATAAATTTAACATGTTTTCAACCACACCATGCTAGATACAAAAGAAATTGAAATTTTTTCAACTATAAAATTAAAAAACCATGACATTATGAACAAATTATATCACTGAATGAAATCAAAAGTCTTTATTTGTATACTGAATAAAACAGACATTATATCTCTAATTTGATATTGCATTGTAGATATTTAAACAATAAAATTTATCATACTTAAGACATAATCCAACAACATAAAAATGCTTCATAACTTCTCATTTAACAAAATATGGAAAACATTAATTTTATGTGAAGATATGATGCATACATTACTTATATAATCTGTCTTAAACAATTATTCAAAATCACTCATATTTTCTTGCACACCATCAAAATTCACATCTTCAGATGAGTGACTGGATGCTGACGAAGATGTTCCATATTCTTCTCTTTCATCAACTAGTGCCCCATCTGAGTCCACATGCATGCCCAACATTCCAGGTTTCAAAAGTCTTCTAGATGTACGACTGGTTTCAGCAGACTCCCATGTCAACACTATTCCTTCTGGTAACAACCTTTTCAGAATCTCTGTCATCTTGAAGCGAAGAGTTCCTCTCTTTGTTAAATTGAAGTCATAAACAAGTATGTCAACATCCTCCAATTGTAATATGTTTGTGCAGCAGCGATTTATATTGTACCCTTTCTTTTTCTTTTTCCACCATTTTTTTTGTCAACTACCATATCTGGCTTATACACACCATTGAATGGGTGTGTATTTGTGGCATACCAATGTGCTTCAACACTTGTAACATCCTCATTTTCTGTAAATACCTTTATAACTTTAGCAACCCAAAATGGATAGCCTTTGGGATCTCCATCTGCTAGCACTGCAACCATGCAACCCTTCTTAATATCATGTAGTGAACCCCTATAAAGGTCTTCCATGGCTTCACGTTGTGCACGAGATCTTCTGGAACCAATATACATCTCTCTTGCCATTGCCTGTGAAGAATTAATAATACCTTGAGTTTGTTGCTGTTCAAAAATGTTTACTTCCTCTTGTTCATTCGACACATTTTGTGGCCAAATAAATGGATTTTTCAAAGGTATATCTTCATTGGTTGTTGTTGAAATGATATCACTTTGATTATTGAAAAATGACTCCCACCAAACTAAATCATCAATGTCAAAGTACTCATATGTATATCTAATACATTTTTTAATTTCTTCTAGGAAATCAGAATAATTTATATGTCTATTTTGTCTGTGTGCATTCTGAACTTCACCAACTGATTGTAATAACAATATTTTTGATGCAAATATTGGACGATCTGGAATGAACTTCAAAAATTGCAAACCTGATGACGGTGCCCATTCTGTAGTAGTTGAAAACTTCTTGCCCCATATTAGTGTTTTCCCATCATTTTTTTTTTATACGAAATTGATGTTGGAAGCTAATATCATTAAGTTGTTCAATGCATTTCCCCTCACCATATGATCCTAGAATAAACCTTCGCATGTCAACAGTTTCTTCCAACACTTCAAAAGCAGGCTCTGGCATGTATGATTTCTTAATACATTCAATTAGTGATGGCAAGCTCCCAACTTCCTTCCTCCTCAATGTGACTGAAGAACGACTGAACATCTGATCGATATGGTCATGAGTGTGCCCAACAAGAAGGAAACCAACCTTTACCTTTTGAAAAATTCTAAATTCAACAAGCATGTTCAGATACCCAAAAACAACCTGATTCTTGCTTTCACGGCAAGTGTTGTCCAATTGTAGATACAAAACTTCAAGAAGATTACCAGACCAATGAGAAATCACATCATGAATTATGGTTATGGTCAGATTTGCATCATTATGAATATTTGGAGTTGTGAAGTACACCCTTGGCAACATTTTTCCATTGAAGACCATACAACCGACCAAGTGAAACTGAATAACATTTTCCTCTTGTAGATTTTTGGGTGTGTGAACAAAATGTGGTAAAAGTGTTTTCTTCTGGTCCATACCATCAATTATCAAACCCAAATATTTATTTGGATTATCATAACACTTCTTTTGATGCTTGTACAACTTCTTCCTTTCATTTGTTTGTTGTTCGCGATGCTCCTGAAGTTCTTTGACAATTAAATCTACACAACATAAGAGAAATTCATTAAGAAATACGTTTTCATAGTTGATGACTATACAATTTTAAAAGTAAAAGTCATGAACACTTACCTCTTTCTGAG
Source organism: Pinus tabuliformis (assembly GCA_031772625.1). Classification (NCBI taxonomy): domain Eukaryota; kingdom Viridiplantae; phylum Streptophyta; class Pinopsida; order Pinales; family Pinaceae; genus Pinus; species Pinus tabuliformis. The sequence continues at coordinate 184,797,022 of CM062820.1, forward strand.
CCTTCACATTTGTCCCTTTTTTATTTAAGAGAAGCACATGTACTACAAATCCCCATCCTTGTCTTCTTAGGAATATGAACATTATTGAATTCTTTCTTCCATATCTTCACAAAATATTGATATGTAATAAATTGGCCCTGTCCCTTAGCACTTTCTGCATATTCTTTGTATAAGTTGTAGATTTCTCGTCTTGAAAAATTATCTGGAATATGTATTGTCTCTCTATTTGGCATACACTCTCCATGCTTTGAAAAGAAATCTTTCATCCATGACCTTGAAGTATTTGATAATGGCCCAAACTGTCTTTTATAACGTACTTCTGAAAAAAATGTGGGATCCTTTTTCAAATTTTCTGGAATTCTCGAGAGACAAAAATTCCCAATTGAATGAAACATTTTGAAAGCTTTTCTACACAATAATAAATTCCTAATATGATAATCATAACCTGACAATGTAGATTGCATGCAGCCAACTAAATATGAGTTTTGCATGCTTTTATTCATTGACAAATATCTCTTCCTGCTTTCTAATGCAAATGTGAAATCCATACGTTTCAAACAATTTTTTTGGCAACATTCACTTGAAATGAGAGCGCTGATAGAACTTCTTCTCGTCAGATATTCTGCTCTACCCCTTGTATAACTAGAATAGTTTGCATTGATACGAAAAGGTCTGCTCCTACTCCTCGATACAATATTTCTTGGCAACATCTCCATAATTGGATCATCATTTTTATAAGGATTTTCATCATCATTAAGAGGAATGTTATCCACACTATGATCAGCTCTGATTTTCAAATTTTGACTGAGAGGATACCCTTCATCTTCCCCTTCTTCAGTGCTACTGTCATAGTCCTTAGAATTCATACTAAATGGAAAATCCGACTCAATGTTTAATGGATATTCTTCCTCATGTACATTGTCAGTGCTACTCTCATAGTCCATAGAATTAGGACTACGTTGAAAATGTGGCTGTTTACTTATTGAAGATGCTACATCCTGTCTTTTGTCACTGCTACCTTTATACTGATTAGAATTAGGACTAACTGCATCATCATGTTCTTCATCACTGCTGCTCTCATAGTCCTTAGAATCAGGACTAATAGGACATTGTGATACTCCAATCTTTTGAAAATCATCATCCCGCGCTTCATCACTACTGCTCTCATAGTCCTTAGAATCAGGACTAAGAGGACATTGTGATACTCCAATCTTTTGAAAATCATCATCTCGCGCTTCATCACTGCTGCTCTCATAGTCCTTAGAATCAGGACTAAGAGGACATTGTGATACTCCAATCTTTTGAAAATCATCATCCCGCGCTTCATCACCGCTGCTCTCATAGTCCTTAGAATTAGGACTAACTGGACACTGTGACACTCCATACTTTTGAAATTCATCATCATGCTCTTTATCACTGTTACTCTCATAGTCCTTAGAAGTAGGACTAAGTGGACACTTTGACACTCCATTCTTTTGAAATTCATTATCACGCTCATCATCACTGCTGCTCTCATAGTCCTTAGAATTTGGACTAAGTGGACACTTTGACTCTCCATTTTTTTGAAATTCATTATCGCACTCATCATCACTACTTCTCTCATAGTCCTTAGAATTAGGACTAAGTGGAAACCGTGACACTCCATTATTTTGAAATTCGCCATCATGCACGTCAAAACTGTTGCTCTCATAGTCTTCAGAATTAGGACTAAGTGGACACCGTGACCCTCCATTCTTTTGAACCTCACCATCACACTCTTCAAAACTGCTACTCTCATAGTCCTAAGAATTAGGACTAAGTGGACATCGTGACACTCCATTCTTTTGAACTTCACCATCATGCTCTTCATCACCGCTGCTTTCATAGTCCTTAGAATTTGGACTAAGTGGAATCTGTGACTCTTTATTAATTTGAAATTCTCCATCCCCTCTTTCATCAATGCTGCTCTCGTAGTCTTTAGAATCGGGACTAAGTGGAAGAATTGACTTTCTATTCATAGTGGAAGAATTCCCGCTATATTCATCAATATGAATAGAGTTGTTCCGCGATGAAGATGTTGATGGTGTATAAATCGAAACTTCACCATCAGAACAATCCATCCCTTTCAAATAGAAGATGTTGAATGATACAAATGGAGTCTCCTAAGAATATTATATAGCTTAAAGAATGAAATATTCCCTCCAAAATTATTCCCTCCAAAAATTTTCGCGAAAATATTTCCCTCCAAAAGTTTGTTAGATTTATTTATCTTTATTATTTTATTCTACAATTCATTGAAAAACGTAAACTAAATTTTTTTATGAAATCAATCACTGAAATTCAAATTGTAAACTACAACTTCTATATTAATTACTCTAATAGTTAAAGTATATAATATTTACTAAACAACTAATTTTATTTTTTTTAATTTTATAATATATTCTAAAACAAATTAATCCCACATTCAATCCATTGTAAAATAACTCTACAATATTCGCTCTATAATAATTTACAACAAATTATCCCACATTAATCGTACAGAAAAACATCTTTGTAATTTCACTTATATATTAAATTTCGTTATCACTATTACTTACCTCACATCCAGGTTTTCTGAAGTTCGTTGAAAGACTTGTGAATTTGTGGAGCAGCTATATTGCTATCAACAACATATTCAACGAAGAATTATCGCAATTGAAAGGTAAGTTCAATTTTTTTTCAAAATTTTCATATTAAATTAATTTAACGAAGAAGATTTTTTTTTTTTTTAAATTAATAATTTTTCCAAGCCAAAATAACAATTATGTCAATCGTGAGCATGGTGGGCCCAATCAAACTCAATCACCCAATAACCGTGGGTAGGCCGTCGTCGTGCCCCCTTCCCCCAACCCATTATCGATCTTTCCCATTCACCCATGCCCTCTTCCCCCTTCTACCCTACCCATGCGCCAGCCCTTACCACCCCCAACTCACCCACCCATGCACCCTTTCCCCAACTCTTCCTTCCCTACCCCACAACTCTCCTCCCCATAAGCCCACCCCCTAACTCCCATTCCCCTCCAATATCAACTCCTCCCCCCCTTCCTTAACACCGGCCCCATGGGCCCCACCCCCTAACTCCTTCCCCCTCTGTTTCCTTCCCCATGCCCCCTCTCCCTCCACCCCCTTCCCTCGCCACCCGCACCCCCACACCCTAACTCCGACGCCCCTGGCCGCCGCACCCCACGCTATCCCCCATCCCCCCCGCGTCCGCCCACACCCCCCCCTCCTGCCCCTACCCCTGCCCCCACCGCCACCCCCCCTTCTGCCCCTACCCCTAGCCCCCCACCATCCCCCCCCCTACACCCTAACCGCACCCTACCCCCCTACCCTTACCCCCCCCACCCCCTACCCTTACCCATCCCCACCCCTACACCCTACCCGCGCCCTACCCCCCCCCTACCCTAACCCCCTCCCCCCATCCCCTACCCTTACCCATCCCCACCCCTACACCCTACTCGCGCACTACCCCCCCCCCCTCTCACCCTTACCCATCCCCCCCCCCCTACCCCCTACCCTTACCCCCTACCCGCGCCCTACCCTTACCCCCCCCCATCCCCCTACCCGCGCCCTACCCCCCCCATCCCCCCTACCCCTAACCCTACCCCCCCCATTCCCTCCCGGCCCCTCCCCACTGCGCCCACCCTTCGCCCTCCCCGGCCCCTCCGCCCACCCTCCCCCTCCCCGGCCCCTCCCACCCCTCCCCCTCCCCCGCCCCCTCCACCCTCCCCCTCTCCCGCCCCCTCCCCGTCCCCTCCCCCGGCCCCTCCCCCACCCCTCCGCCCACCCTGCCCACCCTCCCCCTCCACACGCCCTCCCCGGCCCCTCCGTCCACCCCACCCTCCCCCCGCCCCACTCCGCCCACCCCGCCCCCTCCTCGGCCCCCTCCGCCCACCCCGCCCTCCCCTCGGCCCCCTCCGCCCACGCAGTGCCACCCCCGGGCCGCCCCGCCCCGTCCGACTGGCGGCATGTCGATTTCGGGAATCGACCCGCCGCCTGTTAGGCGGAGAGGGGCGACCCGCGCAGCGCCACCACCGAGCCGCCTCACCCCGCCTGACCAGCGGCGGGTGGATTCCCGGAATCGACCCGCCGCCGGTCGAGCGGGGCGGGGCGGCCCGGGGTGGCGCTGCGCGGGCAGACGAGGCCGGGGGGAGGGCGGTGTGGGCGGAGGGGGCCGGGGAGGGGGCGGGGTGGGCGGAGGCGCTGTGGAGGGGGCGGGGGAGGGGGAGGGGTGGGCGGGGTGGGGTGGGTGGGAGCGGTGGGCGAGGTGGGCAAAGGGGCCGGGGAGGGGGCGGGGTGGGCGGAGGGGCTGGGGAGGGGGCGGGGGAGGGGGAGGGGTGGGAGCGGTGGGCGGGGTGGGCGGAGGGGCCAGGGAGGGGGCGAGTGAGGGGGAGGGGTGGGAGCGGTGGGCGGGGTGGGCAGAGGGGCCGGGGAGGGGGCGGGGGAGGGGGAGTGGTGGGCGGAGGGGTGGGGGAGGGGGAGGGGTGGGCGGGGTGGCCCGGGTAGGGGGCGGAGGGTGTGTGGGGTGGGGAGGTGGGGGGGCAGTGGGGGGGGTAGGGCACGGGTAGGGGTTAGGCGGGGTAGGGGGATGGGGGGCGGGGGTAAGGTTAGGGGGTGGGGGGGGGGTAGTGGGGTGGGGGGTTAAGGGTAGGGCGTGGGTAGGGGGTAAGGGTAGGGGGTGGGGGGGGGGGTAGTGGGGTGGGGGGTAAGGGTAGGGCACGGGTAGGGGGTAAGGATAGGGGGTGGGGGGTGGGGATGGGTAAGGGTAGGGGGGTAGGGCGCGGGTAGGGTGTAGGTGGGGGGGATGGGGGGGGTAAGGGTGGGGGGATTGGTAGGGGCGTAGGGCGTGGGTAGGGTGTAGGGTGGGCATGGGTAGGGTGTAGGGTGGGGGGTAGGGGCAGAAGGGGGTGGGTAGGGGGATTGAGGGGGTTGGGGGTAGGGGTAGGGGCAGAATGTGGGGGGGTTGGGGTGAGGCGGTAGGGTAAGGGGTAAGGCGCGGGGATGGGGAGGGAATGGGGTAGGGCGCAGGGATGGGGGGAGGGATGGGGTAGGAGTGGGCGGCGGGTGGGGGGAGGGAGCGCGCGGTGTGGGCAGCGGTGGGCGCAGTGGGGAGGGGCGGCCGCGGGGAGGGCTTGGGGAGTGTAGGGGGTTTGGGGGGATGGGGGAGGCGGGGGTTAGGGGGGGAGGGGTTTTGGGGGAGGGGGGGGGGGGGGGGAATGAGCGCGGGGGGAGGGGGGAATGGGCGCGGGAGTGTGGGGGTAGGGGGAAAGGGGAGGGGGGGCCGGGGAGGGGGGTAAGCTTAGGGGGTTGTGGGGGGCGCGTGGGTAGGGGCTCGCCCATACTTGCCTAAATGTCCACTTAGCCTCATTATCCCTGACCTGACCTCCTGCTGGCCCATCGACCCGCCTGCCCGTTAGAGGTGGCTAGGCAATTCTGATTATACAAATAAAAAATTTATGGTATATTTTTGTTATTAATTTAAGTTAATATGTTTTTTTATTTACTAATTTATGTGTTTTTTTTTAGGAAAATGGCATCAAGGAAAATTTATGTGAATCTTTCTGGACCAAAGAGTCTTAAAGGTGTATCTTCAAAAAACATTGGTGAACGAACTCCACCTGAGCTCATGCCTACAAATATTTCAAGTGCTTCAAGTGATAAGAAGCAAATCTCAGATTGGAAAAGTTCAAAAGAGGTGAAATTTCCATCAAGAGTCTGGTATGTGAAAGAAAGAGAGAGCACAACTGTGAATATATATCTATACATTGATATACCCCATAATAATGAAAATTTGGAGGTGATGGGAAGAGTCATAGATATGTTTTCGGTACCAAACACTGAAGTTGTTTACGTACTTACAAAAGCTCCCAAGTCGCATGAAAGGATTAAATACCAACTATCATATTCATTATATGACACGAGAGAGGTATCTACAAAGTTGTGTAAACAAATCGTAAATGAGATGACACAAAACATCGTAAGTATTGTTATTTGTATTTTTATTTTGCGTTTTGAAAGTGTCTCGCTATATTTTTTTAACTTTGTTTATATTAACATATGATATTTTGTTGGGCAGAATTTTGTTGAAAGCTGTTCAATTAGGTTGGGAGGCATTCATTTCATAGAGCATGATATCATGAAAGTTGTTAGCCATTTTTACTTAGTGTCAGAAGAAGATATGGAAAACATGGAAAATGTAGTAATTGATGATGCTACAAAACTGCATCCAAAGAATCAGAAGAAAAGGCCTCTGGTGGATAAATCTAGCAAGGGTAAACAAGTTACTTTTGAGGACGATGAAGTTGAAATTGACAATGAAGCATATGTTTCCATTACTGAAGATGACATTGGAACTGAGGAAGGTCGTAAAAGACCAAAAGTAACAATGCCCAAGAATAGATCTCTTGAGAATGTTATGACGAAAAAAAGTAGAGTTGAAGATCTTGAAGTAGTCATTACCAGCAGTCAAGAACCTAGTGAAACTTTAGAAGAAAGCAGAGAAATCATTACACCAGGAGCTGATTTAGATGATGGCATAATCAAAACAAAACAAAATTCCATTCGAAAGAATTTGACAAAGAGAAACTTAATTGATGGTGGTCGTACATTTCAGTTAAATGTCAGACAAACCTATAAGGCAAGTGAAGGACAATGCCAGAAAGCCACATCATCTGCATGTTCACAACTTGAAGACATTGATGAGGTACAATCCATATGCTCATGTGGTTAGTTATGTGCTTCTTGTTGATCCACTTCAAGTTCCCAACAAAGAAGCATTTGATAAGTCAAAATTTTTTGAATACAATTATTATGTGCTTGGGGGGGACCATTCTGTTGAAGCTCAAAGACAATTGATGGAGGAATATCCTAATAACCCACGTTTTGAAACAATGAAATGTATCATTTATGCTGGTTTAAATGAAACAGAAGCAAAGTTAGTGGCATGGGATCATAATTCAGATAATGAATATAGGATGTCTATGACTTCGATCCAAAAGGTTAGATTTATTCATAGTGAATTCCTAGAAAAATGTGGTGGGGATAAGATAAATATTACTGCAGATTTCCGAAAGGAATGTTGTATGGAAATAGGCTATCAAACTGAAGAGAAAACCAATTGAACAGGTGGAAAAGACAGCAGATATAGCGATTTATTCAGAGGTGTTGATAACATTTTCCAATTGGCATTTAGAACTGGAGATATTTGGAATTTGATTGATGACATTTTTAGCATGTGCGAAGACATTGGCATTAAAAACCAGAGGGTCAAAAAGTCTAAGCCATTGATATGTAGCAACAATAAATCAGCTCCTGAATTGAAGCAACTTCCAGACGATATGACCATCACGCCTTGGAGGGAAATGCAAGGAGTGAAAGATGAAAAAATTGTCAAAACAATATTATCTCGTGTGAGGTTAGGGGAATTATCATTGGAATAAATGTCTGAAGAATTTCAAAAGTAAGTTTGCTGAATTATTTTTACTTATTTTCAGGATTATAGTTATCTTTTAAATAAAACATGTTGTTATTGGTAGTATTTGTTATACATATCATTATATTAACTTTTTCTTACTTTATCTATGCAGTCACAAAGTTTACATGAAAATTCAGGAACAAATGGTTAAATTGTTGAATGAAGATAGTTGGGATGATGTTGTACGCAACCATCCAGATTCAAGTTCTACATCAACATTAAAATCTTTTTATCTTGCATTTAAAAAGGTAACTTGATTTATACATTCAATTTTAATCATCTGTGTACTATTTTTAATTTAAAACTTACACATACATTTGTTTGTTTGGTAAAAGATGAGGAAAGAAGATAATGGAGCACCAGACAGTTTCAAGACTTTTATTGAAAAAATAAAGATTGAAAGACTGAGAAAGCAACGTATTAAGAATGTTGAACTTGATCCAACTCTTAATAATTTCATTTGGAATGGGCTAGACACTATTCAATATCAAGTAATACAAGGCGACTATGAAGGCATTGCTAAACTCGTACCAAAAAGGGATTATGCCCTGGTTATTGCAGATATTCCCCATGGTTTCAATATTCCAAACATTTACTATGATAGTGACCCTTATACTTATCAAGCTTTTAATAAAGTGGTGGCGGGATTTATGGAAGTGACGTCATCACCATTATGGAGATTTGTGACATTTCATTCAGACACACAATTGGCAATGGTATTGTCAAGCTTAAAGGGGAAAACAAATTCAAGAATGCAGCTTACATGGTAAGATGTTTAAAGGTATATTTGATTAATGTTGAAAAATTCATTTATGTACAAGTTAATTGAACTTGTACTATTTTATGTTATAGGCAAAAGTCAAATCTTCTTAACAATGAAGATCAACAATTTATAAATGACTGTGAGTTCATTCATATTGATAGTTGGGCAAAAGATGATAGCCATATGTCTATGATTTTTAATCGGGTGGACAGAAAGAGTCATAGCCAAATACTGACTTATGATGCTGTTGTGATAAAACTAACATATGAAGACAAAGAAACGAAAGGAGAGATAGTTAACATTTATCAGAAACCACAATTATTGATTAACTATCTTATAGACATATGTTCAAATGAAGGAGATTGGGTTCTGGATTTATTTTCTGGGTCAGGTAGGTTTTGCCACATGGAATTGAATTTCAATATGTTCTTTTTTTTAATTAATATGTCATTGTACTAATTTACTTCATTATTTTTTTGTGCTTGATAATTAGATACAACACTAGCATACTGCCTTCAAAAAGGAAGAAATTGCATTGCAATTGAGAAAGATCCATTACAATGCAATTTCATTCAGCAAAGAATTAATTCTCTTCAATTTCTTCCAGATGCAATGAAAGAAATTGGGTCGAAGAAAGGGGACTTTAGTGAATCATGTGTGGCAAAAAAGGCAAAGGAACCCCAACCACCATTACATGGAATGTTTGGAAAGACATATATTGGGAGATTTGCAGACATCAAAGACCCATTAGAAGAGGAAATTGCGCAAAAGGAAGCAGAAAATATTGTGGAAGATGACAATGATGAAACTCTAGAGGATGAAGAGTTTGGATTACGTGACATTGTTGATTAAATTTAAGTTATACCTAGAAATCAAGCTTTGCGATGTTTTGACTCTGACATTTCATGAAAAGAATAATCAATGAATTAAAGTTGTTATGTGTTCAATATTTGTAATTTGTGATTTTCGCATTGATTTTAAGTTAATTATTATTTTTTGAAAAAAAATTTGTTATTATTATTTTTTTGACATGAAATTCATAAAAAAAACTATTATTTGACCATTTTTAGTTAATATTTTTGTATAAAAATTGTGATTTTGACATGTTAATTCTAGCAAAAAATTATCAAAATGTTTAGTTTTTTTGTTATATTTATGTTAAAAATGGTTATTTTTATGTCCATTGTTAAAAAATGTTGTTTTTTAGAAACAATTATTTCATGTGGATTGAAAAAATAATTAAGGATGTATAAATATGTAGATTATCTAAAATTCAAACTATCGACATTCTAATTTAAAAACGCAAAACAATAAAAACCCCACTAAAAAAAAAAAAATTAAGATAGAGAACAAGAAAATATGAATAAAATGACCACTTCAAAAACTATCAAATTTAGAAAATAATTTTTTACATTTCACACACTAGAAAATTTAAAGTCAAAAAATAGGTCTTTTAAAAAAAGGGTGTGGTGTAGAATACTCACTTTTTAAAATCAGCATGAAAATCACTACCATTCTAAAACTTAATGCACATGAAAAAAATTAAAGTTCCAAAAACCATGTTCTAAAAAAATCATGTGTATTCTGCATCACCACTTTTGAAAATCGGGTCATTTTTTTGCTATCTCTACGAAACGGGTAACAGTATCTGTTCCCGTTTCAAAGTTTACATTGTTATAACCTTGTTTGGATAAAGAAAAGAGGTATATGAGTTAATTTTTAGGACTCAATTTGCATTAGGATATGAAAATATATTAGTGTGGGGGAGATGTTGAGTCACTGATTTGTCATCATTATCACTTGTCTTTGTCATTCATTAAGCCATTACTTCCAACAATCCATTGCACCATTTCACTCACTTGCCACCATTTTCACCATAATTCTTTATGATGTGTCTCTATATTTCTAAGTGGTTAATTAAAATTGTTTTCCTTTATTTTTGGTGGATTAAGAAGAACTTTGCTTGGTTTTACTAATGATAGTTTTGCCAGCGCAATGTCTTACAACTCAGTCAAGTTTCCACAACTATCTTCACGGTTGACGTAGTAGCACCACTCTAGAAGGAAATATGACACATGAAAATTGTTTCTAAAGGTTCCACTATGGATTTCCATTGGTCAAATACCACCCATCTCACATGTGTGGACCTCCAACACCAATTCAAGGGAAAAACGTAGCTGTTTTGACTAGTCAACTTCAAACGCATTTTCGAAGAAAATGAGAATGAATTTTAGAAATAAAAAACATGGGTTTTGTTTAGAAGAGGCCGAATTAGGTTTCCTAGGTGGATTTTTCTTAAATTCATTATCAATTGAGGTATTTTCAAAGATCTTTGTAGTCTTATTTTGTAGATTACATGGATATACGGTTTTTCAAATTCTCATTTAATGCATAGTCAAAAAATAAGCCAGGATGAGCTGTTCTTTAAAAAATTCGTGGCAAGAAGATCATTAGGAACATATTTGGGCTCATCTTTTACCCCGAAATCCTCCAAAACATACTTTATTTTATTCTCAAATTGATTTGTTGAGATCTCATGGCAGAATTCACACAATGAAATTCTAGATTTCTAGTTGCTTAAGAGATCTATAAAACCATTGTAATCTATTTGATGAGGGTGTTATAGACATTTTTGTGCCTTACAGCTATAAGCATGAAATGTCCATAATCCAAGGGATCCAAAGTCCCTAAACATGTTTTTCCTACCCCTAGAGGAACAAGGCTAACAAACCACAGCAATTCACAGAAGTTCTCCACCAGAAACTGCTCAAAAACAAGTCAATTCAGGATCAATTTAGAAGCTCCACTAGCTGCCTGTGTTGAAATGCAGAGGTTACACTGGCTGGTTGCATTGCAACGCAGGTAGAAGCACCACCAGGGTGCGCTGAGCGGGAAGTGACAAATGTCAGGGTCTCTTGTGAGAGGTGTCAAGACTGTGGAAGCTTCCAGAATCTTCCTCCATGACACTTGCCTTGCTGAGTTCGACTAAGTGATGAGTAAGAGGCTCTTAGTCTCCAAGTGGAAGTAAGAACTAACAGAGAGAGAGGACACTAGTCAGATCACAAGCTGACTCATCCTCACTCCAAACATCTATATATGGATCTCTTCTCCATGAGATCTAGAGGCTGGAATTTTGTTATTGCAAAGAATTGCTGTTGGTTTGAGATTGGAATCATTGGGTGCTTAATGCTTTGAAGGGAGGTGAAGATAGGAATTTCATGTGCTGGGAAGGAGATGCTGGATTGGAACTCTCTTGGTTGTATCTCCTCCTGAACCTTGTTATTCATCAATAAAGCTATCTTGGTTTCTCCTATATGCTAATGTGTCCTTGATGTATGGTTGCATTAGTGTATTTGGTTTATTTCTAATCCTGAACTAGTTATGAATATGAATCTATGTCTTTGTGTAGTGTTCCCTTCTTGTGATCTTGCAGGAACCTGTTGAAGATGGGCGAGCGAGAAGGCAAGTAGCTGGGAACTCTCAAAGAGAAGAGAAACTGGATCGAGGGACAAACGGAAGACACCGGTTAGTCCATCCATCTCTCTTCATTCTTAATTCATAAAGGAAGAATACTAGAATAGCTGTCTCTGTTTGTTGCTAAGGCACTGTCACACCTTAGGTGGATAGGATCGTCCTGCATAGGCATTTTTCCCCACAACAGAGGGGGAGATTATTGTTTGAAAAAATCTATTGTTGCAAATAAAAGACTCTGTTTTTGTTTCATTCCTTTGTTGCGCATGGGATCGATGTGTATTTAGTCTTGTAGAGGAGTTATGCTATTGCCTACATCTCACAGGAGGGCCCCCTCGAGTAGCAAGCTTTTCATTAACTGTAGATATCATTTCAATTCTACGTTTTACTATAGAATTTCCTTAGTTTGTTTAAATTCTTAGTTTTGATTTTCGAATGAATGCTCAGGATTGTTTCATTAAGAATTTTAAATCATTTTTCTGTAGAGTGAAGCGAGATTGATATAGATTTGTAGTATAGTTGTGTGAGTAGGATTTTAATTTAGAGGTCATATTTTTTTTAGCAACTTGAATTTAGTTTATTTATCAAGTGTGATTTGTTTCGAACAAGAGTGAAGTAAGTTTTATTTTCTTTTGAGCAAGAGTGATATTTATTTGTGCGAAGTGTGATCTTTACTTGAAGAATGTGTGATAATTTTATGGCAATTTTACTTAGCAATTAATTCTTTTAACCAAGTGTGATCATTTTTGTTTTTAGAAGAACATATTTATCCTCATAGTTAATATGTGAATCCTGACATCTCAGTTTAATTTAGGAATTTCTTGAAAAATAATAACTTCTAGCACATACAATGCACATACACTTCATCAGTATATTAGCCATGGTTGACAATTTATGTAAGTATCTTAATATTAATTAAATTACCAAAATTTTTGGTGTCATTATCGGGAAAGTGTATATTGGAGTATTTAATTTTCACTAAAAAAAAGAACAATGCTTCAATCACCTATCAGCCCCAATATATCTCGTGGTGCAATAAGAACCACACATCCACATCATGAATTCTTATTTTTGCAGCTAGAATAAGAGGTGACAAAGGAGGTTGAAGAAATGGATGGAAATGACGACAATGGGGTAGATTCATTTGGATTTCCCATTCAAGAAACTGATATCAACCTTCATATGAACAAGATCCCTCCTTTTGTACTTCCTAAATTCAAAGGTATGATATCAAAAGACCAAGAAACCTTTCTTTTTGAATTTGAAATAATTTGTAGATCTTATAGCTACTCATTACACATTCAAAAATTGAGTTGTTTTCGGAAACATTGAAGGATAGAGCTGTTAAATGGTTCATGAATTTCAGAACAAATTCTATAAGGACATGGGATGATATGAAAATAGTACTTTTGAAAAAATATAAATATAATTTCATACACCATGACCTTAGAAATGAAGTCTTTAAGATGAACCAAAAATAGGATGAAAGCTTGGAAGAACTAGTGGGGAGATTTATTTATAATATCAAAAGATCTAAATTGCATAATTTAGGATTAGACACATTAAAAACTCTCCTACTAAAAGCTATAAGGGATGAATGGATTGACCTTCTTAACCTAATGGGAAAATTAGATGTCTCTCAATTGTCATTTCAAGTTATTTTTGAACTTTGCAAGAACACATTAAGAGGAAAAATAAAGTATGGAAGATATCGTCAAGGCCCAGTTATGGCAAGAGTAAGTAAGTCGACATCATGATTGGTAAGTCAAATTGAACTTAATAGTTTCCTAGACATTCTTGGCAATTTAAATAAAAAGATTGATATGCTAAAAATGAAAAAAAAGCAAAAAGTTGAGAATGCTACTTCATTTATATTTTGCCCGAAATGTAGAAAGAAACATTCTTTGCATGAATGTCCACTTTATAACATTAAAAAATTTTAAATATGTGTAGGATCACATACTACTAAAGATTGTCAATCATTACTAGGGTTAAAGGTGATTTACCAGGGATCAAATCAAACACTGAAATAATATTGTTATGTAGCTCCAAGAAGACCATTGTAGCCTCATCAACCTAGTATGATGCAAGATCTTATTTCACAATTTCAAGATTATGCACAACAATATCAAAGTAATTGGGCATCTCAATCCCAACCTCAAAACCAAGCTTGGAAACCTTGGCAATCTAAATCCCAAGGTCAAATAAATCTTGGCAACAAGGTTGGCAAGGGCCTTACAGAGGAAATCCACCATATCCTCAATCTTTTCGTCACTATCCTCAATACCAATATCAATGTTATCCATACCATTCACCTCCATCACAACATCAATTTGACCCTCAACCAACCTCAATCCAACCTCTCTCATTACCAACCACGCAAACACCCCAAAGATCAATTCCCACTCCACTACTTGCAAAACCATTTTAGATCCCCAACAATAAAACACCTTAATCCACATACAATTTTTAGGTATTGCAAAATAATTATCTAGTTTCCAATGAAGAACAACAATGAGAACTAAAAGATTCTGATAAGGTCTAAGAATCATGGATGCCCGTTAAAGAAGAGAAGTTGTTGGAACCTCATATTGAAAAGTTCCTTGCATGCCTATCACCATATTTTATGAATGGGAATCACATCTATAAGGACTTGCATGGCATGATAACAAGACCCCAAGGAATACAAGATTACATTGAATCTTGTTTCAGGACCGTCATTCGATCCCAATGCTCAATTCTTCATTTTCGACATCATCTCAATCAAGGCAGTTAGTCTCTCATATACTGGTACATATCGAAGAGTATATTTCAAACCTGCATATGAGTTTATCTATTGTCTTGTTACACACATGGTTGCATTGGAAGTATTCATGTATTTGAGCGAGATTTATTTCTCAAGTAGAGTAGGACATATAAAAAATAAAAAAATAAAAATAAAAAAGTAAAGAGAAAAATAAGCCATATCGTGAAAACCAACTTGCTAGCGTAATTGCACATGAGATTTGATCAAAACATCGAAACTGGCGAGCAAAGTTCAAAATATTTTTTGTAATTTTATGATGGTTTCAACATTTTATTATGGTTCTCCAAATATTTTTTGGTTCTATGCTTGATTTGGCTGATGTGGCATTCCTTAAGGCCCACATTCCAACAAATCTTGTGCCATCGATCTCAACACCTTATCTGGGATCAAGATCAGAGATTATTTGGAGTGCCTTGGAACTTGCATGCATCAATGGAAAGCACCCTTGTAGATAACAATGAGAATATAGTAATGTCTCTTGATTTGCACATCTTGCAGGTGACTCAACTTCAACACATTCATTCATCCCTCTCCAGATTCACTCAGATACCTTGACACTCATTTACATTATCGATGAGTTGTCTCACATTGGTTAATGATTTTCATCAGTGATTTCTTTCCATGATCAACTTCGGCACAATCATTTGGATGTTAAGAATTGTACCATGAATTTTTGTTTTGATGAAGAATATATGGTTTTATGGAATCAACAACAACTCGTAGCAGTACATTTTATTGGTTTCTTGTAGCAGAATGTTCATCTTGTTTTTCAATAGCAGCATGATGGCACCATTACAAATCTTTTTCACTCATTTCCTCTTCAAAGAAAATCAATAAAATTGGACCTATTTCATTCAATATGCATTATGTTTCATGGTTTATACTTCAACATGCAATACACAATCCAAATCAGCAATTCAACCTCGGAGAAAACAACTTTATGCAAAAAATGACATTTTCTGCAACAACTACGAGAAGTTGCAGTTTCTCACTTCAGCATGAAGTACACAATACAAATTAGTAATTCAAATTCGGATAAAATAACTTTATGCAAAAATTGACATTTTCTGCAATAGCTACGGGAAGTTGCAGTTTCTAGAGTTATTGTTGCAACAACCTATTTTTATTGTAGCATCTTGTTCCGGAGGCAGATTTGGCACAAATATTGCAAAATATTGGAGCACAAATAAAAAATTCTGAGCTTCTGGTTTTTCTCAAAATATGCTAAATTGAGTAAGACAAGAGAAAAATTCCAAAAACATGCAATTTTCGGGACTTTTTAGCAGGTTTTTAAGGTGGGTTTTCATTTTTCACCATTATGGATAGATTAAGCCAGATTTCAATATTTTTTCACACCAACGTCCTCTCTTCATCAAAATGGCATTATCAATGTTATATACCTAGGGGGGATAATATCAAGTACCAAAGGTAATAATGTAATAATGGAATGGGACATAGTAATAAATAAGGTGGTTAACCCATATCATGTAAGGGACCACAAGTAGTTAGTAAAAAGGTAATGGGCCCATGGTATTAGTTTGATGGTATGAGGGAACCATGGTAATGACCCATGGTATTTTATGTATGAGGCCTATATAGAGGCTAGAGACTCCACGTGAACGAATTGTCAATGAATATTGTATGAACAGGCATATGGCTTGTGGAGTGTTCTCCTTCCTTAAGGAGTGAATGTATGGTGTTTCCCTACCTTAAGGGTTTGATCAATAAAGAAGCATTTCTATCTATTTCTATCTTGTTATTCTTGGGTTATTTCTATTATCATATATTTTTTGGTTAGATCTATAACACGTGGTATCAGAGCTATAACAAGTGGTATCAAAGCACTTTCTTGGGCAAAAGTGGAGAATTTTTCTTTTAATTTTTTGCAAGATTTCGGGGGTGGCGAGTTTGCAGATCAGATTTGTACGTTTTGGTGCAAGATCTACAAAATATAATTTTAGATATGGATTCTTTGTGAAAAAATAGCCGATTTCAAAAAAAAATCGGTTGAATCAGAGTCCGAATGAAGTAGATATCACAGATCTAAAAATCAGTGGGGTTGCAGACAATTTTTCAGGGCAGCGAGATTGCGGCACAGATCGGGACGTCCTGGTGCAAGATCTACAAAATATAATTGTAGTTCTGGATTCTATGTGAAAAAATAGCCAATTTCAAAAAAAAATCGGTCGAATTGGAGTCCGGATGAGGGAGATATAGCTGATTTAAAATCAGCTCTTTTTGCAGAAATTTTGGTGACAATGGGAGAGTTGTAGCACAAATCTAAAATTCCAGTGCTTTGATCAAGATTTCTATCACACCAGTAGATGTAGAATGATTGTTCCATTTCTGAAAATAGGTCATAATAGGGATTCTGAGCAATATTGACTAAACTGTGACAATTTCAAATTTTCGCCAAGTTTGTTCAAAACCCTCTTGATGTCGGGTCTAGGTTTTACAGGAAAAGATAATGGTCCTATTATTGAAGAATACATAAAGAAACATAAATCATTATGGAAAAACAATTGGAAATGTTGGGTAGTGGAGCTATTTAGAGAGGAGGCAGCCACATAGTGGGGATTACTTAACAAAATGAAGTGTTACAACCTACCCGATGAAGAATTTGAAAAATTACTTTTAGACAGATGGTCTCATGCCAGAAAACAAGATAAAGAGAAACATGTGGGGCTATTTCATACTGGTATATCCTTATTGCAGGTTCATTGATTGATTTAGAAGGAGAAGATCATTGTTTCTATAAATCCTAGTTGCAAGCATAATTTCATCAATGTTAATTTGGCAAAAAAATTGCAAACTCCAACAAAACACATTGAAAACACACAAGTGGATAGTGAGGATGTTCTAGTGTATAAGGATTTGAAGATTTCTATGGATACGTATGTGTTGCATGGTGATTTTTATACTTCAGAGATGGATAATATGGATGTTGTTTTGGAATATCCTTGGATGGAATCTGCGGGTGCTATCAATATTAATGTGCAGAAGAAATTCTTGAAGCTCTGGTATAAAAAGAAGAAAAATACATTATAGGATATTTCCATCAATAAACAGGTAGAGTACATGGAGGCTGAAGCAGAAGATGTTCCAGGGACTGACATATCAGATGATGAGCCTTTAATGATCGACAATCAAACACAAACAGAGGCTGAAGTAGAAAAGTTTATAGGTACATCAGATGAGGGCTCAGTGGTTGAAGTCATATTGGAAAAGAAGACACCACAACGAGCATCACCCCGCAAGAAAACAACCAACGAGATGGCAACCAATTAGCCACAAGGACAACAACCCCCGTATGATAGATAGCGAGGAGCGAAGATCCACCTACTACACATCAACACAAAAGAGGTGCCATGGTCAACTTCCATCTCAAGCGAGTGAGGCACCAGCGAGATCGAGGGTTCACCTTTCTCTTGGATGGCTAGATGCACGTGCATGGTATGAGTGGACTACTCTTTTGAGTAGATCTTATTATTTGTGTTCTTCCCATGTTTCAGGGATGAAACATGCTAAGGGGGGTGGAATGTTATATACCTACGAGGGATAATATGGGGTACCCAGGGAGGTACCCAAGGTAATATTGTAATAATGGGATGGGCCATAGTAATAAATAAGGTGGTTAATCCATATCATATAAGGGACCACAAGTAGTTAGTAATAAGGTAATGGGCCCGTGGTATTAGTTTGATGGTATGAGAGAACCATGGTAATGACCCATGGTACTGTATGTATGAGGCCTATATAGAGGCTAGAGACTCCATGTGAATAAATTGTCAAGGAATATTGTATGAATAGGCATATGGCTTGTGGAGTGTTCTCCTTCCTTAAGGAGTGAATGCATGTTGTCGCCCTACCTTAAGGTTTTAATCAATAAAGAAGCATTTCTATCTATTTCTATCTTGTTATTCTTGGGTTATTTCTATTATCATAATATCTTTGGGTTATATCTATAACAATCAAGGCATGAGGTGGTAAAAAAGGTAAAAATACACCATTTCCCTTTTGAATCACTCAATTTTTCCTTAAAATGAGTTCATGACAGATGTTTTTGTGCAATATTAGATGGCATAAAAAGTCATTTTCATAATTTTAAAAAGCCCAAGATTCAAGGACCTATCTTCTAGTAGAATGGTTTTATTCCAACATCTACATCCCCTACTTCAGCATTTAAATTTCCTCAAAAGGTAAAATTGAGGTAAAAACTTGCATAAGGATTTTTAGTTTATTAAAAATTTAGGAAAATGTGATGAATAACCACTTCAATTACCATTCGTACAAAATATCTTCTCCATCATTGACCTATCCCTCACACATGATTTTCATCATTGACTTAACCCTCAACCATATTTTCCATCATTGGTCTATCCCTCATAACAAATTCATGCTCTATCCACAAGTTTTGTCATCAAGAAATAATGTGCAATATATTCAAAAGTCATCATGCAAATATTATGACTATGAAAGCTTGGCATGGAAGTGATACATAATAGAAGTCGTCATGAATGTCTTGTAGTCCCTGAGTTTGAAATCTGAAATCAATCTCCTAGATTTTGGATATTTGAATATGATGTGCTTAAGAGCTAGCTCCAAGAAAAATTTGAAGCGTCTAGAGAAAAGGTTGATTGAAGACATGCTTGTGAAGGAATGAAAGCCATAGTTGGCGGTCATCACTTTTATGCTGCATAAATGATAGACCTCAATGTCTCATTTTGTGATGTCTTGATCCATTGCCTATTTATTTAAAATAGAAAATAGATGCATGCACTCCTTTCTTAGATCGTTTGTTAAAAAAATAGAGGTCAATGAAATCTGCTATGTTTTGACTCCTCTACTAAGCAAGAGATGGATTTAGCTTAAGTATGTGTTGAAATTGTAGCTCATAAATTTTTTAATAGCAAAAGAGAAGTTCAAATTACTCTGAAGTATGCACAAACAATATGCCTATAAAATGGAGTATCCTAGAGAGAGAGAGAGAGAGAGAGAGAAACAAATATGATTTCATCCCCAAAGATCAAAGACAATGTAGTTTCCACATTTATAAAGTTTTTTGCACATTTTTCTCTTCTAAGGATACGAGGTCACAAATATGTTGTCTTGCAAGAATATATGCAACAAAAAAGAACAAGTTTTTAGTAAAAATGGGAAGAAATCCGAGAGCAGGTTCTTTTTACATCACAAAGAAAATGTAACAGGGGTTACTAGTAGCAAAACAAATACTTTCTTTTCTTTATATAAACAGCACAAATCATTTATATCAAGGTTGAAGTAGAGGAAAGTAATAAGGATTAGGTATAGGATACTAATATCATATTTCATCATGTATAAAGAAGGCTTTGAGGCACACCTCCAAAAGTATGGAAATGAACATGATTCACATTACAAAGAATTGAGTTATCCATTGGATATGGTAATTTGTTACTCATTTTTATTAATCCAAATAAGTTTGAGTCCTCTTCATGATTTATCTTAAATGGATACTTACCAAGATTTTATGGTTCTTCTTCTTCAAATCTTTCACTTACCTCTATTTCACCTACTTTTGGATGATCTCAGTTGTTATTACTCCAAGATACCACATTTCTTCAATCATTTCATAAACCTTTTATTCCTCTTGGAATCTCTTCTATGGGTTCATTGTCCCTTGGTTGAGAAATCTTGTAAGGTAGAGATGGTTTTATTGGTTCAACTCCATTACATGGAGACTTTATGGTATAATTGCCACAAAATTGGGGGGCGTGGATTCTAATATTAATACATTGGAAGGAAAATACAAAAATAGTATATTTTGGGAGAAGCTACTTCTTGGCAGTTTTATTTTACATGGTGTGCATTGATATTTTATTTTATTTGATGTTTCCTTTTCCATTCAAACATTCAACTTTTAGATTTAGGCATCAAAGAAGGGAGTGTCCGAAATTATCCTTATTCCATGGAGACAAGGCTTGGTGTGGACTTCAGTAAAGAGTTAAAAAAAAAAATATTTTATGTAAGCAATCAAGAAATTATCAAGATTTTATTCCGTCATGATGTTAGCAAGGAGAAAAGACAGGTGATATAAGAAGAGATTCATTGATAAGTTTAACCAACATCTTTTAAGGCACCATTCTCCAAGAATGACATAGGAAAACCTTGTGTGGATAAAGAAAATAGGTATATGAGTTCATTTTTGGGACTCAATTTTAATGAGGACATGCAAATATATCAGTGTCGCGGAGATGTTGGGTCATTGATTTGTCATCATTTTCACTTGTGTTTGACATTCATTACGCCATTACTTCCAACCATCCATTGCACCATTTCACTCAGTTTCCACCATTTTCACCATAATTCTTCATGATGTATCTCTATATGTATAAGTGGCTAATTAACATCGTTTTACTTTATTTTTAGTAGATTAAGAATAACTTTTCTTGATTTTACTAATGATAGTTGTGCTGTTGAAATTTTCTACAACTTAGTCAACTTTCCGCAACTATCTTCATGGTTGAGGTAGTAGCACCACTCTAGAAGGAAACCTGAAAAATGGAAATTATTTCTAAAGGTTCCAATATGGATTTCTACTAGTAATATACCACTCATCTCGCACATGTGGACCTCTAGCATCAAATCAAGGGAAGAACGTAGTAGTTTTGACTAGTCAACTTCAAACGCATTTTCTGACAAAATGAAAATGAATTTAAAAGAACAAACATGTGTTTTGTTTAGCACATGCCCATTTAGGTTCCCTGTGAGAATTATTCTCAAATCCATTACCATTTGAGACATTTTCGAAGATCTTTGGAGTCTTATCTTGCAAATTACGTGGATATATGGTTTTTCAAATTGTCATTTAATGCACAATCAACAAATAATATAGAATGAGTTGTTCTTTAGCAAATTCATGGAAAGAATATAATTATGAACATATCTTGGCTGATGTTTTATCCTAAAATACTCCAAAACAATTTGATTTTATTTTCAAATTGATTTGTTGAGATTTCATGGCAGAATTCATCCAATGGAATTCTGAATTTTAAGTTGCTTCAAAGATCTATAAAACCATTGTAATCTATTTGATGAGGGGGAGATTATTGTTTGAAAAAATAAGTTGTTTCAAATACAAAATTTTATTTTTGTTTCATTCCTTTGTTGTGTGTGGTATCGATGTGTATTTATTCTTGTAGAGGAGTTGTGCGATTGACTACATCTTGCATGAGGTCCCCCTCAAGTTCTAAGTTTTTCATTAACTATAGATAGCATTTCAATTCTCTATTTTGCTATAGCATTTCATTAGTTTGTTTAAATTCTTAGTTTTGATTTTTCAATGAATGCTTAGGATTGTTTTATTAAGATTTCTTAATCATTTTTCTGTAGAGTGAAGCGAGATTGATATAGATTTGTAGTATAGTTGTGTGAGTATCACTTTAACTTAGAGTTAATATATTTTTTAGCAATTTGAATATAGTTTCATTGTCAAGTATGATTTATTTCAAACAAGAGTGAACCAAGTGTGATTTTATTTTTAGTAAGAGTGATATTTGTTTGTGAAAAGTGTGATCTTTATTTTGAGCAGGTGTTATAATTTTATGGTGATTTCAATTCACAATTAATTCTTCTAAGTGCGATCATTTTGATTTTTAGAATAACATATTTATTTTCATAGTTAATATGTTGGTCCCAAAATCTAAATTTAGTTTAGGAATTACTTGAATAATAAGAAATTCTAGCAGATACAGTGCACATACACTTCATCAGTATACTAGCCCTGGTTGACAATTTATGTAAGTAATTTAACATCAATTAAATTACCAAACATTTTGGCGTCATTTTTTGGGAAGTGTTTATAGGAGTCTTTTTCTTTTCCTAGACTCACAGCACACCACCTATCCCTCTTGCATCAAGGCTCGATCGAGTCCTCTCTTACAAGAATTTGTAAACACCACCAACTCTTTATCTGGATATGCAATCTTAAGAACTCGAACATTTTTCAGCAACTACTTCAACTGCTCAAAAGTGGCTGCACATTCCTCTATCCATTCAAATTTCTTACCTTTTCTTTGCAATGATGTAATAATATATGCAATGCACAAGAAGTTCTTGATGAACCTCCTACAATAACCTACTAAACTCATTAATGGTCTAACTTCATCAACATTCCTAGTAGTTGTCCACTCCATGATAGCTCTAATTTTCTCTAGATCCACTATTATTCCTTCCTTGGAAACATGTCCCAAGTAATGTACCTCTATCTAAAAGAAGCTGCAATTTCTAAGCTTGGCATAAAACTTAGGCTCTCTTAGAAATGTCAACACTAGTGCTAAGTGTTATGTATGATGTTTCTCATTCTTAGAATATATAAATATATCATCAATGAATGAAATCACAAACTCGTGCAGATAAGAATGGAATACACTATTCATAAAGCAAATAAAAGTAGCTAGGGAATTAGTCAAACCCAAAAAAACCACAAAAATCTCATAATACCCATACATGGTCTTGAAAGAATTCTTGTAGATGTCCATTTCTTTGATGTGTACATGACGATATCATGATCTCAGATAAATATTATAGAACACTTCTTCTCCATTCAACTGATAAAAAAAGTCATTAATCCTCGATAATGGGTACCTTTTGTTAATCGTCACCTTGTTCAACTTCCTATAATCGATGCACAAACTGAGAGTACCATATTTTTCTTCATGAACAATATTGGTGCACCCCAAGATGATACACTTGGCCTAATATATACCTTGTCAAGTATGTCCTTCAACTGTAACTTCAACTCTACTAACTATGGTGTGGTCATCCTATAAGGTGCCATTAATGATGATGCTACTCCTGATACCAACTTAATAGGAAATTCCACTTCCATGTGGCAAGGAAACTGTATATTCTTTGTTGGAAATACGTCCTAAAACTGCTGTAATACAGAGTACCTCTTGAATAATTTTGTATCCTCAACATCCTTACCCTTCTCACTGGAAATATGAACCGAAAACATTACACACCCCTTCATGCAACTGCTCTTAGCCTGCATAATTCTAACCATCTTAAGTGATGTAGACTTCTTTTTCCCTTCAATATTCTCGTTTCCCCATTATCATTCAAGAACTCAATGTCGTTTTCTTAACAATCTACTTTGGTCCTGTGGAGATACAACCAATCCATACCCAAAAGCATATTATATCATCCCAATGGGATCCACATTTATATGTGTTGTTGTAGGCATATCATTTAGCTCAAATGTGCAAGCTCTTACCCATTGATGAACTCTATTCTTAGTACCTATAGCCAACTGCACCAACCAAGACTTTTCACGCACTTATTTTCTCAAGCCACAAGTATCCACCAGGTCAGGATTAACATAAATTTAATTAGATCGAGGATCAATCAAAATAGAAACAAATCAACCACAGAGCTTACGTTCCATCTCAATAATGGATGCCTCGTCATATACTTGCTTGTTGAATAGAAATGCATAAATTCGAGGAATGTTATTACCAATATTACCAATTGTTTGTGCCTCCTGAGTTCTATAGATCTAAGTCCTTCCACACTGGTACAATGGAAAATGCTTCTTGCAATGATATTTGCCACATTTCTAACATTGCAACGGTCCCCTACCATCACATTTGTTCTATTTCTCTCTAGGTTGCAACCCATGTCCCTTCTCAATTGCATTGAACTACTTATAAAGAGAAACATTTTCTTTCTCACATACATCTTAAGATATACACTACCTCGGTGGCCCCATTTCCCTTTAACTTTATCACTCCCCTTCAAATCACACTTATGCTTATCTTTTCACTTTGATTGCTCATAACAATGCTTCAACTTCTAGATGTCCTCCTCCAATGATGTAGGCTCATCAAACTCAATCTGGTCTCTATATGTTGTTGGCAACCCAATGACAAATATTTGAATCTTAACCTTCTCATCCTTAAGGTAAGGCACATACGTCAACGACTCCAGGAATATACTAGTATAGTCATCATATTTCATAGAACCCATTTGTAGCTCATAAAACACCTTAGCTTTGTCATCATAGTACCTCTCCAAAAGGTACTTCTTCTTGAAGAGTCTCTCGAACTCAACCCAAATCAACTCTTCTTCTCAAATACCATTGATATTCTTCACATCTTCTCACCAAATGTTTGTTCTCCTTTTAATACTGAAGGTGGCTATTTTGGCTAGTTATGGAATTTGAAGAATTTCTTCATCCCAAGAAACCATGCCTCTGCATCTTTTTAATTCTTTATCTATGCATCGAATGTAGTAGGGTTGACTTTCTTGAACTCCTCGGGAAAGTACTCACTCCTCCTATAGGGATGATGATGGTGATGATGGTGATAATGTCTCCTAGATGAGGAACTAGAATGATGCCCACATACTGGTCCTCCTATTAGGTGTATCCAGTGATCTACCACCTCTCATGGTATCCCCTTTATTTAACCTATATCAAGACCGATACCTGCTACCATAGGCTCCAATAGTTTTCTCTTCCTGCTCTTGATTGATCCTAAACTCTACCTTTCTTTGAAAATCTTACAAACCCTGAAGAATCACTGCATTAACTTCTTCTTACCATTTCTTGAGCCTCAACTAACCTATCATTATCTTCTTTGCAACTTATAACCTCTACCATCAAACTCCTCAATGTATATGCAATACCTAGAGAATACGCATCTTCTTTTTGCCCAACTGATCTATAGGCAGAGTCACAGAAACTGTAGTCTAACATTTTTCTTGTCATCTCTGATTCTCGTCTTCCTTCAAGTAGGTCATGTGATATAAAACAAATATATACCAAATAAAAGCCATACCTCATTGGCATTCAGGGGAGGCTTATCACATCTGCAAAATCAGCCCACATTGACATGATACTTATATAATCAAAATAATATCAACATAACAATATCATGCATGACCATAACAACTATATACCATCATTCCATGCACGACAACCATAACCTTGACAAAATCATATTATTCCCAAAGAGAGTAGAACCCACTCTGATACCACCCTATATCTGCCTCCTTATTATAGACTTATTTGGGCACTTCAACCGCAATCTTATATGTTGATAAATTGGGGCTCTTCAACCCCTAAAAGAGTTGTTTCGTAGCCTAAAAGTACATGGTCATTTGATTAGATCATTCCCCTAAAGTTCCACAAGAGAAACCATCCAGAAATGGCCTAAACTGAACCATACTCATTGCTACACTGGCCAGGTGCGATGCATACTGAGTGATACACTACTCAGGTGCGATGCATACTGATTAGGCCTTCTATAGGGTGTGATGGATAAGGATGGACAAATGTCTGAGATGGTTTGCTAGGTGGTTGCTCATGGAATCTTCTAGAAACTTCTCCTATGACACTTGCCTCTCTGAATTCGCCCAGGGATGAGTAAGATATCTAAACTTTAGTTATTGTTATAGAAATATTTGGACACTTCAACCCCAAACTCATATGTCCATAAACTAAGGGACCCTTAAGTCCCTAAAGTTATTGCTTCACACCCTAAAGGATCATGGTGAACTGATTACATCATTTCCCAGAAGTTCCATCTAAAAAACTACTCAGAACTTGCCAAAACTGGACCATACAGACTACTCCATGGGCAAGGTGCGATGCATACTGACTGTCTAATTGGCTAGGTGCGATGCATACTCAAATAGCCTTCTATGGGGTGCGATGAGCGAGAATAGACAAATGGCAGAGATAGCTTGCAAAGTGGACGATCATGGAATCTTCCAGAAACTTCTCGTGTGACACTTGCCTCTCTAAAGTTTCCCAGGGATGAGTAAGAGATCATGAAATCTCTAAGTGGAACCAATAACTATCAGTGGAATGACACTAATCAAAAACCCAGAGCTGACTCACACCCCTGCAAGACATCTATAAATGGATCACTCATCTGAGATATTTAGAGGTTGGAATTTTGTATTTTGTAAGGAAGTGTTGTTGGTTTGTTGGTGAGAAGAGACATTACATTGTTGGGTGATTTGCTTGCTCATGAGGTGAAGAGGGCTTCTACAACTGGGAAGATGATGCTGGATTAGACATCTAGGTTGTAATCCTCTCTTACATTACTATTAATAAAGTTCTTTGAGTTTTCCTCCATATGATCTTGTATTGGTTAATCTTATTGCTTATGAATGCAATTGTATGGTCAATGTATTTCTGATTGCATATTGGTTATGATGTTTTTGATAGAGATGATTTGATATTTTTTTGTTACTTTGACCCTACAGGTACTCTTTGAAGTGGGACAAGTAGGAGAGGAGTGTCAAATGCTATCAAGGAAAGGGGAAATCAAGCTAGGATCAAAGCGAAAGATCCAGGTTGGTCCTCTATTCTTCTCTTCCTTCTATCACACTTAAAGGAACTCTTGAAAAGCTTTCATTGTTTGTTTCTAAGATAGCTACCCATCTTAGTGGGACTAGCAGTTCGAATCGACACTAGTTTTCCCTGAAATGAAATGGAAACTCCTCTGGGGAACGAATAGTCTGTTTTGTTTGTTTATTGTTTTCTTTATAAACTACAGATGAAGCCTGAAGTTAAGCCAACTAGCCTTCTAAACGCCTTTGATATGCAATTGCGATGTAGATAAATGCTGGTTTAGTCAATCTCCGGGTTGGTTTATGAACTGAACATATGACTTATAAAGCATCTTAAGTGCCCTTGTGGTAGCTCAGAACCTCATCAGATCCTACCCTTATGCTTTGTGTTTATTGTCCATCATTACTTAGCCTAAATCACTGAACTTAGCTGCAAGTTTTGAACAAAAACCAAGCTTAGTTTCGCTCCCTGGCCCATCGCACTATCTGTAACTGTGTGACCTGGATGCATTGCACCTCCCGTGTGTTGCAGGTGAGATGCATCCCTGTTTCTCTATGTTGCAGGCGCGATGATTGAGTAAATTGTGTTTTTCTCTCTGAAATTTGGTTTTTTCTCTCTGTTTTCAGCTTTATTCAGTAGTTTTTGTGTACATGATCAGTACCTTCTTGCTGTAACCATCTTCCTTCATATTATTTCAGCCTCCATCAGTTAGGAATTGTAAATAGTTCAGATTTGTAGTTAGCTTTCTTTTTTGTCATTCACACATTAAGAAAGTGGAAAACAAATACATGCATGTGCATCTGCATTTTGACTGCTTGCGAAATTTGGTTTAGGAAAGTGCATTTAGTGTGTGCTCTATGCTCTCTGCTAAAAGAAAAATCGTTATCTTATTTGCTTTGTAGCTAGGATTTTCATTGCTAAAAGAACATAAACGACTGTTTATCATTTTAGATTGCATATTTAGGAATTTCACATCTACATCACGTGGTGAACCTTCAAAGACAAACTTCTAAGCAAGATCAACCATAAAATAAACCTAAATGAACATAAAAACGCTTTGGAATCTAACGCAACACATCTAGAAGCCTAGGCTAAAGACATGTTCCGGCGTCGTAAAACCTGGTAACTATTGTTTTCATCAAAGATTGGGTGATTCCTCCTCTTTGATATGACAAGTGCCAGTACAGACTTGTGCTCCTCGTATTGTCGTGTATATATTGGGAGACCACAATAGGCTATCATCTTTTATCCTTAGGAAGTCGTGTTTGCTGCCCTTTAAATCATAATTCAATGAACACAGCATTCAGGAACATTGACTGTCATACATAAGTCCTTGGTAATTGCTCTATCATTTATCACCAAGGTGTATTTTGCAGTTTTACAATCGATTTGGTAAACCCTTTGTCTAGACTTCCAGAGCAATCACTTTCGTTCCTTTTCGACTCCTTCAAAGAAAAGGTCCATTTGAGCACTTGTCACTTCAGGCTCATTAAAAATCAAAGGCGACTAGAGTCACATTTAGCTTTTTCTCAACTCTTAAAAATTGAAAAAGCAAGTTGCATCAAAATGTCTTAAACTTCATTTAAATTGGAATAACATTTTTCCCCTTTAATTTTTGAGTTGATCAAGTAATCCACAATCGTGGAAGAAAGTCAATCAAAACCCCGTCGTTCGCGGAGACTAGTGAGTCAACCATCTTTGACCCTAGAAATGAAACCATCCAGGGAAAAGCATTCTCATTTAACTGAGTCCAATTCACCTGATTTATTTGAAACTAGCGTTTCAACATCATCAGAGACTACAGTTACTCCAATTATCTCTGGTACATCTGCCTTTACAGAAGAAGTTCCATAGTTACAAGAGGACATTAGAATTGATCCTAGTGTAACGATAAACACCTCTATTCCTGAAGCAGCTCCACCTATGACTGATCAAGAAAATGAAGTTCACTTACCTGAACATCTCGAAGTTGAATTCCAGAGTTCAGAAGGTGTCACCCCTCCAGTATCTGTTACTACAGAAGCTACACAATCTTTGGCTCCATAAACATTTTACAGACCTGATGGTCTACCTCTTCCACCTAGATTGGTAGAGGATCTTCCACCCAGTACTCCAGTGCATTTTGGAACTGGTATCCACTTACATCCTTCTATTATAGAAGTTAGTTCTTTTTCATCGCAAGTTCCTATCAAATCACTAGAAAATCTTTTGGATAGACTAAACATGTCTGAACAACCATCAACATCTAGGACTGTGTCAACCGACATAGCTACGACGGAGCTCCCTGCTGCAATTCCTACAATGATTGTTGGTATACCATCTGTCCTGACAAGTTATCAACAACAATCCGGAGTCCAATCATGGATTGTTTCGACGACATGGTTAGTTCCTATTTCTTCATCCGGATTCGCATCTAGTATTTCTTATGTTGAAATTGAAAAAGTTGATTCGATGTCTCTTCAAAGGCCAATCTACCCTTTAAGTACCGGATTGCAACTATATGGGGGGTAGTATGCCTTTTCATTGTTCCCTCCAGCAGAACAACCATATGAGAGTTTACAACAAGGTTCTGGTCAAACTGGAATTCCATCCAGTAGTTGGGTACCAATACTGCCTCAACAACCAACGGTTGTATATTCAATGCAACCAGTCCATCTTGTGTCAAATATTCCCACTACACCTGCTATTGTGGCTGTATCGAAAGAACAAGCGCTACATGTTGTATGTGAACCTCAAGTTTCTCATGTTGCAATACAATAGCCTCTCGTCTCATCAATTTAATCACAAACTCAAGTTAGTGCCTCCTTATCTGGAGCGACTCAGGCTCACACAGGTACCATGACTCCACATCTCGATCAATCATCCATTACTGGACAACAACAAATGGTACAACAACCATGGCTAGTTCAATACCAAGAACCACAATTCTAGCAATCATACCAAGGACCTGAGCAACAAGTCTTTGTAAGTAATGGGCAATCGCATTTCCAAAGTGGTTATCAAAAACCATACTATAATGGTTATGCCCATCAACCTTATCAAAGTTACCACCATCAAATACATTATGCTGGTATGCAAATACCTACTGCTTAGGCGATTCCACCTTATCCTGTGTATGCTTCGCCTAACCTGAATGAACAGTTGCCGTTTGTAGCAACTCTAGAATTACCATATCTAAACCGGCTGACAAATGATCTAATTGCTTATGCCCCTTGGTGGCCTATGATTACTCATAAAATTCCCTCTGATATTCCTAAATTCAATGGAAATCCAGGTGAAGATTTGTCGAATCATGTGATGACTTTCCATTTTTGGTGTTCATCCAACACCCTGAATGATGATTCGATTAGGCTTCGCCTTTTCCAGTGAACGTTAACAGGTCTGACAGTTAAATGGTATATATGAATTGCCTAGAGCTTTTTTTGAAAACTTTAGTACCCTTGCCACTACTTTTTTAACCCATTTTCAGTTACCCATAAGGTAAAAAATAGGGACAGAACTCCTTACCAACTTTAAATAGGCAACAGCCACTCATATATCTGATCATATTCATGAGTGGTGATATCGTCGAAGAATGCTGAAGATGTACATTCCTGATCAGCTTTTAGCTAAATGGTTTATAAAGTCATTGTTACCCTCTATTATAGAGGATGTGGCTAAGGGAGGAGTTGTTACAGAAGAGTAGGTCATTGCTCTTGCACAATATTTAGACTTGATCTATACTCAGTCTGACACGCTTTATGACAAAATTCCTAACACTCCTAGACCAAAATTTTTTGTTCCTCCTCCTCCTAAATCAAATAAGGACTCTCATGCTGGCGATGGTGTGATAGGTACGACAAGTGTGAAAACTGCAAAGGCTACATCTAAGAAAGCCAGTATCTAGTCAAAAAGCAGATGAGAAACCTCTTGCCTTGGAGGTCAATACAGTTTCAACTGACAAAGGAAAAAATGCTAAGCAACCAAGAGGCTAGAAGAACGGGACAAACAAAAAGAAGAAACAAGAGGATTCGACTCCTGAGAAACCTTCTGCAAACCCTACTAGAAGGAAGAAGCCTAAACAACCATGTTTCATATGTGATAAGGACCATTACACAAAAGATTTTCCACATCAAGCTGAAGTCAAGAAGTTTTTCAAAAAGACTTCAAATACCTCAGTGGTATTGACTGATCCGTTTCTGAATCTAGAAACTAACCTGGTTGCTAGCGATCATGCTTCCCCATCCCATGTGCTTATGATATCCATCTCAAAACAGCAAAATGACGCTTTGATATCTACAAGGAATAAGGATTATGGAAATCCAGAATCATTGAATTGCAAGGCTACCGATCAACCAAGCAGTTCAACAACAACTTCTTTGGATGTTGTTCCACCAATCATTCCTATATTAACAATATAACCACCTAAGGGAGTAGTACATAAATCTACATTTAATCCTCGTGCTTGAGTAGCGTAGAATTATAATATAGTGGAGGATCTAGCCCAATCGACATCCACCATGTCAACACTTGAAGTACTACAAAATTGTCCATCCCAAAAATAGGCTTTGTTATCAGTGATAGGTCGGATTGATCCAACAAATTCCAATCTAGTGGCCTTTAATGATAAAGGATACGAACCTTAGTTTCCAGCACAACTCGCTTTCCTCATAGAGGTAAAAGCCCTCAACAAAACTGTTCACCGAACAATAATTGATGAGGGAGCATCTACATGTATTATGTCAATGAGTTGTTGGAAAACTTTAGCCTCTCCGCCCTTGTCAGAATCATCACTGACATTGAAAGAATTTGATGGAAGAACATACATGCCATATGGGATATTAAGTAACTTGCAAATTGAACTCGGGGGAAAGACAATAGAAATTGAAGTCAAGGCCATTAATGGAAACCTTAACTACAACATCCTACTGGGTAGATCCTGGATTTATGTTATGGCTGTTGTTGTGTCAACATATTTTAGAAAGATTGCATTCCCCTTTCAAGGCGGAATCACAATGATTGACCAACTCACCATCCTCCCCAATAGTTCTCAAGTTACTGGAAGCATTCCATTGATCCATGGAAGCTCTCAATTGCTTCAAAATATCGGAGTAGGTCTCCTAAAAGACCCTTCATTAATGGGCACTTTTGCCCTTCCGCCTCTGAGTAATCTAGCGGAAGTGGCAACATTGGAAACTTGTCACATGATAACTTCTACATCATCAAAGATTAAGAAGAATCCCGAACATTTTGTTAGCATGGATCATCGCCAGGTGTTACCCCCAAGCTCCATAGAATTTTTGTAGCAATCAATATTCTGGGCATGGGTGGCAAACCGAAATCAATGCTGGGCAAGCGTTTGGATAGATAGGTCTCTAGAGTATGGTACCTCTTCTGATCCTTGGCAATGTACATTCTACAAACGAAGGAATCATTCAATCAATGATGATAGGAGAAACACCATGGGAAGATCACTACCATCATTCCTGACCTCAAGATAACAACGAGGATTACTCTAACGACCTTAATCATCCTCTAGTTTTGGATTTTCTATCGAATACTGTAAATACGTGGATTCAGAGCGAAATTTGTCCAATATTGAAGAAACTATTGACATTAATATCTCGACCAAACCAGATGTTGTAGAGAATATACATGCTGGAAAATCTTGGTCTCCTTCAAAACTGGAAATAGACTACACTCTCTTTCACAAATTGAGAGATGTCTTTGCTTGGTCATACGAAGAAATGTTAGGCATTCACTCGAGCATCATTGAACATGAAATCAATATGTATCCTAATGTCAAACCAGTAAGACAACGGCTTCGACCGTTTCACCCGAAAAAAGCTATTGCCATTAAAGAAGAAGTTGAAAAGATTTTGCATGCTGGTTTCATTTACCCTCTTCCTCTCACTGATTGGGTATCAAATATCGTTCCTGTGATGAAAAAGCAAGGAATGATCAGGGTGTGCATCAATTATAGGGATGTAAATCAAGCTTGTCCAAAGGACAACTACCCTACTCCCTTCATCGACCAGATAATTGATGAATGTGTTGGATGCAAAGTCTTTTCATTTATGGATGGATTTTCTGGATACAATCAAATCAATATCCACCCACAGGACCAGTCGAAGACTACATTTATATGTCGATGGGGCATGTTCGCATACCATAAACTACCTTTCGGTTTGAATAATGCAGGGCCAACATTTTAGAGGGCAATGAATTACGCCTTCCATGACGCCAAACACATCGTTCAACCTTATCTCGACAATTTACTGGCTCATTCACAAAACCAGACTGATCATCCAAAGAATCTAAAAGATATATTTCTACATTAACAACACTATAAGATATGACTCAATCCACACATGTGTGTGTTTTGTGTTGTTTTTTGGAGGTCACTTGGTATCGTAGTTTCTAAGGATAGAATTCAACCCATGTAAGGTTCAGGCAATCATTGACATGCCTCCACCTTCAAATTTTCTTTAGATTTAGAAACTCCAAGGGAAAACAAACTTTCTAAGGAGGTTCATTCCAAATTACGCCGAACTTGCTAAAGTTTATACGCGTCTTTTGAAAAAAAGAAGTTCTCTTCAACTAGGATCAGGTTGCGCAAGCTTCCTTTGGTGCTTTGAAAAGTTCCCTAGTAAAAGCATCATTAATGTATGCTCCTCATTATCAAAAAGACTTTAAAATGTATCTCGCTGCCACATATATAACCATCACAATGGTTTTAGTACAAGAAGACAATGGAATAGAATATCCTGTCTATTATTTAAGCCGCAACTTAAATGATATAGAAAGCAAGTACTCCTACGTTGAAAAACTGGCTTTGGCAGTTGTTCAAGCAGTACAAAGATTTCAACACTATTTACTCTTTTTCAAAACTACCATCTTGTTAGATTGCAACCCTATGACCTACATCCTGTCACGTCAATTGCTAGGGGGAAAATATTCAAAATGGATAGCCATTTTGTAAGAGTTTGATCTCGAATTCACCAAATCCAAATCAAATAAATCTCTAGTTTTCGCGGAGTTACTTTGTGACCTCCCATCATCGTCCAACGATTTAAAATCTCAAGCATCGATCGTGGATGAATCATTGTTTCTGATATCATCAAGCGACCCATGGTATGGAGATATACTAATCTATCTCCAAGCCTAAACCTTAGGCCTAACACATCTCACTCAGAACAGCGACGTACTCGATACCAAGCAAAAGACTACATGATCATTGGTGATACACTTTACTAACGTGGTGTTGATACAATTATGCAAAGGTGCCTCATGCATGAGGAGGCCGAAAGAGTCCTGAATCACTATCATTTAGGCACATGTGGGGGGCATCTATCTAGCTATGCTACAACACAAAAAATCTTGTGAGCTGGCTACTTCTGGCCTACTATTTTCAAAGATTTCATAATAGAAGTAAGAAGTTGCCATGCTTGTTAAATTTTTGATCGCAAAACCAGATTACCACCTACACCTCTGCATCCAGTAGTTTTTGTTGGGCCATTAGCCAAATGGGGCATAGATTTCATGACATGTAACCCCACCTTGGCCGGGGGGATGGATATATCATAGTCGCTGTCGACTGTTTTACAAAATGGGCTGAGGCGATGCCTAGATTAAATGACAGTAGTGAAACAGTTGCTCTTTTCTTTTTTAGTCATGTAGTCTCTAGGTTTGATGTTCCACAGGCTATAGTCATAGATCATGGATCGCATTTTTTCAATCATGTGATGGTTGAATTGACTGCCAAATTAGGACAATCCCACAATAGTTCTACTCCATATTATCCGTAGGCTAACAGACAAGTTGAAGCAATCAACAAAGTCCTCAAGCGCATGGGGAAGAGAATGATTGGAGCCCACAAACGGGATTTTCATTTAATCCTATACCCAGCTCTATGGGCATATAGAACCTCAGTGAGAAATGCGACCGAGTTTACACCCTTTCAGTTGGTGTATGACCTGGAAGTTGTCTTACCGATTCAATGTGAGATTTCATCTCTAAAGCTCGCAATCAATATACTCCCTGAAAATTTAGAGGAGGAGGTTCTTTTCTTGGAACTAATCCGCTTGGATGAAACCCTTCGTGACACCATGCTGGCTAATGAAACACACAAGAAATGTGTCAAAGCGCAACTTGACAAAAATGTCAAGCCTCGTGTCTTATCCGAAGGCAACCTAGTCTTACTCTACGATCAAGACTCTGATAAATTGGGAGCAGGTAAATTCCAATAATTTTGGATGGGCCCCTACATTGTTAAATGGGTATTAGCAAAAGGAGCCTATGAGTTGGTAAATGACAATAGAATTCCACTATCACAACCTCAGAATGGGTTGTATCTTAAGCGATGCTATGATTGATCAAGTGTAGTTATCTCTTTAAATGCTTTTGTTTCATTTTTGTTTTCGTCAAGAGTTGTCATTTTCATTAAGTAATCCACTTTGTATTTATTACAGATGTCAGACTTTTTGGAAACATTCGTTGGGTACACTGATGGAGCTAGTTGTTGAATGTGGAACCTATCTTCTACAGCCTGGGCCACCTTTGATCCAAGCGGTGAGTTAGTGAGTTTCAGGGGGATATGTTTTGGTCAATCAACGAACAACATCGCTGAGTACAACGCGTTGATAGAGCTTCTCTCTCATACCATTTCACATGGCATACGTCAACTTACTATCAGGCTAGATTCACAACTCGTCATTCTACAACTTACTCGCATCTATTCAGTTCGGAACCCAACTATCTATCATATGTTCCTAATAGTCAAGATTTTGGAAAGGCAGTTTGATTTCATTCAATATCTACACATTTCCAAAAACTTAAACACTTTAACTAATTCATTAGCGAATTATGTGTTAGACAAACATTTGTAACATTTGTAAAGAAAAGAATTTTACATCAACACTTGCATCTAGATCACATAACTTAACCAAAATAAACTCTAAAAATCAAAAATATATAATTGTTTATAGTTTCACATAATGTTTTGTGTACAAGGCAAAATCGGTCATGCAACCAAGTAACTCAAAAGTAAATGTAGAAAAGCATCCTATATTAATGACGCTGGGGATAACATGTCACCGCCTATGCGATCATACATAGGAGCCTAGTCCATCGACTCGGAATGCCAGTAGTATGGTGCTGTAGCCTTAGAGGTAACTCGTCGGTCCTCACATCATGGATACTAATGGTAAGACCCTCGATCTAATCTTGCAATACTGCCAAGGTCTCTGCTATGTCCAAATCATGAAGGACAGCCCTCCCTAAAGCTTCTCCTGCTGGAACGCCAGCTGCCACCCTTGGACGCACTGCTGGTCTCACTGGCCCAACATTTGCACAAGTACAAGAGTTCAAATTAGTCTTGATAAATCGCAAAAATCATTATAAAACTGATAAACAAAGATATGGTCAAAATCTTTACATATCACACCCCACTGCTCGCTAGCTGGCAATGCCAAATCTGGGTCACCTCGGAAGTCCATCCCGACATACGGATACTCTGAGAAGACCATCTCCTGATAGTCGAACCACTCAAAGAACGCACCAGAGAAAGTAATTTGTGGCTGACCAGCATGTCTAGCCATGAGATCGACCCATCTCTACATCCTGGGTTCCCTCGATGCTGGAAATCCTAATGAAATATGCTATGCTTGCATCAATGGGATCCTCTCTAAGGCAAAGGTAGTCAAAATGGAACCATATCCGAAGTTCTTGGATCTTCCATTCTTTACCTTGGAGAGCTATTCTTTTATCACCTGAAGTACTTCATCACACCAGTTGAATACCTTTGGTTCTAGGCATTCTAAAGTATACTGCACATAAGATCTATTCACCAAATGAAGAGCTATGCTACCAGCCAATCTAGAAAAGGTGAATAAAATGGTCCTCAGAGACCAATCAGTGACGTCTCAGATATTGATCTTTCTTGCTCTACTAGGCTGAGATCCATCTCTACAAAGCTGACAGATATAATCTCTCACCGATTTGCCCCCACAGGAGAATCCCAACAATGAAAGAGGGGCGCCGTGCCTCGATAACCCTGTCAAAAAGTATATGTCCTTCACTGTTAGTGGGATGGATTTACCTCTAATTTGGAACACATGGTCAACCATATCCCATGCATCGAGGAAATACCGCAACAAGCTGATTTGTTGCCTCATGCTAGATATATGGAAGAATTTGAGCAAACCACAGTTTCGCAATCTAGTAACAGTACCCTAATCATGCAAGGCAATCATGTCTTATTCTTCATGCTCATGTTCACCCCACGTGACAACCATCTTCATCTAAAAAATATCTAGGTCACAGACAAAACATGAATTAGGATCTAAATTTGAGCAAAAAACAGGCAAAAATTTCATGAGAAATCACTGTGCAAAGTTTCCCTTTTGCGCCCATCGCACCCTACCTTTGGACTAGGTGACATGCATACTGACTGGCCAATGCACAGCTCAATATGCATCGCACCTTTCGATATAGGGTAGGTGCGATGATGTGAGAATGTTTTCTTCAAACCTCGGGGGCTCAA
Organism: Pinus tabuliformis; assembly: GCA_031772625.1. Taxonomy (NCBI): domain Eukaryota; kingdom Viridiplantae; phylum Streptophyta; class Pinopsida; order Pinales; family Pinaceae; genus Pinus; species Pinus tabuliformis. The sequence continues at coordinate 184,834,416 of CM062820.1, forward strand.
ATGAAAGGGAAAACTTGCACAAAATCAGAAAAGGATGGAATGAAAATGAAGAGATTAGGTTTAGCTCCTACCTGGTCCTGACATCGCAGAGAATAGTCCACCAGATCTCCCAAAATCAGCTGATGAAGTTTGAGGCAGAAAACCACTCCAGAGCTCCAAATCCCAAATTTGAAATGAAATGGTAAAAATGAGAGGTAAAACTACTTTTTATGTTACTATTCACGTACTTCAAGTAAAATGTTAGTTTTTAATTCATTTTTCAAGAATATATTTCTATATTTCTAATCAATTTGATGGAGCAATTAAGCAGGTTGAATGACCGAGAAAAGAATATAAATGTTAAACTGAATATCATTGACCAATATCAAGAGCAATGTTCCCGCAAGGTTCAAGCTCATTAAAAAAAAAATCCGCCTCTGGTAAATAACCTTTTGCGATTGCTTTACTATATGCCCTTATGAACTCTGGTTGTGTTCCTTCCATCACCTCCATTTCATTCGGCTGACATATGCTTCCACTTGATTGTTTACCCATTTGAGGAACATCTGCGACGAGTGATCCTGACTTCCACCCTCTTCACACTGCCATGTTTTGAGAAGTTCCAAACTTACCTAGAACCAACTGCTACCCAGAAACATCACTCGTTCCTAAAAAAACAAGCCTCTTTTAAACTCTTTTTAGACTCATTAAATATAAAAAGATCGTCGAGATATTAGCCTTCCCAACACATTAAAGTAAGGGGAACGCTATCCCTCTCATATTTTTAATATTTTTGGACTTGTGGGATTATTAAACAAGACGATCGAGCGCTTGCCTTTTTGGCTTCGTTAAAACTATCGAAAAGTCATCCCTTTCGTATTATTTTACACTTTTTTGGACTTAGGGGATTATGCCACCAAAAAGGACTGTTGGAGTCTCCTTTTTGTTCGTTTTCAGACTCTATAAACAACAAAAGGACTGAGTTATCTTCGTCGTTAAACTCGTTAAAACAATAGGGACAAACTTGTCCACCCAGACAAGAACGAGTCTCATTGACGCTAGGCTCGCTAAACAAAAAGAGACAGGTTTTCCCGAAGGGAAAATTATAGACCAAGTATATGTTATCCTCCTCAATCTTGTCAAAAATAAAGAGGTATTGGTCAGCAATGACTGGGGAAAAATGGGAAGAAAACTTGAAGAACTTTATTGGTAGCAAGTCGCTCTTGAACATGACACTTTCACTCCATCAACGTGATTGAGTTGGGTTGGGTTTCTGTTCAATGTCACCATTGGTCCGCTATGCATTCCATGGGGTTAAAGCTATCAGTCCGTATCAGTGTCACCAATATGTTCAAGAGAATTCATTCAGAGAATTCACCATCCAGCAAACGCCTCATCCACTACATTACATCCATGCTTCATTTTTCATGACTGCCATTTCTGAACCTCATATCATCAAATCGTTTTCACCTCCACAAAAATCATTTGCTATGTTTCATGTTGTAGATGTGGGATACATAAAGACCCTCCTACGATAGGTCACTTCTTGTCGACATCAGCTCATTATCCAAGAACTTGACTTAAAAACAACCCTTCTAGTACTTTGAAGCTTGCATGCCTCAATGGCAAGTTTCTTTCTTCTGGCAACAGGCTTACATCAATGACCTTCGACTGAAAGACTTTGCATGGTGTTGGAGATCAGCTCATGTATTCACACCACGAGAATTATACTATAGTACCTTAAGGGTCACCATCATTATCGGTGATTCCTCTCACGTCTGTTAATAGCTTACATCATTGGCTGGTAATAAGGCGATGTCTTTCCGTGTTCGACTTCAGAACATCTTTTCACATGGATCGACTTGTACATCAGGCGAAGATTGGATGAGTTGTGAAGAACCCGGATCTAGTTTCATCCATCCGGGCTATGATATATTTAAGAAAATAAAGAAATCAATTGTACACAAAAGCTACATAGATAGTCATCTAGCTAGGGAAGATGACTCTTCATACGAAGAATCACAAGTCTGCAACAGTAGACGATTGTCTGTCCTATGTACATGAAAATGAATTTATAAAGCTAAGCATGGGAATTCCTACCTCATCTAGATCATGAAAATAATATGATGATGATGTATTGTATTGTATTTTATACAGGTCACCTTCTAATTCGAATACCTTGGATCCTTAGAAATGAAGCATTTCACCCGACATCAGAAGATTTATGACCTCATGCTTTAGGGGGTAGCTGTTCTAGACATATTTGGACACTGCAACCCCAAACTCATATGTCCATAAAATAAGGGCTCCTTAAGTCCCTAAAAGTGTTGCTTCACACCCTAAAGGATCATGGTCAACTAATTACATCATTTCCCAGAAGTTCCACTTGAGAAACTACTCAGAACTCGCCAAAATTAGACCATACAGACTGCTCCATGGGCAAGGTGCAATGCATACTAATTTCCTAACTGGCCAGGTGTGATGCATACTGAAATGGCCTTCTATGGGGTGTGATGAGCGAGAATAGACAAATGGCAGAGATAGTTTGCAAGGTGGATGATCATGGAATCTTCTTGAAACTTCTCCTGTGACACTTGCCTCTCTGAATTCGCCCAGGGATGAGTAAGAGATCATGAAATCTCCAAGTGGAACCAAGAACTATCGGTGGAATGACATTAATCAAAAACCGAGAGCTGAGTCACACCCTTGCAAGGCATCTATAAATGGATCACTCATCTGAGAGATCTGGAGGCTGGAATTTTGTATTTTGTAAGGAAATGTTGTTGGTTTGTTCGTGAGAAGAGACATTGCATTCTTGGGTGATTTCCTTGTTCATGAGGTGAAGAGGGCTTCTACAACTAGGAGGATGATGCTGGATCAGACAGTTGGGTTGTAATCGTCTCTTACATTACTATTAATAAAGTTCTTTGAGTTTTCCTCCATATGATCTTCTATTTGTCAATCTTATTGTTATGAATGCAATTGTATTGTCAATGTGTTTCTGATTCCATATTGGTTATGATGTTTTAGATAGAGATGCTTTCATATTTTTCTTTTACTTTGAGTCTACAGGTACTCTTTGAAGTGGGACAAGTAGGAGAGGAGTGGCAAATGCTATCAAGGAAAGGGGAAATCAAGCTAGGATCAAAGAGAAAGATCCAGGTTGGTCCTCTGTTCTTCCCTTCCATCTATCACACTTAAAGGAACTCTTGAATAGCTTTCATTATTTGTTTCTAAGATAGCTACCCATATTAGTGGGACTAGCAGTTCGAATCGACACTAGTTTTCCCTAAAACAATTATCTCTTCTTTTGTGGAGCCAAATGTGACAGGTGGAATGACACTAATCAAAACCCCAGAGATGACTCACACCCTTGCACACATCTATAAATGGATCCCTCATCTATGGGATCTAGAGGCTGGAATGTTATGAATTGCAGGTAAGTGCTGATAGTTTGTAATTGAGGAAGAGCATTGTATAGTTGGTGTGATCTTTCTATTTCATGAGGTGAATAGGGTTTGATGCTGGGATGATGATGCTGGATCAGACAACTGGGTTGTAATTCTCCCTTCTATTTAATAAAGTTCTTCAATTTTTCTTCCATATGATTGTGCAATTGTGAATGTTATCATTTGTGAATGCTATTATATGTTCATTATGTATCTGATTCTGTAATGTGTATGTTGTAATAGATCAAAATGCTTTGACTGTTCTTCGTTATTGTGTTTCTACAGGTACTCTCCAAGAAGGATAAGTACGAGGAGGAGTTGCAATCTCTGTCAAGGGGAAGAGAGATCAAGCAAGGTATTAAGCGGAAGTTCCAGGTTGGTTCCATTGTCTCTCTCTTATCCATTGCACATAAAATAAATCATTGAATTTCTTTGAATGGTTGTTTCTAGGGTAGCTACCAAACCTAGACGACTAGTCGTTCGAAAAGACACTAGTTTTCCCAAAAACAAAATGGCGACTCCACTGGGGAGCGAATAGATGTCTGCTTGTTGTTTTTTTGTTTTATAAACTATAGACAGGGCTCGAAGTCAGCCAGGTAGCCTTCAAACTGTTCTTTCTCTGCAATTGCATAGTAGATGAGTGCTGCTTCAGTCAATCTCTGGTTTAGTAATTAAACATTCAACTTACAAGCATTCTACATGGCCTTTTGGTAGCTCAGTAACTGTTGGCCTGTGAATACGACCACTTTTTAACACTTATTTCATCTATTTTTATTCTTCTTTATCATGTCATTTATTATAATTTATTATATAAATCCATTTTATAATGATTTATGCTCTTATGAAAAAATATTATTTATTTTCCTTTATTTCTAATAAATTGATGATTATGCATGATTTTATCAATTATAGTTTTAATAAATTGGTTGTAACACTATTCACCATTTTTAGCCTCCAATACAATTTCCAGATTGAAGATTTGATCATTAAATATTCCAACTCAGAAATTCGCTAGAATAAGAAGTGACGGTTTTGTAGTTGAGATTATGAGAAAATGAAGAAGAATATGGAAAATACGGAACATGGGTTTTGTCCATAACAGAGCAAATTAACTTTATTTAAGAAATGTTTGCCCAAATTCAGCTTGTATTGAGAGAAACACAAGATTCTTTGAGAATGATTTTCTCAGATTCATTGTGTGGTCGTTTTCCAAATCTCAACTGCAAAGCCAAATTCGCCTTGCTCTTGTTGAAAGATGAATGGAAATATATTTTCTTGTTGATCAATTTGTTGGAAACAATCCAATTTTGTAATAGAAATCATGTTGTAATTATCTTTGTTGTAACTTCTCTCTGATATCTCTCTATTTAAATGAAAACGGAGATCAAAGAGGGGGATGGAAAAATGATGGAGGATTGAGGATTCAGAATTGGAAATTCAAGAATGATGATGGGATAGGATAGAATAGGAGGAAAAGGAGATTTTTGCATTACCATTCTAATTCTCAAATCTTCAGCTGCTGTAATGATTTCACAGTTTGATGATGAATAAATAAAAGGGTTGTCATTCATTCTTCTCATCTGAGGTATCCCAGCAGCATCCGCTGGCGGCTAAGGGCCCAACCTCAGGTGGAGTATGCTACTGTTATATTATATCTTTCCAATTTCCGTTGTGTGAGGGTTTGATTTAATTCTTATTTCTTTGAATCATATTGCCTTACAGTTTCATGTTTTTGCAGCGAGCTGTTATAATATTTTATGAAATTGTTTTATTGCACGAGTTGAGATTAAATCCCGTGACTGTTCTTTTCCATCATAACAGAGATTATTATCCTTCTCAACGTATATTTTTATGTTGTTCATTTGAATTGTAAGGCCTCACTGTTCTTTTTAGACTTTGATATTCATTACATATTGTTGTTTATTTGATTCCATTAATTAGAGTTTGCTGTTCAGATTTATTAAATATGATTCATTGTTTAATTCCTTTAATTACAATTTGCTGCCTATTTACTTTGCTATTCATTTCTGATTAATTGCAAAAGTTTGCTTTTAGAGATTTTTCATAGTTTACTTTCAATAGCAGCTTTAGTTCAATTTCTATTTCCTTTTAATTACTTTAAAGCGGGACTGTCAATTGTAAAGAACATTGGTTATTGGTTTTTCATTCCCAGATTGATCGTCTTGTTCCAGTTTGATTTCAATTGCATCAATCTCTAGAGGAATGAGTTATTGATACTATATCCTTGATTGATGGTTGTTTGAGTGAATGATTTAGTTGTAGAGCGTTTGAGTTTCTTGATGTTCCGATTATATTTTGTTTCCAACATTCATTTACTTTTGGATTTTAAGCACTATACTGCAAAACATTACTCTTGAGTAAATAGTCGCCTCAGACTGAGTACACTCTCGAAATAAAAAGTTGTCCCTAGGTTGACAATTAATGTGAAGATAATTAGGAGTTAAAAAGACACCTTTTTATCCCTCGAAATTTTGGTGCCTTTGCCGAGGAGAGTGTAGCCATTTTTAAAGAGTAGTGTGCATCTGATGAGTGCCTATTAGGAAAGAATTGGGTATTAAAAACGAAAATTAAGAACCTGCGTACGGAGCATGTAGAAGCCCTGCTCCCCCACCCGCTTTCTAACAAAATTGTTAACGAACTTATGGTAAATGCTTGAATTTTTGTGTGAATGACTAAAAAAAAAAATAGAAATTTTCAAAAAACAAATCTCATGATTCCACTCAAGTGGTGATGTAAGCACCACCCATTTCACTAACCGATTGATAGGATCATTTGAATAGGGATTCTCGAAGAAACACATGAAGAACATCTTTCTATTATGGTAAGAAATGACTCACATTTCTACTTTTGAATTTCCTATCAAAGATCTAGGAGGAGTGACACAAATGCACATAATTCCCCCATTGTCTCTACCAAATTTTCATGGATTGACAAATGAAGATCTAGATACATTGTTATTTGAGTTTGAAATACTTTGTAGAGGATATGATTATTGTACTAATGTTCAATGGTTGAAAGTGTTTCCTCTTACTCTAAAGGGAGCAGCTCTCCGATGGTTCATGAGCCTAGTTAGGAACTACATCCAAACATGGGAGGACATGAAGAACATATTCTTAAAGAATTACCAAGACTATTGCAAGGCTGATGAAGATATTTTCAATATGACACAAGCGGGAGATGAAATCTTGGAGGACTATGTGGATCGATTTCAATACAACCTTCAAAAATCAAAATATAAGAATTTGGAAAAATAGATCTTAAAAACACTCCTTCTTAAAGGAATCAAAGATGAATTTTTAGAACTCTTAAATCTGATAGGAAAAGGTGATGTTTTTCAGTTATCATATGATGATGTTTGTCAGTTGTGCATAAGGTATTCAAGAGGAATCTCCAAGGCTGGTAAATTCTAGAGATGTTTGTGCTTTCTTTTCCAAATCTGCTATAAGAACAAGAGACATAAGAGCTGAAATCAATCCTTTATTTGAAAATTTCAAAGTTGATTTTATTAGCTCTCTAAATTCAAAATTGGACTCTTTGCAGGTTCATAAAAATCAAGAATTTGATTAAGTGATTTTCCCTCATGACCGAAAGGAGCATCCCATAGATAGTTGTTCTTCCTTATCTAGGATGGAAGTATCATATCAAAGAGATGAGGAAGCTGCAACAAGGTCAAAACCATGGAAATCATGGCCTATAGGTATGGTTCAAAACACTTTTTTTCCATTCTCGTACTTGCATAATCCATTATGGAATAGTAACGTGTTAAGGCAGCCATGTCAATTTCAATATAACCACCACCAATCTTGTCTACAAGCTTGACATGGTTCGCCTTATGATTGTATGACTACTCTCCCTCATCTTGTAGCACAAACATATTCTCCATATTCTTTACCAGCTCTTCCACAACATCTTGCTTGCCCATCAAAACTATTTACACAACCCAATCAACCACATCATCAAAATGCTCTATTCCATACACAATTTCCTGCTCAACTAATTCCACACCCTCACCACAATAAACCAGTACAACATGCTTACAATGTTGAATTGAAAAATTTACCCACCCTTCCCACCCATTCTATCTCACATGCACCATTTGAAAAAACTTACAATGAGATTCAGAATGTTTCAAATTAAAAAATTGTCAAAGTTATGGAAAAAAATGAAGTTTCTTTTAGCTTGCATCAACAAACCATTTTAAAAGCTCAAAAACTTCATGATATGATGGCTATGGGAAATCAAGAAAGTAAAGGATATATTGAATATTGGTTTCACTCCATCACTTGTTTGTAGCATCACTACATACTTCAACAATTTTTGACAACATCTTTTTAAGGGAAGTTGCCTTCTCATACCCTAATTTTTATCAACATGCATTTTTGAAATTTGGGTATGTGCATACATGAGGCCTTATTTCTAAAATGGTTCCACTGGACATATTCTTATACATAAACATATTCGATTCTCAAAGAAGAGTAGGATAGTGGAGAAAATAAAATAAATAAAGAAATAAAACAAACACATTTTTTATTTTTGTAAAATTAATTGTTTTTTTGTTGCAACATGCTATCGAAATCAACATTGGTGATAAATGTTTCAATTCATTTGTGTACGTAGATGATTTATAATAGAAATAATAGTTTTACAGACACTCATTTTCATTTTTATCACCAATTTGAAAAAATGCTTGAATATCATTTTTTTGGCTTGCGGGCTTGATGAAATTTCTGGAAAAACAGTCGGGACACTCATGTTTTGAGGAACCAAAAGCAAATATTTTTAAAACCTGTTTCTATCCTAAGTATACCTTGATGTCTACTTTCTAACCCAATTTGAATCATTCAATTTAGATTTGAAACGAAAAAGTTAGAACCAAAACATTGACCGGATGTCTAGCAGGCAACTCAGGAACAGAGTTGGAACAGTTAGTTTTTGAAGGCCTAGATGTTTGAATTTTTAAAACCTATTACTATGGTATATTCCTCTATAAATATAATTTACAATGCAATTGGAATAACTCATTTTTGATATCGTATGAGAAAGTTATGACCAAAATACTGACTGTCTATCGTAAATCAGCACTCTTAAAACTCTGTCTTTCCGGTTGTTCCTTACAGTACTTGACCTATCAATTCTTCTTGTCTTCAAAACTTGTTTCTATTGGAGATACATAAATGAATATACTTTCATTTTCAATTTAAATAATTAGAATCTGACATCAAACGAAAAATTTATGCTTGAAATACCAACTAGTGGTCTAAGTTGGGTAATCGAAAATGACTATGTTATGCAGGTTTTTCTAACTAAAATTGACATATCATATCATTGAATCTTTAAAATATATTTATACTGGAGATAAAACTTTGAATTAGCTCTCATCTGGCTTCAGAATCACTCAAGTTTGATGAAAAACAAAGAAGTTATGACTAAAACACTGTTGGTTAGCATGATTGGCCACTGCTCTCCTACAAGTAATAAACTAATTTTACTTTGTCCATGGATTTGTTCTACAGAGTAACTAATTATTAGTTTTTTTCATAATTATTGGATTAGGGGAGCCCGCACACCTCTCTTTCTCCATGATTTAATGTTTTATTGCAGGTAGATACTCGTTTTTTGCAGGTCCTAGGAGAAAAAGAAGGTCAATTTATGGACAAGTGATTCTTGAAAGAAATTTTAATGAAACAAGGGAATTTTATCGAACTCATTACCCAATGGATTCATAATATAAGAATGAAGAATTGATTTCCATTTGAATTTTCATGTCATGTCTTTGCTGCCAAAACATTTTTCAAAGAGATCATTTTTTACATAATATCATAGCTGTTGTAATTTAATTTATTTATTTACATATTGTTTTTAAATAAAATGTTGTTTCTTTTCTAATCTCTGTTATATTTTGTGTTTCAGGTGTTGCTTCATTCAAACTCTAACCCATCCTCAGCATCAATACAGTGAACAGCTAATTCATTCTTTGCATGCTTGCATTTTATGCTTGTGCATTTTGTTGTTCCTTTTCTGAAGGCACAACATTTGTGTGCACTTTTCTTGTTTCTGTTGTTCCTTTTCCAAATGGACAACATTTTCATTTTTCCATTCCTTTTTCAGAAGAACAATACCTTTTGTATCAACTGTTCATTTCTGACGGTTCATTTTGTTGTTGCTTTCTCACGGTTCAATTTGTTGTTCCTTTTGCACGGTTCATTTTGCTGTTCCTTTTTCACGTTTTGTTGTTCCTTTTCTAAATGGAACAACACTTCTGCACTTTCACATTTCGTTGTTCCTTTTCGAATGGAACAACACTTCTGCACTTTCACATTTTGTTGTTCCTTTTCCAATGGAACAACAATTCTATACATTCATGTTTTGTTATTTCTTTTCTAAATGGAACAACACTTCTGCACTTTCACGTTTCGTTGGTCCTTTTCGAATGGAACAACACTTCTGCACTTTCACGTTTTGCTATTCCTTTTCGAAATGGAATAGCACTTCTACACTTTCACGTTTTGGTGTTCCTTTTCGAAATGGAACACTTCTGCACTTTCACATTTTGTTGTTCCTTTTCGAATGGAACAACACTTCTTCACTTTCACGTTTTGCTGTTCCTTTTCGAAATGGAACAACACTTCTGCACTTTCACGTTTTTGTTGTTCCTTTTTAAAAGAACAACATTTTTGCAGTTTCACGTTTTGTTGTTCCTTTCCGAAGGGAACATCACTTCTACAGTTTCACATTGTTGTTCCTTTTTGAAAAGGAACAACACTGATGCACTTTCACGTTTTTGCTGTTCCATTTTAAAGGAACAACATTTCTGCACTTTCACATTTTTGTTGTTCATTTTCAAAGGAACAACATTCTCGCATTTTTTGTTATTCCTTTTAGGGAACAATGCTTTTTCACAGGCATTTTTTGCTGTTTCCTATAGAAAACAACACCTTTTCGTGTGTATTTTTGTTTTTTTGCTATGCACTTCCTTTGTTGTTTCCTACATGGAACACCACTTTTTTTTTAGTGTTTTTGTTGTTCCTTCAAAGGAGCAATACTTTGGGAGTATTTTTGAGAGCAACCCTTTCTTCCTCTTGTGGGATTATTCCTAGTTCATCTCGACCACATAGCATGAAGTAGAATATTTTTATGAGGACAAGAATTATGGATTCTATTGAAGCGAGTTAATATCATTCACGTCATGATATTTAACAGGACAGCTCCTTGATGATAGCTTATTTTCAAAAGGGACACAATTATTTATATACCACTTTATTGCATTGTTTTCTATTGAACATGATACTGATTGATCATTTTAATACCATTTTGGTTCCACCCTTCTTGGTTATAATCTTCTCTGTCTGTAATAAATGAGATTATGGGTATATTTTTTTTTCTATTGACATGTTCAACTTCTTCCACCATCCCTGCTCTTAAGGAGTACTGAGCCTCCCTCTCTTTATCATAAAAATGTGTAATAACAACAAAATCTTGTTTGCAGATGGTGGTTAGGGGGTCTCATTACGAGCCAGCCTACCATGTTCATAAGGTTGTACAAAGTGACATTCCCAGTATGGCCACCACACCAGGGTTATGATCCATTGGATAGCCAAATTATCCTTGGAATAGGAGGTCTTATCACGAGCCGACCTGATCACTTTTGCTACATCTAGTGAATGGCAGTGTGGTTATCTGGTTACCATGCCAGCACACTGATTTCTTCTGTCGAACAACATTGGAACTCTCCATTTATAAATTGAGGATCTTGGCTCATATGGGTTAAAAAGCAACCCTGCTGAGGCTATGGACGCCTGCTGTAAATAGAGGCTCTACTTATGGTATTGAAGTTATATTTTATCGTCAATTATTACTATAAGACCATTTTCTTATTTTTTCTTTTTATCAGAGAAGTTATTTCCTTAATTTTCCTTGTTTTGAACCTTTATGCATGAGAAATTGTTTTCAGATCAATCACATCATTTTCAGCTAGAATACCATCAATAAAGCATCTTTTTGACATATTGTTGTTCTTTTTCTTTTTTGCATCACTTATCATCAATCCAAAGCATCCTATCTCTTATTCATAACTATCTTTACACACTTTGCTCTCATTATAATCATAACGCTCGCTGTCCTATCATTGATATGTATACTCTGCTTCATTCATTGTCGTATTGTTCATTACTTTGCCTTGCCATCAACATAACACCTTTCATAGGCTTTATGGTCATGGAATCCCTTTTTCAATTGGAGGAGGGAATGTATGCATTATGGGATATCATGCGATGTGATTATTGCACTCTACCATAACTTGTTGATTTGACAAAATATTAGTATTGCATGTATACAAAAGTTTCTCTGATTTAAATTTTCGCATGCATCATAATCTATTGCTATTCAAAACTAACACTATGGATTCAAGAACATTGTATGCAAAATAGTGATTTGTTTACAGGAAAACAACAAGTATGGGGGGACTCTATTCGCAACATGACCACACTATTGTAACTAACGAAAGAGGCTCGAGCAACTTGTGAACGTGAACAATTCTTCAGACATGATGTGCTTACCTAGATTCCACCTTTTGCATCTCTTTTACACCAACTCTGCCTACATTAGCTTCAACAACTGCCAGTACATATATGTCATTCCATATTTTTCTTTTTGGAGGTGAACCTTAAGTTAAAATAGCATAATTTTCTGATTTATTACGAATTTAGGAGAATTTAATGAAAATCCATTGAGCATTATTTATCATCCTTCATTCCACATCTTTACCACTTCCCATTTTTCAGCAGCATATCATCTCTCAGTTTGGGGGAATGTTGTTTTCATTCATTTCTTTCTTATGACCATGTCATTCATATTCTTTATCATCCATTGATATTCTTATTCATTATCAACACCTCCCTTCTTCCATTTTGTTTTACACCAAGCATAGAATTCAACAGATGGTAGCAACCACCTCATTTTTTTCTAGTATCGCATGAGGGCATGCTAATTCTTCAGAGAGGGGGAGGAATTTCTATGCATGATGGATGTTTTCTACTTTCTTTCTCATTTAAGGCATACAATTTCAGTGAATAAATTGACTTCCATAATACTTTTAAAACTATGAACTCAATTCCTGTAATCTCTGGAAAACATAGACGTATTATTAAAATACAGAAACCCAGACAATTGCAAGTTATATTAGTTCGTAATATTTCAGAAATCATGCACTCTTACCTACAGCCATTTTGTTTTTATCTCATGATCTGTGCATCAAAACAGTCTGATTTTTGGATCATAAAGACATTCATATATTATAAATTTACTTGCCAAATTTCAACAAAAGTTGGTTTGTAGTTTTTGAGAAAACGGTTAATGAAGTTTGCTGTTACTTATATCATATTTTGTTGCAACTTCATATATACATATAGTTGAATGTCAATGTAAAAATTGTTATGCCTTCATCAAGATTGCTAAAATTGAATATTCATTAATTAAGGAAGAATTCATTTGTTCTATCCATTTCATGAGCTAGGATGAACAATTTTTTTTTATTGTTTGGTTAACACGTGGGTTTTGTCTTTGGGTGTCATGAGGACATGCAATATATTCAGTTTTTGTTGCATGAGGACATGCAATATATTCGGTGTGTGGGTGTGTTGGACCATGAATACAACCACTTTTTAACACTTATTTAATCTATTATTATTCTTCTTTATCATGTCATTTATTATAATTTATTATATAAATCTATTTTATAATGATTTATGCTCTTACGGAAAAATATTATTTATTTTCCTTTATTTCTAATAAATTGATGATTATGCATTATTTTTTCAATGATAGTTTTAATAAATTGGTTGTAACACTATTCACCATTTTTAGCCTCCAATACAATTTCCAGATTGAAGAATTGATCATTAAATATTCCAACTTAGAAATTCGATGGAATAAGAAGTGACAATTTTGTGGTTAAGATTCTGAGCAAATGAAGAAGAATATGGAAAATCCGGAACATGGGTTTTGTCTAGAAAGAACCAAATTAACTTTATTTAAGGATGGTTTGCCCAAATTCCGCTTGTATTGAGAGAAACGGAGGATTCCTTGAGCATGATTTTCTCAGATTCACTATGTGGCTGTTTTCCAAATCTCAGCTGCAAAGCCAAATTCGCCTTGCTTTGTTGAAAGATGAATGAAAATATATTTTCTTATTGATCAATTAGTTGGAAACAATCCAATTTTGTAATAGAAATCATTTGTAATTATCTTTTTTGTAACTTCTCTCTAATCTCTCTCTATTTAAATGAAAATAGAGATCAGAGATGGGGATGGAAAAATGATGGAGGATTGAGGATTCAGAATTGGAAATTCAAGAATGATGATGGGATAGGATAGAATAGAAGGAAAAGGAGATTGTTGCATTTCCATTGTAATTATCAAAGCTCCAACTACTGTAATGATTTCACAATTTGATGATGAATAAATAAAAGGGTTGTCGTTCATTCTTCTCATCTGAAGTAGCCCAGCAGCATCCGCTGGCGGCTAAGGGCCCAGCCTCAGGTAGAGTATGCTACTGTTGCGTTATATCTTTCCAATTTCCAGCGTGTGATGGTTTGATTTAATTCTTATTTCTTTGAATCGTATTGCCTTACAGTTTCATGTTTTTGCAGCGAGTTGTTATAATATTTTATGAAATTATTTTATTGCACAAGTTGAGATTGAATCACGTGGCTGTTCTTTTCCATCATAACAGAGATTATTATCCTTCTCAACGTATATTGTTATGTTTTTCATTTAAATTGTAAAGCCTCATTATTCATTTTAGAATTTGATATTCATTACAGATTGATGGTTATTTGATTCTATTAATTAGAGTTTTCAGTTCAGATTTATTAAATATGATTCATTTTTTAATTCCTTTAATTATAGTTTGCTGCCTATTTACTTTGCTGTTCATTTCTAATTAATTGCAAAGAGTTTGATTTTAAAGATTTTTCCTAGTTTACTTTCAATAGAAGATTTAGTTCAATTTATATTTCTTTTTAATTGCTTTAAAGCGGGACTGTCAACTGTAGAGAACATTGGTTATTGCTTCCTCGTTCCCAGATTGATCGTCTTGTTCCAGTTTGATTTCAATTGCATCAATCTCTAGAGGAATGAGTTATTGCTACTATATCCTCGATTGATGGTTGTTTGAGTGAATGATTTAGTTGCAAATCATTTGAGTTTCTTGTTGTTCCAATTATATTTTGTTTCCAGCATTCATTTACTTTTGGATTTTAAGCACTATACTGCAAAACATTACTCTTGAGTAAATAGCTGCCTTAGATTGAGTACACTCTTGAAATAAAAAGTCATCCCTGGGTTGACAATTAATGTGAAGATAATTAGGAATTAAAAAGACACATTTTTATCGCTCGATAGTAACCTCTCAATATCTTCCTCTATACTTTCGTCTTTATTGTCCATCATAGCTCAGCTTAACTCATTGAAAACATCTGCATATCTGAGTCAAAACCCACTTCATTTGTGCTCCCTAGACCATCACACTGTCTGTCACTGTAACCCAGTATCCATTTCACCTCCCGAGTGTAGTAAGTGTGATTCATCTCTGTTTCTATGAAGCCCAGGTGCGATGACTGACCGAACCTTTTTTCATTCTAGAAATTGGGGGGTTTTGACCTTGTTTTCAGTTTTGATTAGTTGTTTTGCTGCTTATGAACAATGCCTCCTTACTGAAGCCTGCTTGCAACACATAGATCAGCCTCGATTAGATTAGGATTAGTAAATTTTTTTATGTATTTGTTCATCATTTACAATCCTTTGTCGAAAAGTTGCTTAAATATATCTGTCACTTTGGTACAAAAAGTGTCTTAATTGTCATTTTGTGTCAAAAAGAGAAGTTTCATGCATTCTTCCTTCACCGGATAGTCGATTGAACTTTTTGTCATGTATTTGGTTTTATTTTTTGATATTAGAAGTGCCGAAAGAATTTTTTTTTTAATTCAAAATTGAAAAGTGTCGTTTAGTCTTCCTTTCTCTTTTCAAGAAGAAAATTTTGAAACTGTCATTTTGAGAGAAATATTTCAGATCTTTGCTGCATTTAGCTTTCCTTTTTGGAATTTTTACATTAAGGAGAATGGAAAACAAATACATGCATTCGCATTTGCATTTAGTTTGTGTGTAGAAAATGATTTAGGAAAATGCACTAGTGTGTGCTCTTTGATCTTTGTTTGAAAGAATTGTAATCTTCTTTCCCTAGTAGCTATGATTTTCATTGCTCAAAATAAACAAGGATTGTTTATCATCATAGGTTTCATTTTAGGAATTTCTAATCAACATCATGCGGTGAACCATTGAGAGGCAAACTTTAAACAAGATCAACTCTAAAATAAATTTCATTGAACCTAACAATGCTTTGGAACTTAACGCAACACATCTAGAGGTCTAGGCAAGAGACGTGTTCCGACGTCATAAAAACTAGTAACTATCGTTTTCATCGAAGGTTGGGTGATTCCTCCTCCTTGATACGAAAAGTGTTGGCACGGACTTGTGCTCCCCGTACTGTCACGTATATATTGGGAGACCACAATAGGCTTATATCCTTTATCCATAGGAAGCTGAGTCTGCCACCTTATTGATCGCATTGCACTAAACACAACATTCGGGAAGATTGACTGCTGTACATAACTACTTGGTAATTTCTCTTTAATTTATCACCAAGGTGTATATTGCAGTTTTTCAATTGGTTTGGTAATCCCTCTGTCTAGATTTCCAGAGTAGTCACTTTCGTTCCTTCTTGACTTTTTAAAAGAAAAGGTCCATCTGAGTACTTGTCACTTCAGGCTCATTAAAAATCGAAGGCGAATAGAGTCATCTTTAGATTTTTCTCGACTCTTAAAAACTGAAAAAGAAAAGTTTTGTCGGAGCATCTTTAAAATTAATTGAATTCAGAATAACATCATTTTCCTCTTTATTTTGAGTTGATCAAGCAATCCTTAATTGTGGAAGAAATTCAATCAAAACCCTATCGTTCGCGCAAACTAGCAAGTCAATCGTCTTTGAATCTAGAAGCGAAGCAAATCCGGGAAGAACGGTCTCATTTAACTGAGTCCAATTCATCTGGTTTATTTCAAACTTTTGTTTCAACATCGTCAGAGACTACAGTTACTCCGATTATTTCTAGTACATCTTCCTTAAGAGAAGAAGTTCTATAGTTACAAGAGGACATTAGAATTGATCCTACTGTAATGGTAGACACTTCTTACCTAAAACAACTCCATCTAGAGTTGATCGAAAACCCCTCTCAGTTCAAACCGAGGCTACATTTGAACCAATAGTTGTTCAAGAACCTCCCTTTGAGACTAAAGTTCATTTACTTGAACATCTGGAAGTTGAGTTTCAGTATTAGGAAGGTGTCACCCCTCCAGTACTTGTCACTGCAAAAGATATACCTTCTTCGGCTCTAGAAATGTTTTACAGACCTGACGGTCTACCTCTTCCACCTAGTCTGATTCCTATAGAGGAGATAGCAGAGGATCCCCCATCGAGTACCCCACTTCATCTTGGTATTGGGATTCATTTTTATACCTCTACACCTAAGTTTGGTTCTTTTAATCCTCTTTCATTGCAAGTTCCTATCAAATTGCTAGGGGATCTTATGGATAAACTAAACTTGTCTGAGAAACCATCAACATCTAGGAATGTATCATCAGATGCAGTTGCAGTGGAACCTCTTGCCGCTATTCCTACAATGTTTTATGATACATCATCTATTCTAGGTACTTCGGCACCATAGTCTACTCCTATTTGTTCATCCGGAGTCCCATATAGTCTTTTTTATGTTGAAACTCTGTAATTTGATCCTGCCAACGAGTATCAATTTGAGCAAACCAGTTTTCAAAGACCGGTATATCCTTTAAATACTGGACTGCCGCCATATGGAGAGCAGTATACTTTTTCATTGTTTCCTACCAGGGAACAACCATATGAGAGTTTCGAATAATATTCAGGTCAAGCTGGAATTACATCTAGTGGTTGGATACCAATCTTGCAAGAACAACCAATGGTTGTATATCAAATAGAACCGATCGAACCAGTGTCGAATATTCCCACTACACCTGCTATTACGACTGTGTCACAAACAAAAGCATGACCTGTTGTGTCTCAACCTCTAATCTCTCAGGTCATGATACAACAACCGCTTGTCTTAATGGCTCAACCGCAACCTCAGGTTAGTGCTACTTTATATGGAACGACTCAGGCACCAACGAGTATTGTCAACCCGCAACTTGGTCAATCTTGCAGTATTGGGCAACAGAAAATGGCCCAACAACCTTGGCAGCCACAATACCAACAATTGCATTTCCAGCAAACCAAACCTTAGTTTGGACTTGGTTCACAAGCTCAGACTAGATTTGGTCAATACCAAGCCTACAGAGGACTTGAGCAACAGGCTTCGTAGGTTATGGACAGACGCATTTCAAAATAGTTATCAACAACCACACTATACTGGTTATGTCCAACAACTTTATTAAAGTTACCAACAACAGATGCATTATGCTGGTATGCAAAGACCTACTGCTTAGGCGATCCCATCTTATCCTGGGTATGCTCCACCCAACCTGAATCAATAGTTGCCTTTTGTAGTGACTCTAGACTTACCAGATTTGAACTGGCTAACAAATGATCCAATTGCATATGCCCCCTGGTGGCTGGCGATTCCTCATAAACTCCCCTCTGATATTCCTAAATTCAATGGAAATCCAGGTGAAGATCCATCGAATCACGTAATGTCTTTTCATTTGTGGTGCTCATCTAATACCCTGAATGATGATTAGATTAGGCTTCACCTTTTTTAGAGAATTCTCACCGGTTCGATAGCGAAATGGTATATTGAATTGGCTAGAGCTTCATTTGATAACTTTAGTACCCTTGCCACTACTTTTCTAACCCACTTTTAGTTACCCATTACGTATGAAATGGGAATATAAATCCTTACCAACTTTAAACAGACTACAGCCACTCACATATCTGATCATATTCATGAGTGGCAACATCATCATCGAATGGTAAAGACGTATGTTCCTGATCAGCTATTATCTTAGTGATTTATTAATTCCTTATTTCCATCTATCACTAAGGACGTGGCGAAAGGAGGAGTTTTCACTGAAGAGCAAGTCATTTCTCATGCCCAATATTTAGACTTGATCTATACTCAGTCTGGCACACTCTATGACAAAATTCCTGACGATCCTAGACTAGAATTTTCTATTGCACCTCCTCCTAGATTGAACTGTCATGCCAGTGATGGCGTGATTAGTGCCTCAAGCACGCAAACCGCAAGGAGTCCATCTAGTAAAGCTCTTATAGTTTATAGTCAGAATGAAAATGACAAACCTCTTACCTCAAAGATTAATGGTGTGTCATCTGACAAGGGAAAAAGTCCAAAGCAACCAGGGGGCAAGAAGAAAGGGAAAAATAATAAGAAGAAACAGGAGAATTCCACTCCTGAAAAATCTCCTGAGAACCCTACTACGGCAAGGAAACCTCCTAAGTATCCATGTTTAATCTGTGATGAGGATCAGTATACAAAAGAGTGTCCACATCGATCTGAGGTTTCAAAATTTTTGAAGGCTTTGAATACCTCAGCAGTGTTGACTGATTCGTTTCCAAACCCAGGAACTAATATGGTTGCTACCGATAATGCTTCCACATCCCAAGTACTAATGTTATCCATGGAAAAAAAGCAAAATGATGCTTTGGTATCAACAAGGAGTAAAGATTATGGGAATCCATCATCGTCAAACAATCAGGCTACAGATCAACCTAATGCTTCGACAATGACTTCGCCAGAAGTTGTTCCACCCATTATTCCTGAATTAACCATTAAGCTGCCAAAGGGAGTCATACATAAATCGACATTTAATCCTCATGCTCGAGCTGCTCAGAATTATAATATAGTAGAGGATCTGGCTCAATCGCCATCCGCTATGTCGACACTTGAGGTATTGCAAAATTGTCCCTCCCAAAAGCAGGCTTTGTTATCAGCAATAGGTGGGATCAATCCAACAGGTTCCAATCTTGTGGCCTTTAATCATAAAGGATATGCACCTTAGTTAACAACCCAACTCGCTTTCCTTATACAGGTAAAAGCCCTAAATAAAAATGTTCATCAAACCATCATTGATGAGGGGGCATATACCTATATTATGTCAATGAGTTGCTGGAAAACTCTTGGTTCACCACCTTTGTCACGACCACCAACAACATTAAAAGCATTCGATGGAATAATGTACACTCCATACATGATTTTAAGTAACTTGCAAGTTGAACTTGGGGGAAAGACAGTAGAGATTGAAGTCAAGGTCATTGATGGAAACCTTGATTACAATATCTTACTAGGAAGGCCCTGGATTTATGCTATGGCTGTCATTGTGTCTACATATTTTAGGAAGATTGCATTCCCCTTCCAAGGTGGAATCACAATCCTTTACCAACTAGCCCTTTTTCCTGACAGTTCACAAGCTACTTGAATCATTCCAGTGATACATGGAAGTTCTCAATCACTTCAAAATATTGGAGTAGGTCTCCCAGAAGACCCTTCCTTAATGGGAACTTTTTCCCTCTCGTCCCCGTCTAGTTTCATGGAAGTGGACACAATGAAAACCTGTCATATGATCTCTTCTACATCATCAGAAATTGAGAAGAGTTCCAACTATTCTGATAGTAAGGATCATCGTGAGGAGTTGCCACTAAGCCCTGTTGAAACTTGGTAGCAATCAATTTTTTGGGCTTGTGTAGTAAATCCAAATCTGCACTCAACAAGTATTTGGGTAGATAGGTCATGGTACCTCTTCTAATCCTTGGTCTCGTACACATTCTACAGACGAAGGAATCATCCAGTCAATGATAATAGGAGAGAAACTATGGGAAAATTATCATCATTGTTCCCACCTTTAAGATGACAAAGAAAGATTATTCAAACGACCTTAGTCACCCTTCAATTGTTGATTTTTATTAAATTCTGTAAATACAGTAGATTTCGAGTGAAATCTGTCCAACATTGAAGAAACTATAGCTATTAGTATTTCGACCAAACCTAACGATGTAGATAATATTCACGTTGGAAAATCTTGCTCTCCATCATAACTAGAGATTTACTACGCTCTCTTTCGCAAATTCAGAGATGTCTTTGCATGGTCATATGAAGAAATGCCAGGCATTGACTCAATAATTGTTGAACATGAAATTAATATGTATCCAGATGTCAAACCAGTATGACAACGGCTTCGAATAGTCCATCTGAAGAAAGCCACTGCCATTAAAGTAGAATTTGAAAAACTTTTGAGTGCTGGTTTCATTTACCCCATTCTTCTCACTGATTGGATATCGTATATTGTTCCTGTAATGAAAAAACAAGGAACAATTAGAGCGTGCATCGATTATAGTGATGTAAATCAAGCATTTCCAAAGGACAACTATCCTACACCCTTTATCGACTAGATTATTGATGAATGTGCCAGATGCAAAATCTTTTCGTTCATGGATGGATTTTTCGGATACAATCAAATCAATACCCACCCACAGGAGCAGTCAAAAATTGCATTCATATGTCCATGGGGCACATTCACATACCGTAAATTACCTTTCGGTTTGAAGAACACAGTGGCAACATTTCAGAGGGCAATGAATTACACTTTCCATGACATCAAACACATCGTTCAACCATATCTCGGTGACTTTTCGGCTCATTTGCGAAAACAGACTAATCATCCGTAGCATTTGAGAGCAATATTTCTACATTGCCGACAATAAAAGATACGACTTAATCTGCACAAGTGTGTGTTTTGTGTCGGTTCTGGTCGATTACTTGGTTTTGTAGATTCTAAGGACGGAATTTGACGTGAACCTTTAAAGGTTCAGGCAATCCTTGACATGCCTCCACCTTCAAATTTGCTTCAGATTCATAGACTCCAAGGGAAAGCTTACTTTCTGAGGAGGTTCATTCCACATTATGCTGAAATCACTAAAGGTTATACACATCTTTTGAAAGGTGGAGTACCCTTCCACTAGGATCAGGTTGCGCAAGATTCCTTTGATGTTTTAAAATATTCCCTGATAAAAGCATCATTAATGTATGCTCCTGACTATCAAAAAGACTTTAACCTGTAGCTCGCTACCGCAGATACAACCATCGCTATGGCTTTAGTGCAAGAAGATAATGGAATTGAACATCCTATATATTATTTAAGCCGCAATCTTAATGATACAGAACGCAAGTACTCTTATGCTGAAAAGTTGGCTTTAGCAGCCATTCAAGCAGTATATAGATTTTGACACTATGTTCTCTTTCGCAAAACTACCATTGCGTTAGATTGCAACCCTATGACCTACATTCAATCACGTCAATTATTGGGGGGAAAATATTCCAAATGGATAGCCATTTTGCAAGAGTTTGATCTAGAATTCACCAAGTCCAAATAAAAGAAGTCTCTAATCTTCGCAGAGTTACTTTGTGACCTTCCATCATCATCCAACGATTTAACATCGAAAACATCAATCATGGATGAGACTATGTTTCTGATATCGTCAAGCGATCAGTGGTATGGGGATATACTGGTCTATCTCCAAACCTAAACTTTTAGGCCTAACACCTCTTGTTCTGAACAAAGATGTACCCAATACCAAGCCAAGGACTATCTAATAATTGGTGATACACTTTAACATCGTGGTATCAATACAGTTCTATGAAGGTGCCTCATGCATGAGTTGGCCGAAAAAGTTTTGAATGATTATCATTCAGGTGCTTGTGGGGGACATCTATCTGGTTATGCTACTGCACAAAAGATCTTACGCGCTGGTTACTTATGGCGCACCATATTCAAAGATTGCATAATTGTAGTTAGAATTTGCCATGCTTGTAAGATTTTTGATCGCAAAAACAAGATTACCACCTGCACCACTGCATCCAACAGTTGCTGTTGGGAAATTCGCTAAATGGGGCATTGATTTCATGACATGTAACCCAACCTCAGCTGTGGGGCATGGGTATATTATAGTCGTTGTCGACTATTTTACAAAATGGGCCAAGGCGATGCCTACATTAAACAACAACAGTGAAACGGTTGCTCTTTTCTTTTTCAATGATGTAGGTTCTAGATTTGGTGTACCAGAGGTTATAGTCACAGATCATGGGTCACATTTTCGCAATCACATGATGATCAAATTGACTGCCAAATTATGACTGTCCCATGATAGTTCTACTCCATATTATCTGCAAGCTAACGGACAAGTTTAGGAAATCAACAAAGTCCTTAAGTGCATGCTACAGAGAATAATTGGAGTCCCCAAACAGAATTGGCATTTAATCTTGTACTCAGCTCTGTGGGCATATAGGACGTCGGTAAGAAATGAAACTAGATTTACGCCTTTTCAGTTGGTGTATGGTCTAGAAGCTGTCTTACCAATTTAGTGCAAAATCTCATCCCTCAAGCTTGTAATTGATCTGCTTCTCGAAACTTCTAAAGAAGAGGCTCATTTCTTGGAGCTAATCCATCTAGATGAAACACATCGTGATGCCACATTGGCTAATGAAGCACATAAGAAATGTTTCAAGGCACAATATGTCAAAAACGTCTAGCCTCATGTCTTCTCAGAAGGTGACCTGGTCTTGCTTTACGATCAGGACTCTGACAAATTAGGAGTAGGTAAATTCGAACCATTATGGATGGGCCCCTATGTTGTTAAATGAGTATTGACAAAGGGAGCCTATGAGCTAGTCGATTATTATGGGATTCCACTATCGCAGCCCCGAAACGGGTTGTATCTTAAAATTTACTATGCTTGATTAAGTGTAGTAAAATCATTGTACATATGCTTTTATTGCATTTTTGAGTGTTTTCTTTTTAGAGTTGTCATTTTGGTTAGGTAATCCACTTTACATTTGTTGCAGATGTCAGATTTTTTGGAACCATTTGTTGGGTACACCGACAGAGTTAGTCGTAGTACGTGGAACCTATCTTCTATGGCCTGGGCCATTTTTGCTCTGAGTAGCAAGTTAGTGAGTTTCAGTGGGATATATATTGGTCGATCGATGAACAACATCACTAAGTACAGTGCGTTGATTTAACTTCTCTCTAATTCCATTTGACATTGAATATGTTGACTCGTTGTCAAGCTAGATTCACAACTCATCATTCTACAGCTTACTGGCATTTATTCTGTTCGGAACCCAGCTATTTATCGCATGTTCCTGAGAGTTAGGATCTTGGAAAGACATTTTGATTCCATTCAATATCAACACATTTCCAGAAACTTAAACACATTGACTGATTCATTAGCAAACTATGTGTTAAATAGACTTTTACAACATTTGTAAAGAAATCATTTCACATCATCATTTGCACTTAACCAAAATTAAACTCCGAAAATCAAAAATAGATAGTTGTTTATAGCTTTTACAAAATGTTTTATTTCAAAGGAAAAAGTGGTCATATGACCAAGAAACTCAAAATGAATGCAGAAACACATCATAGACTAATGATGCTAGTGATAACATGTCACCTCCTGCACTATCATGCGTAGGAGCCTTGTTGGGTCCCTATAATACTAGTGATTACCCTATTACTATTGTAGTTATACCCCTTATTAATATTGTTGTGCCCCTATTGCCCCCATATTGTTATTACTGTGCCCCATAGAATCCCTCTATTGTTATTTTTGTGGCTTTATATTATTATTGTTAGGTCGGCTGGATTATATTGTGACTCCTTAGACTCCTATATATAGAAAGGAGGTTTTGTCATTTGAATCATCCAAGAATTGTTCATTTATGTAATGTAAAGGAGGTTGCCTCCTTGAAGAGGCTTAATTCTAAGGCGTTGATCTATTTTTTCTATCTTTTCTTGAGCTGGTTTCATAACATTTGGTATCAGAGCTTTGGATTCTAGGGTTTCACTGCTCCAAATAGGTCATCGTGGAATTTTCGCTATAACCTTTTTTCTGTGACGTTTCAGAAGTTGCAAAAAAAACCCATTTGAGAAGAAATCGCGCTGAACCTTGGGTCCAAATTTCAGAACTTTTCGCCGATATTTGCGGAGATATGGTCTGAGGAAGTTGGTCTTTTTGTAGACTACTGAATTACATTCAAAACAGGTGACCTGGGGAAAATCGCCATAACTTTCTCTCTGGGGATCGGATTGAAATTTCATAAGAAGGTATAGAATGAGGACAGGCTGTAGTTTCTTGTATGCATTGTTTAGATCCAAAGGTTGAAACAGTGACTCGTGGCAGGTCGTACAAGTTCGCTCTACTGAACTAGTCTATAATCAAGTCATTGTGGCAGATTTCGCATAAATCTTCCTTCGAGAATCCAATTTGGGTCAGACTTGTGGCATCGGAAAGAGGACACAGAGGGATACTACAGGTCACAGATTTAGAACTAGATGATCGAAAAGTACAAAGATACATCAGAGGCAATATCGAGCTCCTAGAAAGTGAAAAAAGGTGTGTAGATTTTCTTAAATTTTTTCTTAAGCTTGATTTGAAAATTTATTTTGAAGGAATTCAAAGGGCATAATAGAGCATTATTATTGGTAACTGATGCCCCGAGGAAAGAAAATGCAATCACCTAGTAAGGAACCTGAAAGCTCTAGCATGAATCATGAAGAAGAAGAAGAAATGCTAGATGATATATCAAAATTACAAGAACAAGTGCAACGAGTGTCACTTGCACAAAAAGCAACAGTATCTAAAATGGATGGTTTAATGAAAGATGTAGAAGCTAAGATGGATGGTTTAAAGAAAGGTGTAGAAGCTAATATGATGGCATGGAAGCTAAGGTGAATGGCACGGACGCTAAAATTGATGGCATGGATGATAAGATGGAAGAATTGAAGATAAATATGAATAAGTTTCTACAAGAAATGGTCACTAAGGGTGAAAAGGTACTAAAGGAAACTCATGATGAGAACAAAAGAAATGTTAATCATGATTCCATAGACTCTAATGTTGGATCAAAGACTCACCATGTTCCAAAAATCGATATGAGGAAGTTTGATGGCAAGGATCCCGCCACATGGATATTACAGATGGAGCAATTCTTCGATCTCAATAATGTGCAAAACACACAAAAGGTACGTATGGCAACTTTATATTTGGAACCAAATCAGTTTGTATGGTATCAATGGCTTTGCTCTCGTAAACAATTTATCACTTGGGCAATTTTTACGGAAGAATTGATAGCACATTATGAGGATACAAAAAGCAACACTTTTTTTAGCCAATTGATAAGTCTCAAACAAAAGGGTTCAATAATGGAGCACATTGAGGAGTTCCAAAAATTGAACATAAGGGTAAAAGATATTCCAGAGGAGCATAGGATTGATGTGTTCATAGGGTCTTTAAAGGATAATATCCAACATGATGTTCGCCTTTGGGAACCTGATTCATTAGAGAAGGCATTCAGGTTAGCAAGAAAAATGGAAAGCAAAATTATGGCAACCAGGAAGCATACCACTCACAACTATAAAGACGGAAGTGTTGTTGCCCCTAGTCTTCCACAACCTATAAGGTTGACACCACAACAATTGGAAGAAAAAAGAGCAAAAGGGCTTTGTTACAGTTGTGATAGCAAATACACTAAAGGTCATAAGTGTGCTGAGAAGAAATTATTCTACATAGATTGTGAAGAGGAAGAAGAAAAGGAGCAAGAAAGGTCAAAAGAAGAGGATATACTCCAGGAACAAAGCCTAGATGAAGAAAAAATAAATCCGACCATATCTTGTAATGCATTGGCAGGAATTACCACTCCTCAAACCATCAAGATAGAAGGACAAATCAAGAAGAAAAAGGTAATAGTGTTGATTGATTCAGGAAGCACCCACAATTTTATTCATTGTAAGGTAGCAAAAGAATTGAATTGCTTCCTATATCCAGCACCAGAGTGTCAAGTGATGATTGCAAATGGAGGAACAATAAATTGCTCTGGAAAGTGCCATAATATCAAGCTATCCATGGGAGAATATGTATTGACTAGCCCAATGCTTTCCATTCCAATGGGAGGTGCTGATGTTGTACTAGGAGTCCAATGGCTACAATCCTTGGGTACAATAGCTTTTAATTTTCAAGAACTTTTCATCAAATTTTCTACGGAAGGAAAGGAAGTTGAATTAAGGGGTATTGCAGGGAAACCAGGAAAGATAATCAGCTCTAATGGTATGACAAAGCTTCTAAAAAAGGAGCAAAGAGGTGTAATTGCACAATTATGTTCGCTAGATGTTTCCACATCGGAATCATCTATTTCTCCAGATCTCCAAAAAGTCCTGGACAATCATTCCAAGGTATTTGAGACTCCCAAAGGTCTCCCACCTATGCGTGATCATGATCATGCTATTCATCTGATTCCAGGAAGTGTTCCTCCAAACATCAGGCCGTACAGATATCCCTATGTCCAAAAGAGTGAAATTGAACGTATGGTTGCAGAAATGCTAGAGGCTGGTATAATTCAACCGAGTCAAAGTTCTTTCTCTGCTCCAGTAGTATTGGTGCACAAGAAGGATGGATCATGGCGCATGTGTCCAGATTATAGGGAGCTCAACAAGCTCACTATTAAAGATAAGTTCCCCATTCCTGTCATTGATGAATTACTGGATGAATTGCATGGATCAATTTACTTCACCAAGTTGGATCTTCGTTCAGGATATCATCAAATCAGAATGAAGACTGAAGACATTCCGAAAACAACATTTAGAACTCATGAGGGTCATTATGAATTTTTGGTCATGCCTTTTGGCCTTACCAATGCACCTTCAACATTTCAAGGTTTGATGAATTCAATTTTCAAACCATTCCTTAGAAAATTTGTGTTAGTATTTTTTGATGATATACTAATCTACAGCAAGTCTTGGAAGGATCATGTTGAACATGTTGACAGGGTGCTACAACTATTGGAGGAGAAACAATTATATGCAAAAAGATCCAAATGTTTCTTTGGAGTCCAGGAGGTGGAATATCTGGGTCATATTGTATCTCATGAAGGAGTTAAGGTAGACCCTAGCAAAATTAAAGCCATTAAGGAATGGAAAATCCCCACATCCATAAAGCATCTGCGAGGATTTCTCGGGTTGACAGGGTATTATCGCAAGTTTGTTAAGAATTATGGGAGAATAGCAGCACCTCTAACAACATTATTGAAGAAAGATGCATTTTCATGGACTCCAGAAGCAACAAAGGCCTTTGAACATCTTAAAGAGGCAATGTGCCAAGCACCGGTCTTAGCTACACCGAATTTCACAAAAACCTTTATTGTGGAATGTGATGCTTCAGGAAATGGAATTGGTGTTGTTCTAATGCAAGATGAAAGACCCATTGCTTTTGAAAGTCGTCCAATCAAGGGAAAGTTTTTAAGAAAAGCTATTTATGAGAAGGAAATGTTGGCAATACTCCATGCACTTAAGAAATGGCGACCCTACCTAATGGGAAGACACTTCAAGGTAAAAACGGATCATGATAGCCTTAAATACTTTTTAGAACAAAGATTATCCTCTGAAGAGCAACAAAAGTGGGTCACAAAGATGTTGGGTTATGACTTTGAAATCATCTACAAAAAAGGGAAGCAAAATGTGGTGGCAGATGCACTCTCAAGAAAGGATGAGGATGTGGAAGCATTGTTGTGTGCCATTTCTATTATCCAACCAGATTGGATAAATGAAGCAAGGGAGGAATGGAAGAATGACGAAGAAGTGTGGGCACTTATTCGAAAGTTACAACAAGATTCCAGTACATTTGATACATTTAGCTGGCAAAATGATTCGTTATGGTACAAAGATCGCTTATACCTCTGTAAGAATTCCCAGCTAAAACAAAAGATTCTTATGGAATTGCACACTTCTCCCTTAGGAGGGCACTCAGGATTTTTAAAAACTTACCACAGGGTTAAGAAGGAATTTTTTTGGGATGGCCTTAAATCAGATATTCAAAAGTTTGTGGCGGAATGTTTGGTTTGCCAACAAAATAAAGTTGAAACAATTAAGACACCAGGTCTATTACAACCTTTATCCATTCCAAGCCAACGTTGGGAGGAGGTTTCAATGGATTTTATCACAGGTTTACCCAAGTCTGAGGGAAAGAGTGTCATCATGGTGGTAGTTGACAGACTTACCAAGTATGCACACTTTTGTGCATTATCACATCCATTTAAAGCCAGTACAGTTTCTACTGCATTTATGGAAACAATTCAAAAGCTACATGGAAACCCAAAGATTATTGTAAGTGACAGAGATCCCATTTTCACTGGAAATTTTTGGACAGAATTATTTTCTTGTCTTGGTACTCAGTTAGCTCATAGCTCATCTTATCATCCTCAATCTGATGGGCAAACTGAGATAGTAAACAAATGTTTGGAAGGATATCTTCGTTGCTTTGTATCTGATAAACAGACACAATGGGTCAAATGGTTGCCTCTAGCTGAATGGTGGTATAACACTTCCTTCCATACAGCAACAAAAATGACCCCATTTATGGCACTTTATGGGTATCAACCACCATCCATCACATCATATCAAAGAGAAAATTCTAAGGTTCAGGCAGTGGAACATCACATCGAACATCAACAACAAGTCCTCCAACTCTTAAAGGATAACCTCGTGTTGGCACAGAATAGAATGAAACAACAGGCAGATCAACATCGCAGTGAAAGAAGTTTTGATGTAGGTGATTGGGTATTCCTACGGCTACAACCATATAAGAAAATGTCCCTCAAGCAAGCTAAGAAGGATAATAAATTTTCACCAAAGTATTATGGTCCGTACAAGGTGTTGCAAAAGATTGGTACTATGGCATACAAATTGGAGCTTCCTGCAGCTTCTCGATTGCACCTAGTTTTCCATGTTTCATGTTTAAAGAAGGTTATAGGTGACAAGCTCCCAGTTCAAACAATATTGCCAGAACTTGACGAGGAAGGAAAAATTATATTGGAACCGGAAGCAGTCACAGAAACAAGAACTCGACAGCTACGAAATCGATCAATTTCAGAGTATCTTATCAAGTGGAAGAACTTATCCGCTGAAGATTCCACATGGGAGGATGAGAATTTTATGCAGAAGTATCCAGAACTACTCAAGCGTTGAGGAAAACACTTTTTTGAAGGAGAGGGGCATGTTGGGTCCCTATAATACTAGTGATTACCCTATTACTATTTTAGTTATACCCCTTATTAATATTGTTGTGCCCCTATT
This sequence comes from Pinus tabuliformis, assembly GCA_031772625.1. Classification (NCBI taxonomy): domain Eukaryota; kingdom Viridiplantae; phylum Streptophyta; class Pinopsida; order Pinales; family Pinaceae; genus Pinus; species Pinus tabuliformis. Next base: position 184,864,078 of record CM062820.1, read on the forward strand.
GCCCCCATATTGCTATTACTGTGCCCCATAGAATCCCTCTATTGTTATTTTTGTGGCTTTATATTATTATTGTTAGGTCTGTTGGATTATATTGTGACTCCTTAGACTCCTATATATAGAAAGGAGTTTTTGTCATTTGAATCATCCAAGAATTGTTCGTTTATGTAATGTAAAGGAGGTTGCCCCCTCGAAGAGGCTGAATTCTAAGGCGTTGATCTATTTTTCTATCTTTTCTTGAGCTGGTTTCATAACAAGCCTAGTCCAATGACTCGGTACGCTAGTACTATGGCGTTGTAACATCAAAGGTAACTCATCGGTCCTAACATCCTGAATACTGAGAGTGAGGCCCTCGATCTGATCCTGCAACACTGCGAGGGCCTCCGATGTGTCCAGATCATGAAGGATGGCCCTCCCTATAACCTCTCCTACTGGAGCATCATCTGTCGCCCATGGTCATGCCACTAGTCGCACTGGTCCAATATATGCACACACATATGAGTTTGATCGGTCTTGATAACATCAAAAACACAAAAACATTATAAAACTGAAAAAAAAGATGTGGTCGAATCTTTTTACCTATAGCGCTCCACTGCTCACCAACAGACAATGCCAAATCCGGGTTGCCTCGGAAATCCATCCTGACATATGGATACTCCGCAAATACCATCTCCTGGTGGTTGAACCACTCGAAAAAGGCATAAGAGAAGGAAATTTGTGACTGGCCGGCATGTCTGGCCATAAGTCAACCCATCTCTACATCTGTGGTTCCCTCAATGCTGGCAATCCGAGTGAAATGTTATGAGGCTGCATTAGTGGAATCCTCTCCAAAGAAAAAGCAGTCAATATGGATCCATAACCCAAATTCTTGGTTCTTCCATTCTTTACTTTGGAGAGTTGTTCTTTTATGACAGGAAGTATCGCCTCATGCCAATTGAACACCTTCGGCTCCAGGCATTCCAAGGCATACTGCATGTAAGATCTGTTCGCCAAATGTAAGGTCGCTCTACCAGCCAATCTAGCAAAGGTAAATAAAATGGTCCTCAAGGGCTGATCAACGACATCCCGGATATTGATCTTCAAATCTCTCCTAGGCTTAGATCCATCCCTGCAGAATTGAAAAATGTAATCTTTCATGGATTCACCCCCACGAGCGAATCCTAATAGTGAAAGAGGGGCACAACGCCTCGAAAATCCCATCAGAAGTAAATGTCCTCGACTATCAATGGAATGGATTTACCTCTGGTCTAGAATACCTGGTCAATCGGATCCCAAGCATCGAGAAAATACTGCAACAAACTGATCGATTGCCTCATGCTAGATATGCGGAAGAACTTCAGCAAGCCACAGTTTCTTAATGCATCAACTATTCCCTGGTCATGTAAAGTAATCATATCCTCCTCTTCATGTTCCCGTTCACACCATGTGATGACCATCTTGGTCCAACAAATATCTGAAATGCAGACAAAAATTTGATGAAAAATCACTGTGTAAAGTTGCCTTTCTATGCCCATCGCACCCTGCCTTTCAGCAAGGTGAGATGCAGACTGACTGGCCTATTGGTAGCTCAGTATGAATCACACCTTTTGATACTGGCTAGGTGCGATGATTGGGGAATGAGATCTTTAAACCCCAGGGGCCCAGAAAAGTGGAGAAACATGCCCAAATCAAGAAAAGATGGAATGAAAAATGAAGAACTCAGAGGAAGCTCCTACTTGGTCCTAACGGCGTGGGGAATGATCCACAAAATCTCCCGAGATCATTTAGTGAAATTTGTGGGGGAAAACCACTCAGAGCTGCAAATCCCAAATTTGAAATGAAATGATGAAAGTGAAAGGTAAAACTACTTTTATGTTTACTATTCATGTGGTTCAAAGTGAAAATGTTAGTTTTAGTTCATGTTTCATCCATATATATGTATTTCTAATCAATTTGATGGAGTTGTGAGCAGGTTGAACGACTGACGAAAGAATCTAATGTGCTAAACAATGAATTGAACATCTTTGACCACTTAGTCAAGCCTAATTTTGTCATTTCGAAATTGTGTAAAAATGAAATTGACACCAAGCATGGGTTTTTCATTTCAAGCTTGTAAAAACATAAAACCGACACCGAGCATAGTTCCCCCATGGTTCAAGCTTGTTAAAAAATGTACCCACCTTCAAGTAAATAACCTTTGTGATTTCCATTCTATCAACCTTTTAAGGCTTGGTTGTGTACCTCTCATCACCTCCATCGCTTTGGCTAATCACACGCTTCCACTTGGTTGTTTACCCTTTTTGAGGAACAGTTGCGATGAGTGGTCTTGTTAGCCAACCTCTTCACAAAAATCACCATGTATTGAAAAGTTCCAAGCTCACCCAAAACCGGTCGCTACCCTAGACACCACTCATTCCTCAAAATCAAGTCTCCTTTAGACCCTTTTCAGACTCGTTAAATATGAAAATACTGTCGAGCAATTGGCCTTTCTAGCTCGTTAGAGTGCTTGGAAATGTCATCCCTCCTGTATATTTTAATATTTTTTGAACTCGAGGGATTTTCTCACGAAAAAGTTCGAGCGGTTGTCTTTCTTGGCTCATTAAAGTGATCGGAAAAGTCATCCCTTTTGTATTATTTTAATCTTTTTCAGACCTAAGGGATTATTTTACGAAAAAGAACTACTGGATTTTTCTTTTCATCCCTTTTAAAACTCTCTAAAAATGAAAAGGACCAAGCTATCCTTGTCATTAAACTCATTAAAGCAATAGCGACAAACTTGTCCATTATAGATAAGACCGACTTTCACTGTCGCTAGACTCATTAAAACATAGCGACAGGTTTGCCCGAAGGGCAAATTATTGAAGAAGCATATGTTATTCTCCTCAAGCTTGACAAAAATAAAGAGATACTAGTCAACAATGACTATGGAAAAAGGGAAGAAAACTTTATGGTAGTAGGTCGCTCTTGAACATGACACTTTCACTCCATCATCATTATTGAGTTGGGTTGGGTTATTCCGTTCACCGGTCATCTCACCATTGGTCTTTCACACCGTCCATCTTTTGGGGTTAACGCTACTAATCCATCTCAGTGTTGCCGACATGTTCAAGAGAAGTCATTCAGTTGAGAAACCATAATCCAATCAATGTCTCATCCACTGCAATACCTTCAGCCTTCATTTTTGATGACCACCATTCCTGAACCTTGTGTCGCCACATCGTTTTTCACCTCCAGAAATCATTTTCTTCATTTTGTGACATAGATGTGGGTTACATCAAGGCCCTCCTATGGCGAGTCACTTCTTGTCGAAATCATCTCATTATCCAAGATGCTGACTTAGAAACACCCCTTTCAGTGCTTTGAAGCTTGCATGGCTTAATGGCAAGTTTGTCACTTCTGGCGACAGGTCAACATCAATGGCCTTCGACCGAAATATTTTTCATGGTGTTCGACATTGGATCACATATTCACACCATGTGAATTGTATTGTAGTAACTTGAGGGTTATTATCATTATTGGTGATTCCTCTCGTGTCTGTTAACAGCTCACATTATTGGCTAGTAATCAGGCGATGTCTTTCCATGTTCGACTTCGGAACATCTCTTCACATGGCTTGACTTGTACATCGGGCAAAGACTGAACGAGTTTGAAGACACTGGATCTAGTTTTCATCCATCCGGACTGTGATATATTCAGGGCTATAAAAACATCAAATGTACAAAGACGCTGCACAGATGGTCATCCGAACCAAGGACGATGACTCTACATCTGAAGAATCACTAATCTTCATCAACAGACAACTATCTGATCTATGTACATGAAATGAATTTTATAAATTTGACCATGGGAATGCCTGCGTCAGCTAAATCATGAAAAATTATATTATAATGATGTATTGTATTGTAACTTATGCAGGTCACCTTCCAGTTCGAAACCTCGAATCCTCATGATAAAGCATTTCACCCGACATCAAGATTTACGAGTTCATGCTTTAGGGGGCAACTGTTATAGACATATTTGTGCACTTCAACCCCAATCTTATATGTCAATAAACTATGGCTCTTCAACCCTTAAAAGAGTTGGTTCATACCCTAAAAGTACATGATCATCTGATTACATCATTCCCCAAAAGTTCCACCTGAGAAACCATCTAGAAATGGCCTAAACTGAACCATACTGACTGCTACACTGGCCAGGTGCGATTCATACTATGTGATACACTACTTAGGTGTGATGCATACTGATTAGGCATTCTATAGGGTTTGATGGGTGAGGATGGACAAATGTCCAAGACAGTTTGCTAGGTGGTTGCTCATGGAATCTTCTAGAAACTTCTCCTATGACACTTGCCTCTCTGAATTCGCCCTGGGATGAGTAAGAGATCTAAACTTCAGTTATCTCTTCTCTTGTGGAGCCAAATGTTACAAGTGGAATGACACTAATCAAAACCACAGAGATGACTCATACCCTTGCACACATCTATAAATGGATCCCTCATCTAAGAGATCTAGAGGCTGGAATGTTATGAATTGCATGTAACTACTGATAGTTTGTAATTGAGGAAGAACATTGTATTGTTGGTGTGATCTTGCTATTTCATGAGGTGAAGAGGGCTTGATGCTGGGAGGATGATGGTGGATCAGACAACTAGGTTGTAATTCTCCCTTCTATTTAATAAAGTTCTTCAATTTTTCTTCCATATGATTGTGCAATTGTGAATTTTATCATTTATGAATGTTATTATATGTTCATTATGTATCTGATTTTGTAATGTGTATGTTGTAATAGATCAAGATGCTTTGATGGTTATTTGTTACTGTGTTTCTACAGGTACTCCCCAAGCGAGATAAGTACGGGGAGGAGTTGCAAGCTCTGTCAAGGGGGAGAGAGATCAAGCAAGGGATTAAGTGGAAGTTCTAGGTTGGTTCCATTGTCTCTCTCTTATCCGTTACACATAGAAGAAATCGTTGAATTGCTTTGAACATTTGTTTCTAGGGTAACTGCCAAACCCAGAGGGCTACTACTTGGAAAAGACACTAGCTTTCCTATAAACACTCCTCACACATTTACCCACTTTCACTGATTTTCCTGGGGTAAACATGAGTTAAGGGTCACTATGATATGACTCAACCTCCTATATGACCTTAAGGAGATGGAGTCAATAGGTTAAGACCTTATTCATTTCTCGTAGGTGTTATAAGACCTCCAGGAGCTACCCAATCCTTCCGGGTGTCCAAGCCATGAGCTAACTCTCTTTTTCACTGAGCTACAGTGTCATTTTATCCCATGAAAATGCATCAAAGTGACTATAAGCCTGCATTCACTTCCATGGGCCTTCTTCCTAGTGACTATGGATTTTTCCATTTAGTTCTCTGCCAATGACGCCAAATTATGAGCCATTTTTAAAGGGCTAGGACTCAGGCCTCTACCTAGAACTTCATGAATCCTTCATAAATGATAAATAACATAGAAATAAAGCTTCTAAACTAAAATATTGAACAAGGACTTGACCTAACCCCTCCCAACCACGATAGGGATTCCATCAAACACATGGTAAACATGCAACCTATAGGTCATGAATGCATAGTTGAACATAGGGATCTGAAACTTATATGAGGTTAAATAAGAAGGAAAAATTCATTCTCAAAATAGCTACTATGATTCCAATTAGGTCATGCATTCATTAACCAGACATTCATTTCTTAAAATGTGATAAGATGCATACTTAAATCTGTCATAAAACCATGGTTATAAGCAAAATTTTACCAGGTAGATAGAAATGATAGAACAACAATTAAATCCACATAATAACAATTATAATTACTCACTAAATACAAAAGAAACTTAGATCTTATTAATTATTTGAAAAATCCAACCAAGTCAGGGACTTCCATGTACCACCCAACAATAAATTGGTTGAGCCAAATTTTGTTTTCATCCAATCACCCATGTGCCATATTATAAGCATGAATGTGGGATCTCATGGGATAAACCAATCCATAAACAATCAATGCAGTCTAGAGGTTAAACCACCTCCACCCTCCCCATACAATAATCTCACATACACAGGTCCCGAGATCACAAAACCAAATCGATATTAGACGCGTCAGAATTTCTTCTCTATCCCTTGAGAAATTTTCTTGTCTCCACCCACTTGTTGAGGGCTTCCTGGAGAAAACCATCTCCACCCCCAACCCTTGTGATTTTCTTGAGACCACTTACCCAGATCCAAAACCTTCTGGAAATCTAAATCTCAACCAAGAAAGAATCACATCACACCTTGCATATCTGAAGATAGCAACGTAAGGCTAAAACCATTGTCGAAACCTGGAGAAACTCATGAAAATGACAACAAAGAAACCAAATACACACATTCATATACCATGCATGCCAAAACCAGCTTGGAAATCACACATGAAACTTATTACCTGCAAGTATTCCCACTGAATTTTCTTGATCCAACCTTTCCTTTCTTGATCCTTGTTTTATTTTTCCTTCGTTCCTTCCTTTCTTTCCTTCTCTCTGAGACTAATTCCAAAAAAATTTTGAAAAAATGCTCCAAATTAACTCTCTAATCTATTTTTATTATTGATGCCTCTAATTTCTTCAGTTTCCTTAACTTTCCATCAATTTCATCCTCACATGCACCCTATGGCCTTTCACCTCCCTTTTCTCCTATTTTCCTTTATTTTCATAAATAAAATATTGATAATGCCTTTGTTCCTTTTCAAAACCTTTGCCATTTCCTTTTCCAATCTCCCATTAGCCATAATACGCAACAATTGATGCCCACTTAGATTTTTTTCCTAACATTCAACATGGAATATGTGTCCCATGACCTTCATCTTTTTTTGACTTTATTAACTTATTACATGAAATTTTAGCCAAGGGGTATTACATGTATTATAAAAAATAATTCGAACATGATAATCAAAATAAACTTATACATCCTCCAAAGGGTGCTTCATCCATAATAACAGAGCGAAACAAGAAGATGCAATATATTTAACTTCAACTGTAGATAGTGGGATCGAAGCTTGCTTGTAGCTCAACCATGAAACTATACATTCTCCAAGAATGAAAGCACCACCGCTAGTATTATTTCGAACATTCACATCACCTGCCCAATCAACATTAGTATAAATAGTTATTCAAAAAAGTTTACCTCTTATCTACAGTAATCCATAATCCATGCATTACACATATTGTATATAGAATCTAATTTACAGGACGAATAACTCTTAAATTTCCATCCAATGTCTTAATAAAGAATTTCACAGGCGAATATTTACTCTTCCAGTATTTGCTCCATGGGGTCGACTTACCTATAGACTCCAATGAGATTAATTGGTTTTTGGTTTATTTCGCCATCAAAAACCTCTTCGTTGTTAGAAGATCGCTCAATCTGGGGGCTTCTTGAAATCTTCCAAAAAGACCAGCTACCTACATAATGTCTGGTCTTCAAGTTGTCAAATATAATATACTGTTGATGATAAATCTACACAAAATATGGTTCACTTCTAGTGATTCATTAGTCTTTCTAAGCTTGCAACATGTAACCATTGGTGTACTCACTAAAGAGCATTCCTCGATGCCAAATTTCTAGAATATTCCCTTGAAATACTTTCTTTGTGAAATGAAAATTCCTTTGGGAGTCTATACAATATGCAATCCAATGAAATAATAAAGTCCACGAAGATAGACATCTCAAACTCGGCCTTCATATCAACTGCAAATCGACATTTTAATGAATATGAATCATTCTAAAGAATAAAGTCATCAACATAAACAACTACCAATATTAGTTTTCCATCATTAGATTTAACATATAAATTACTATCAGTTTCACCTCTTTTGAAACCACACTTGAGAAAATAACTATCTAGCTTGGAATACCAAGCCCAAGGGGCTTGCTTAAGGCCATACAAGGACTTCTTAAGCTTGCAAACATAATTAGGCTTATTTATCAGCTAAAAACCATCTTTCTGTTCTATGTAAACTTCTTCGCGCAACCCTCCATTTAGAAAGGAATATTTGACATCCATTTGATATATCGTAAATTTCTTGAAACAGGAAAATGCCTAAAACATTTTAAATTCCTCTAATCGAGCAATAGGGGAAAAGGTTTCATCAAGATATAGACCTTCAATTTGAGCATAAGATTTGCATACGAATATTTCCTTATTTCCGATCACTTCACCATGATCATTCAACTTATTCTTGATGACCCACTTAATTCCAATGACATTCTTGTTTTTTGGTTTAGGAACAAGTTCCCATGCATGATTTTTCTCAATTTGGTCCAATTGTTCACGCATATATTTTAGCCAATTTTCATCTTAACTAACTTGTGCAACATCCTTGGGTTCCTCCATGGACAACATAGCTACATTTGCTTACTAGCGAGGTTGAGTAGCTTCCTTCATTTTTGTACACCTATATTTAAATCAGCAACAATTTGATGAGCTCGGTGTTATATTCACACATACCGTCAAGGATCTTTCGCTTGAGGACTAGAGGGCTCTTCACTATCTTCCTTTGAGAGTGGCTCTTCAACCTTTTCATTATAAATGATTGGATCATGGAAGCTTTTATTTGTTGGTTGATTGACTTCAAGTTCAACATATGCATCCACTTTGACATAAATATAATCATCAATCCTCTTTGTGTTCTTATTATAGAATCTATAGCCTTTGTTGTTTTTAGAATATCCAATAAAAATACCTTCATCATCCCTTGCATCGAACTTACCAAGATTATCATCATTCCTCTTGATGTAACACTTCCAAACACTATAGAATGCATGGCTATTGTAGGTTTACCATACCAAATCTCATAGGGAGTTTTATCACTAAATGGTCTAAAGCAAGCCTTGTTAAGTATCACCACAGCTCTTTGAATAAATTCAACCCAAAATACCTACTAAACTTTCCTTTCATCCATCATAGCTCTAGGTAGTTGTTGAAAATATCTATTTACTCATTATGTTGCACCATTTTTCTATGGAGTCTCTGATATTGTGAACTGCCTCTTAATGTCATTCCTTTCAAACTAGTCATCAAACTCTTTTGAAGCAAATTCACCTCCATTATCAGATCTTGCACTCTTGATTTTACAGTTAGTTTCATTTTCCACCATAGATTTGAAATCTTTGAACTTCTCAAAAGCTTCAAATTTTTCTCTGAGAAAATAAACCCACATCATCTTACTAAAATGATGAATAACAAGAATGAAGTAGGATTTACCTATGGGTGACCGGGTTCTTGATGGTACACATAATTCCATTTGTAGCAGCTCAAGTGGCTTTGATGATGATATATCCTTAGACTTGAATGGTACTCGAGTTTCCTTACCCAATTGACAAGAATTACAAATCATATTCTCTAATTTTGATAGCCTGGGTAAATATTTGACAACATTCTTTTTCTTCAATTTAACTATCTAATAAAAATTCAGGTATCCAACTCATCGATTCCACAACAAAATTCCATCAATATTTGACAAGAAACACCTCCTTGTTTTGCCTTTCATAACATAAACATTAATTTATGTTCTCATAGCTTTAACCAAAATTTCACCTATGCCTCCAGACTTGATTTGACATTATTTAGCCTTAAAAATCACATCATATCCCTGATCCCGCATTTGAGACATGCTAAGAAAATTATGCTTCAACCCATCAACATACCATACATTCTTAGCTTTGTCTCTACCATTTGACATACTGACAACTCCTTTACAAACAATCTTACCAACTGCATTGTTACCAAATGTTACATTACCTTTTTCAACTAGTTTTCATGTCAACAACTTTCTTCTATCTACTAAGATGTGCCTAGAACAACCATTGTCCACATACCAGTGATTTCCTTCATTCTAAGCATACAAAACAATATCACATTTCATTGTGTTCTCCTTTTCTTTCCGAAACATGGGCTCTCATCTAATTTTCTCAATAACTCGTTCAAGCCTCGAATCCTTAAGTTTCCAATTAGCTACTATATGCCCAAAATTTTTACATTTAAAACCTTGAATCAAACTGTTCAAAGGAGAAAAAGAATTGCTATAGCTATATCTACTATTCCTCCATATGATTAATTGATTTTGTTGTTGACTTATTCTTTCTTTGAGCTTCCTATGGGATAAATTCACTCTCCAATTTGTTGCTTTATGTCCATAATTAGTGTAGGTGAAGCAATAGCCTCAAAATATATCAATATACCTAGAAAATTGTCTTCTAATATTAGGTGGATTGATTTCTTTGTATTTCCATTTTCCTTTCCGACATAGTTCTTTTGTTGTGATATTATGTCCCTTTAATTTATTGTTGCTGGTCATTTTGTTGTCGGGTATTGTTATGCATGTTGTCTTGTCCCTTTTTCTACTGCACAAAGCCTTCTTTTGTTGTAGGTAAAAAGGTGATTAACATTTTACCTTCTAATTTTGTTGTTGAGCTAGATTCAACCTCAAATCCAAGGACAATTCAGTATTTAGAGACTCTTTGTGCTCGTAAAAGCTCATTTAAATTAGTAGTCCCTTTTCCAAAATTGTAATTAAAGCTCAACTATTTTTTTTCCTTTTCTACTTATTTTCTCATGAAAACAGTTCCACACTCTAGCCTTTCACAAGCTTGATTCTTATCACTCATCTATTGATTTAAAGATTCTTGAATCTTCTTACCTTCTTCAATTTGTAAGAGAAATGGTTCAAAACGTTCAACAATTTCTATGATCAATAAATCCTAGGATTTATTTTTATTCTTCAACCTTTCAATCTCCTCAAGTACACTTACTAGCTCTAATTCTAGGTAAACTTCAACCTCTTCACCTCCAAAATTAATAGCTTCAACTTTGAGATTTTCTAAGGCCATGAGCATGAATTCCTTTGGAATTTCATCATCTTTGTCCTCATCTAAGGATTGTCTTACTTCAATTTCAGAGGAGGAGACTTATTGGATATAGGGGCTCCTCTTCTTAGCCTTCTTTCTTTCCTTTTGATTTTTCTTGAATTTTTCTCGTGGATCGTAATCCTTCTTCTTTTCACGACACTTTGAAGCATAATGGCCAAATTTTCCATAGTTACACCACTTAAATAGTAACTTACCTTTATATTTTTATGATCCTCTCTTGAGCTTGCTCACAAACTTGGCCTCTTCAACATCTGATTCACAACATGAATCATAATGCTCTTTCTTGGGCTTCTTATATTCTTTGAAGTCTAACTCTTTTGTTGTAGGATTTCCATTTGAGATTATCATATCATAAGCACTAAGGGTTCCAAGTAATTGATTTAGATTGCGAGTTTTCATATTGGTCATCTCTTTAATGGCTAAAAACTTGGGATTAAATCTCTTAGGAAGATATCTCAACGTCATTTTAACTACTACTAGTTCTTCTCATCTCTCATTAAGACCCCCTATAGTGCTCACAAGTCCATCAACTCTAAAGTACTTTGCAATATATTCATCATCAAGCATCTTAGAAGAGTCAAATTTCATTATAAATCCTTGAATTTTAGCTTGTTTTACTTTACTGTTACCTTCATAGAAGCTACTCACCTTGTCCCAAATAGATTTGGCAGACGTGTAGTCCATTAATTTGACAAGTTATGATTTAGGTAAGCCATCGAGAAGGGCATTCATGGCTTTAGAATTGCATGTAAAATCCATCTTCTAATATTTCTTAATCACTACTAGAGGATTTTGAAATTCATCTTCTATCGCATCCCATACATTAGCTCCAAGTGATTAAATGTAGATTTCCATCCTTACATTCCAAAACACATAGTTTCTTCCATTGAACATAACTTCTCTATTAGTAAACCCTCCTTCTGATTTTCCATGGTTCTTGATTTTTCTTCTAGTTGTTAAATTGATTTGAAGCAACCAAGCTCTGATACCAATTGTTAGAAACCAGGACAATATTAAGAGGGGGGTGAATCAATATTATAGAAATCTTATAATTTCTTTCACTTTTGGAACTATATTTGGACACCATGAAATTATTCAACAATTAATTCATATGAGTAAGAACATAAAAAATATAAATAACACAAAGGAACACCCAAATTATTCAATCCTTTATTCAATTTCTTCATAAAGGGAACTACTACTTGTTGTTACAAAGTTTTCTCGATAGAACTAGTAGGAATGATTTATTTGCTACAACCCCTCGATATTTACCAACAACTAAAGGAAGGAGCTAAAATCTCTAAACTGCAAGCTACAACTTGCTTAGCCTCAATGGTTCATCTTTGATATGTTTTTCATACACAAATCGTGAAGGCCATTTCCTTACATAAACAATTAAATATGTGTCTTAAAAAGCTCACCAAAACTTCTTCACCAATCTCTGATTATTGAGAAATACACCATTTACATCAACAACATCAATCCAACCCAACTCTTAGACGCAACACTACTCTTTAAAACTTTTTTAAATCAGTTTTTCTTATAAATAATTTTGAACGATAAAATTAGCTTCTTTTCTTTTTGGTTAACTTCTTCATTTTTAATCTCTGCATGAATCTCTTATTTTTAGCATTTTTCAGGTTATTTATATGTGTTCTCCAATTCTTCAAGAACCCATCTACTCTTATGAACTCAATATCTAACTTTTACTATCAATTCTACTTATTCTGACACTTTATCACAGTTTAGATGTAGTTTATCTGCAGTTTCTAATTTTCCCGACTGCTAGTAAATAAATGAGATGTATATTCTCTTAGTAATAATACAAAATACCTTACTTTATAAACATATGTGTGTCTGTTTTTGTGTGTGTGTGAAATTTATACAAATATAAATAATACCATTGAGAATCATCATATATCCATCTTATCTTTGGATATACCAAGCTATGAGAGGAATCAAATCTCTTTGAGGTGAAAACCTTTGATCAAGGATTACACTCAGAAGAAGATTTATATGATGAGATATTTGATTCCTCTTGACAATTGGTAGATTGGACTTATGGATCTATGAAGGTTTATTCAAAAGTATGATATTAATAATTGATAGCCCTCAAGGTAGCTCATTTCGCAAAGCACGTAAACATGTTATGTAAAATATTATGAAGTGATTGGTTCTATCCCCTACTTAACCCATGTCCTCGTTAAGGGTAGGCATGATATGCTTAACGATTATAGTGGTGGTGTACACAATTGATATTGTGTTGCAAAATTACAAGCTCATGTCATTACAACCAAGACCTTAAAATTAAATTTTAAATCAAAATCTCATGATACCAATAAAAACCTGTGAATTTTTTTTTAGTAAAGACAACCAAAATTATTGTCACAAAAAGTTCAAAATCAACTTCTAAATAGAAATTGTAGTATTTTTGAAATGATAATTAAATTAAAAGTAACCTAGATTGGAACTAATATTATTAAAAAAATATAGCTAATAATATTTATAATTTAAAAAATATGTTTTCGCTCATATATATATAGAATTATTCTGAACATTCTAATAAAATCATGATTTCTTGAAAAAAAATGTGATTTTTTCACTATGGAAATTAATTTTCTGGTCTAATCGACAATTCTTTCGCAAAGTGATTTTTTTGAAAAAATCATGATCCGATGCAAAAAATTCATCAGGTCACGTGACAACAACCTTTTAAAGTGTTTTTTTTTCTTTTATTCATTTTTCAGATAGATGGCAAGGGTGAGAGCTAAGAAGGTGGAGAACTCATCTACAAGGGAAAGAGAGGAGAAAAGTGAAATAATTTAGCATCCCAAGCAAAAAGAAAGTCGATCTTGGACTAAGTTTCTTCACCACGACGTGGTTTTCAAGCATGGTCATCAAATTTTTCCCTATTTCTTTTTCATTTTTCTTTGTTTTTGTTTTGATTTCTATCACCCATATATTTTCCATGATTTTTTCCTTCATTTGAGTATGTTTTTTTGTCATTTTTGTTGCATTTAGTGGAGAGAGTTTTTTTTGTCAAAAATGGAAAATCTTGATTGTTTGTTTTATTCCCTTAAATTATTCTTGTGCCCTATTTTGTTTCCATGTTTTTTTCTTGGGTTTGAATGTGTTTTCTTTCCATTATTGATGCATTGAGTTGAGGCTTTTTTGTCAAAAGTTCAAAATGTTGTATGTAAATTTTAATTTTATTTGTTAACCTTTCAATTCTTGAGGAATTTAGACTTCTGTGATCCATAATATTGTTAGATAATCTTCGGCAAAATCACATAACCAATCTTTTGTCGACGTGTTTCGAACCAACCAGTGTGGTTCATCGTCAGGACAAGTTGAAGAACCAATCCAGCTTAGCGTGATTAAATAGAGCGTGCAAAGACTCCAACAACTATAATGCTAACGGCTAATTTTTTTGCTCCCTAGGTTCAAACTTCAATATTGCATTAAAACTCAAGAGTTCAAAAAAGTTATAAACATGCCAAGGATATTGGATCCTCTGTGGGAATTTGGTTAACCTGATGGAGGGTTTGACAAATCAAATTTGAGTTGCAATTTATGTGGGCATCATATGACACAGGGGTAGACAGAGTGAAGTTCCACCTTGCACAAATTCCTGGACATGAAGTAGGGACTTTCAAAAATACAAATCTAGAAATCATCCATAGATCCCTCAAACCATCGGAAAAAATAGAGACGACGAATGTGACCAAGTCAACTCTGAAGAGTCAAATGGCATCGGGTGGAGTAGTGGGATTAGGTGGTGATCATGATAGTGGTACTGGTCTCCTTCAGAATAAACATTTGCAGTCAACCCCACAGCTACATCATCATTTTTTGTTCTTAGAACCACACGTGGTGCACAATCATTTTTCATGTCATCTCTTAAAAAAAGAGAGAGGGAAGAAGCTGACAAGTTATTGGGTAGTTTTCTTCCTTGTAGTGATGTTCCTTTCAGCACTACCAAGAACAATCCATTTTTTCAATATGTGATTGATGTTATTGCTATTGTTGGCCCTGGGTACAAATCCCCTTCCTATGATGACGTTAGGGGGACTATTCTTCAGAATGAAAAGGTCAAATACACTAAAATATTGGAGGCGTTTATGGGCTCATTGGCACACATAGAATGCATTGTGATGTCAAATGGTTGGACCGATCAAAAGGGTAGAACCCTCATTAAATTTTTGGTTAATTTTCCCTAGGGGACAATGTTTATGAAATATGTTGATGCATCTGCACATATCAAAGATGCACAATTATTATGTGATTTTTTTGACGTGTTCACTCAGGACACTAGTACAAAATGACTAATCAGTTACTTAAAAAATGACTAAAATTTACATATAAAATACAATTTTTTGATCGGTGACCAATAGTAGCTAATTTAGAGTATCTTATAACCTGGCCAACTTTTAGACATTTTTAGCGTAGTCATTAACTTCTTGTCTCAATTTTATTGTCTAGTAGTATATTTAGTCATTAATTTGGTCATTGATTTGGTCATTGATTTTGTCACTAATTTAGTCATTGATTTGGTCATTGATTTAATCATTGATTTGGTCATTAATTGTCACAATTAATGACCAAATATACAACAAAATATATTACTAAAAGATCACTGAGAAAACCAATTAGTGACCAAAAAAATATGACCAAAATGGTTGTCGTGTTATAAAATACTGTAAATTAGCTACTAATAGTCATATATATGCAAATTTTAGTCATTGTTTGAAACCAATTAATGACCAAAGATATATGACTAAATTTTAGTCGTGTTATAAGATACTGTAAATTAGCTACTAATAGTCGTATTTATGCAAAATTTAGTCGTCATTTGTAATCAAAAATTTATCATTCGCATTAGTCATTTATATCTTTTGGTAGTGTCATATTCATTGTATAAATTACTACTTTAGTAGTTTATATTCATTTCATTATTTTCACTAACAAACGTTATAAGCAACTAATTTAGTTGTATATTCATTTGATGTGTTCATCATTAATAAATGTCAACTACTAATTTAGTAGTTTAAGATTGATTTTATGTTTTCATTATTAATCAACATAAATTAAATAGTATGATTTTGCAACTAAATTAAAAAAAAAAGATTACATACAATGTACAGGTTCATATAATATGAAAACGAAAAGTTACATATGTTAATTACAATATTAAGTAATATCAAGTGCAACTATAAATAATTCCAACCACATAAATTATATTATATAGAATGTTAAGTATTGAAATTTGGGTTTCCAACTTAATATTGGTTGCAGTACAATTTGAACATGAAATAATGTTTCATCATTTCAAAACATTATCATTGTGTTGCCAAGGCATTGCAAGTGAATTCTTCAACTTTGAAGACTTGATCATTAGTCTTTATGTGTGTGTCTTATGTAGGATATTGGCTCTATGGGTAACACTAGACCAATTCTCTTCTCTTTCTCTTTAATCTGCATTTTTTCACTCTAGTGTTATTGTTCTCCACTTTCTTCAATTCCTACTCCTTGCCATCAATATTGAGTTCCTTTACTATAAGAAGAGATACAATGAAAAGTATAAGACATGAAAGTCAATGAACACTGGAATATAAACTAAAGTAGACTATAAAAGATTCATACGATATATACTTCAACATCAGCAATATTGTTAATGTCATTTTTTCCCATAAAAGCAAGAAACTCAAATGAACTATATAAAAAAAGAAAATAAAACATCACCATAGAATAAATTGTGTACCTACTATGTTCTCAGTGTACAACATTTGTTCATGAAATGTTATCTTCAACTAAAGTAATAAATGAAAATAGACACACACATTTCTATCCCAATATTTTGAATTCCCATGCTTATGGTCCATTACAATTTTGATTTTATCCAACATAATCAAACACATCGGAGCTAGCAAATTTCTATTAAGAATGTATCATGCTCCACTTTTGTAGCTGTATTGTTTCCTCTAGTTATCTTTAAGAAGCAGTGAAATTTCAACAATAAAAGTGATAATTAGAAATCTAATGGGTGGAGCAAAGTATTATTGATACAAATTACAAAAAGAAACTAAAAAAAATAAGACAAGACTTTTAAATTGCAATACTAACCATGCATATATCTTCAACATAGTAATCTTCAATTGTCAACGTACTATTCCGGGGGAAAAGGAATCCAATTCCCAAAAGATAACAAATTGCATATGCCCCTTGTTTTCCCTGTATTTATTTGAGCAAGATTAGCACATGCAATTTCCATTTAGAATCTCTGAAATGATTCTATAAATATTCAAAGAAAACTTAATGTTACTCATTCATTTTTCTCTAATGCAAACAAAATTGAATATGCTAACCCGTTTTTCAGCTAGAGAGTTATGTAATTCATTGTGTCCAAAATCATTTCTTATTGTTAAGACAATTTTTTTTAATGATCAGGCAATGGGCCCATATTTGATCAGAAAACATATTTTTCAGAATATATTCCATTTTTCTAATTCAAAGCTAAATTTCCATCCAATTTACAACGTTCAAAAAACAAAATCGTTTTCCTTTAACAAAACATTGTTGTATTATATTACTAAACGAGAAACTATGTAATGAAGTTATTAGTGGTGGAACACTAATAAATCACACATAAATGCAAGAAATAACACCACTATGTCCTAGGCCCACTATCTCCTAGGCATGCCAAGTCTTTATCCTCTTGGTTGGAAATATTACTTCATGAAAACAACATATTTGATAGAGAACTTTTCTAAAACTAATGAATGTTAGTGTATCCAACAACAATGACATCTCTATTGGCATGCTCTCAAAATGTGTGGAAGTATCAAACATGTGTATTGCACTTCCCTATACACACCCCTCTTTCTTCATGTGTCTTCATATGAATCCCTCAAGTTCGATACTCTTGCAAGTACTACTACAATGTTCTAGCTCTAAAGGTACTCAGACTTGAAATAGATGAATTAATGTACCTTGGTTCTAAATGATAGACACAATGATGGAAGCATCTACTAATCCTAAGCTCGATTATATTCCTCTATGAAATAGAATTAAGGAAAATGTTTCTATAAATATTTAGGTCCAACTAAACATGGACAAAGAAACCAGGTTTGACTTAAAATCGGATAAGAATTAAGAGTTAATTCAACAAATTTGGTCAAAAGAAAATATCTTGGACAAAACTTTTATTTTTTAATTGTCAAGTTTTACCTGATTCTTGCCCAAGCCGAAGTCAGATCATGAGATAGTTTTGCTCGAGTCTGAGTTAGACCTTAAATTTTGTCCAAGTTAAGCTTCGACTCCATCTAATCTGCTTAGATTTAGATCCCAGCTGAGTCAGACTAGCCAAGTAAGCTCAGTTGAATCTCGTAACTATGGCTACAAGTATCTTTACCAGTTAAGGTAACAATGGCCCAAACGTGATATGAAAAATAAATACAATGTGATGAATAATTTCTTATGATTTAGGATTGATACATTTCAGATGATGGAAACGTTATGTTGTCATGTATGGATAGGGTTGACAAGGATATGGTGAAATGTTCAAAGGCTACAGGATATCACAAATAATGGTATGGTAATTCAAGACCAGTTGGGTTGCTATGATCAGTTTTGATTATACTTATAGGACCATTTATTGCAGATGTGTTGGAAAAGGTATCAAAAGGTTTGTGTTATGTCATTTTTTAGTTCAAATTTCAACCCCAATGAACAATATACTTTTAGGCATATAGCAGCATGAGTTTCTAGAATTACTATACAAAATTTAAGTGGCTTGATACTCACTGACTTGAGATATTATTGTCGACATAAAAGGACAGAGTATAAATGTGTACCAGACAATGTGATCATCTAATATCAAGCTTACCATAAGCGTTGTTAGCTATCATTGGAATTATATTCTCGTTGATTTTATTTTTTACTTTGTATTCAATGGTTTTCCATCTTGAATGAACACCTTTTTTATCAGATTTTACATGTGCATTATAGCTGCATAAAACGTAAATTATTCTCAGGAGTAAATCACAACGTCAAGTATTGAAAAAAATTAATAAAATTCCAATTCAAACTATGTTACGCTGTGACTTATTGAACTTCTTCATATATTTAATCATGGTCTGGCTTATCTTGATTTTGTAATGAGGACTATAACCAGATTCTATAAACACATATATTAGGATTTTTTTGGGTAACTTCCAGATCTGTAGAACAAATCCAAGAGGAATTTAAGTAAGGTTTTTGTATGACTTTATGATGGTATATTTGCCTTTTATGTCCCTTGCGAAAATGGGGTTTAATAAAGTCTTGAAAAGTTGTTTTATTCAAAGTATGAGGATGACTGAGGCTGCAAAAATATACAAGTTTAACTATCCCTATCCTTACTCGAAATGTCCAGAAATCTATCAAGTGAGTTTGCTATCATAGAAAAACTCTAAGATTATGAGGTGTAGGTCTATCAAGGATTTATCATCTGTGTGTAATACTATGCATAGAGATATACATAAACAATTATGATGAAGCCTAAATAAATAAAATGTGGTCATCTCCCTCCACTTCAAAATTATACCCTGTAAATTGTGATCGCAAAGAAGAATGATAGGGAAAGAAAAATTCTTACTACTAGAAATGAAAATGATTTCAAAATGACAAAATAATTTCAGTTGAATCTGGAGGCAAAAGAATAACTTATTGGTTTGAATATTGGAACTACAAACACAATTTTGTTCAATATTTTGGCTGCCCACAAAAACAGTTCATTACTACCCTTTGAATCTCTAACTGACAAACAAATAACAATATCCAAGCATATAACTTCAAAAAATGACCCTCTAAAGCTATTGTAGTTGTCCACATTTGTGGAGATAGGTTAGGCTTCAAATTCGTGAATGATTTAGTTTTTATATAGTTGGCTTAAAACGACATCAAATCAATGTCACCATAAAATAGGGCATGCACAAGGAATGTTTAGACCTTCCTGCATAAGAATCGACATCCTAGAGTGTTTCCTCTCAAAGAAGGAAATCTCCCGGATGTCCCATATTTGGAATAGATGCCCTAAGAGATGGAGGACATCACCAACATCCTCCAGTGTGTCCACTCATCTCCAACACCTTAAAACATAGGTGATAGTTTCTAACTCATTTTTAATATTGTACCCTCATCAATAAAATGTAACAAGAAAGAACAACTTTTGGGCCACTTCCCTTTAACTCATGCAATATAGACAAAAAGCCATAGATAAGCATAAAAATTAAGAGATTGTGCAAAATTTGGCTGGTGTTCAATCTAAACTTGATGTGAGAAAATTACAAGAGATTACCAATCAAATATCCATGCATGCACATGACCTCACACATTCCAAATATAATTACCCATAGTGACTCTGTAGCACTTTTGTGTGCATTCAAATTTTATACAGTCATAGGATCACCTGAATTCTAGGTGCTTTTCCATTATCTCTCTTCAATGGTATCCACTCTTTAAGCTAACATGGGTGTGCATAAATTGAAGGACATGCCATAAATCATATCATGTATCCTTCCATTATTAAATCAATGATTTCCACATTAAAGGGAACTCATAAAGAGAACTATAAAATAAAGAAAGATGCAAGATAATAAGTTTGATGATTTAGATGACCTTCATCTAAAAGTAGTTCATCATAATGGACAAAAGCTTTCCCATCCTTCGATCTCAGTACTTTGGATGAAAACCAAACACCCTGGAGACCCTGTTTATCACAGACAACCTAGAAATATTTTAATGATTTAACATGATTTTGAGAACCAAACAAGACATTTAGGTTGTTAATAAAAATTTGATTCACAATCAATGTTTTCTCTTAGCCATGACAGACGAAATGATCAAGGATATTGCAATGCTAAAGAAAATACCAGAGAAGTAAAAATATCCTTGCTAGATCACCAACCTCCATAAGAAAACCCTCCTTGATGTTCTTAGCCTTTGAAGAAAATGGCTCCCTATGATTTTTAGAACATGGTTCAGTTTCAAGAGCTACTATTTCCCCCCTTGCGACTGTCTCTGTAACAAAAACAGGTATAACAAGTTGGGTTGTACCAAGAGTTTGATTCTCCTTATGAACTTCGACATCCTTTTCTATTGAGATATCATATTGTGAACAATCTAGTATCTGTGTGACATCCTTCTCCACATGCTTAACAATTTTGTTGCAGGACCCTTCATGCCTTCTTTTGTATTCCTTGAGGTTTCATTCTTGAACACATCTCTCTTATCCTTCGACTTGTAAGATTTAACAATATTTTCATTTTTAATAACAATTTGTTGAGTTGGTGTTTCATTGTGAACATTATCATATTTTTTAATATTTGCTTCTTGGTTCATTAGCTTCCAATAAGCCTCTGGACCAGATTCCAGTAAAACATTCAATGGTAATTGAATAGGATCACCCATGGCCACAACAAATCTTGCTTGAGATAAAGCTTGTGTAGATAGTCCAATTGCCCTCACAACTACATCCAAATTCTCTGCCCTCTTTGTAGAAGTAGAAGAAGCTTCAACCCTATTTTTGGCATCTTCCATCAGAGTTGGAATGATTGAATGGGAATGACCCTGGCTGCCTTCAAGAAATCCAACTTCACGAGAGAAAATAGCATCATGTTTACCATCAAAACTCAGAGCCTCCATTTCCATGTGTTTTTCTTATAAGTTGTAAAGCAACATCATATCCAATCTTCGTTGCTATTGCTACAGCCTTGGCAACTGATGTAGTAGTATTTGTTGCCATAGCTGCAGAAGCAAGCTTAGATTCCAAGTTCGAAAGTAATTGAATTTCTTTTGAAATGCTAACTGAATGCAAATGCCCTGGTTGTGCCTAACCACAGTAGCTGCAATATAAGAAGCATCTTCAACATTCAATTTCACCTATTTTATACGAGTTCTTATTTCCTCTGAAAATATAATTCTATGTCCAGTTTCTCCTCTACTTATTACCTGGAAATGAGAAACAGAAGGTGTACCCGGGATGCCAGTACCTTGTGCAATGACAACATTTGAATTAGTTGAGACAATCATTAATGGCCCAAGCTTAGATACTAGTGTGGGTTCAGTAGGATGTTTGGGAACAATGCATGTCACTTGCAAGCAACCAATTTAAATAATTTCTTCTGAAACACTTTTATTTTTCCTCTTTCTATGTTTTTTCTCCTTGTTGGATTGCCTACCAACTACCAAACTTGTTTTTTGAACATCTGTACCAATATTGGTACCAGTTTGAACTATAGTATCCCCCACCATATTTGGGAAATGAAGAATGACAAGTGCCATTAGTGTATATTGTACATAAGGTGATACAAAATTCCTCCAATTATTAAGTGAATCTTGAGTTCCTTTTGGAACTGCAAAACTAGAAAATTTTAAGCCAAACTTTGTTGGTGGTCCTTGAGGAGGAGCCACCCATGGCCCAAGGAAAGGTAAGTGAAGTATCTATGGAGCAGCACTTCCTAGTGTAGCGTACTTTCCAAGTTGTACATATTGATAGAGATGCTTTGCTGCAGTGATTTGATGGGGTTCAAGATGCAGACTCCTCTAAATGGTGGACCAATGCACCCCTTCATTCATTGGAGTACTCCACACTCGTGGTGACAATGTGAGTGGGCGAGGTGGAATCATCATTTCCTAGGGGTTATTATTGCTCCCACCCCTCCCTAAGTTAGAAGCCCCAGTCATTCTAGTCAGCAATCAATCGCTCCTTAACATTGCCAAGTCTATTGACCTCATTCCTAAAAGAAGATTCCTTGCATCAGTGGCATTAACTGATGTAAAAGGAGTTGTAATATTCATGACATCAACAATTTTTCTAGATATTGTTGTTGTTGTGCTTGAGAAAGGGATGTGAATAGGTATGTCTGAGGTATTAGAGAACCCCTTCACATGAATACGATCAACAACAATATGCCAAGCATTCGCCCACATACTCCTGCCTCCATATGATGCAAAGGAACCATTTTGAGATGCTGACACACAATCAAACTATTCATCTTAGAGATATTGGAGAGATAAAATAAACAAAAAAATGATATATTACATAAACAATGACCATCCCACATAAATAACAAACTCAACATAGAACATGTGTGTGATCATCCCATAACTCTTGCACTCTCTCTATAACTCAAACTCTCACCAAAGAGGATAAGTCCTAAATTTAGTGGGAGAGATAAGAGGAAACTCTTAGGCAAGCCACCCATTGTTACCTTGTTGGCCTTGCCTCTCACTATAAGGCTAAGAAAAAAAGTTCCTAAATTGAGGGTGTTCCTAGTGGTCAAAGTTGTATGACTTGGTTTCACAAAGGCAACTTGATACTACCCACTCACAGGTGTAAATAGGAGATGATAATGTTCACAAATAATGTTATTGGAATACTCAAAACGATGATAATCTTCTTGGAATATTAAAAATAAATCTTGTTCAAACTCTTATACATTTCAATACATAAAATGTGGTCATCTCCCTCAACTTCAAAATTATACCCTGCAAAGTTGTGATCACAAAGAAGAATGTTAAGGAAAGAAAAATGCTTGCTACCAGAAATGAAAATGATTTCAAAGTGACAAAAATATTTTTATTTGAACCTGGAGGCAAAGGAATAACTTATTGTTCTGAATATTGAAACATAAAACCCAATTTAATTTAATATTTTCGCTGCCCACAACAAAATTTCATTGATACCCTTTGAATTTCTAACCCAACATATCGATCTGGAATTTACCGAGGAAAAAGAATTAAAGGTATTATAGACTTATGTGCATGGATGTGCCTATGTTACTTTATGCAATGGATCGATAAGATTGCAAAATACATAGACACTGAGGAAGTTAGACAAAAAATAACAGTAAAACATGTAAACACAACAAGTTTAATAAGGAGTTCACCCAATACTCCTGGGCTACGTCTCCTGGTCAAGATTTTAGTGGTGGCCTCTCTATTATGTTTTCAAAACAAATTTTCTTTACAACAGTGAGCTCAATTTGTGTCCCACTCAACAGATATGAATCAGTAGGATTTGAGTACACAGAATCTCCTTACTAGTACTTGACTTCTACTGGTCACAGTAGTATGAGCCCAATCTGAAACTCATACATGACAGGCCTATGCTGAGGAGTTCGCTTGAACCTCTCAAGCTTTCTCTGGAGTGCATAGACTCTTTGACTCTCTCTAGCTCTGTCTGGATCGATTTTTCCCTCAGGTCACTTCGGCTTCTTCTCTCTATTCTCTGCCCTTAGCTCTCTATGGCTAACTAACTCCTCTTTGTGTGTGTCTCTACCTATCTCTGCTTCTATCAGTTCATGGCTTTAAATCCATTCTACTCTTTATCGGTTCATTTCCATTTCGTGACATTCTAGTTTTCCTTCCTCTGTCCATTCGAACTCCCATGTTCTGCATCATCATCACTGTGTAACGCTTCACAAGGAGGTGGCCACGTATTCTCCAATGGGTGAGTGTGTCAGGTTCCTTGGAAACATTTGAATGGTCATTATTTCCATTTGCTCCAAGATGCCCGTGAAACACGAATCTTCTACCAACTCATTGTCCACGTCGAACTTCAAATCCCATGTGATCTTGCTTTACAACCTTGTCAAATCCAGTCATTTATCGAGACGCACCTCTGTGATTGATATGGGCCCCCTAGATACTACTGTCATCGTTCATATTGGGCGGGTAAGTAGCATAATTTTTACCCATCTGATGTGAGCGGTTTTCTCTCTCCTCCATCGAATGCATGTCACTTAGTATGTGGCATTGGGAAAGAATCAGCCAAAACTACTTACCACCTTGAGGCCTTCCGATATCTTGCCAGTTTTGTGGAATCCATGGAAGCGAATTTATTACTTTTCCTCATTTCGCCATTTTGGGTTCGGGCACTTCAGAGCTTTCCTTCGCTGAGGGGGACGCCCTGTGATACGTGATTAGCATTTTAGTGCTCATCGCATATCAGAAACCACCCTCATTTCTTGAATTATCCTCTGGTTTTGCCAATTTGCGTTAGCACGCGTTACCATGGGCTAATGGTTTGCGCGCTCCACAGAGGGTCCTCGTTGCTCTGCACTGATCACAATTGCAATTTTAACGAGGATTCCTTCTGATAGTTTTATCTTTCTAAGACTTGAATCTATTTGGCATAATTTGAATGAGTTTATGAAAACTTAGAGAGTGTTTAGGATCCAATTAAAATCATAGCCTTCCCACTGAAAAAGCTTTTGGACCACCAAAAGTTTATTTTTGACCATCAATCAAGTGAGGGTACTGATTCCTCACTTGCCCAATTTCTATCCATTTCGCACTGCTTGGCTTTGAACCTTTGCGTCCAATCCTAAGGTACTCAACATCCCCCCCTGCGCGTAGTTCTCACCTTCCTATCCAGAACTGTATCTTCCTGCAATTCATTAAGATATTCAGGCAACATATCATCAATAGAAGGCAATTGACTCTGTACTTTGGGATCTTCAATTAATAAAGGTTCAAATAATCTTAAGTTGTCTACATTAACAACTGAGTAGATGTGCATGTAAGCTGGTAAATCAAGGTGAAAAACATTCTCACCAATTTTCTCAAGTATATTTAAAGATCCATACCTTATTGGCTTCATCTTCTTACCTTCACCTTGCATTCAGTCTTTGCTAATATACAGCCAGACTTGATCACCAACTTGGAAACAATGCTCCATCCGATGCTTGTCATGCCTTGCCTTGTACCTGGATTGGCTCTTTCCAAGCTGTTTTTGTACTGCTTGGTGAGTCTCTTGGATTTTTTCGATGAACTTGGTTGCCTTGTCCACATCACTGTGTCTGTCAACCGCTATGTCTTTACCAAAGACAAAATCCACGGGAGACCTTGGTGTGAAACCAAAACAGGTCTCAAAAGGAGATCTCTGTGTAGAAGAATGTTTAGCTCAGTTGTAAGCATGTTGTACATAATATAAATTTTCATCCCAAAGCCGGTGATGCTCGCTGCAATAGCCTCTAAGCAACTGGATCACTGTCCTGTTGACTACTTCTATTGGCCATCTATTTGTGGATGAAAAGTTGTGCTATTCTTCAGTCTGGTGTCCATCAATTCCCACAAACTTGACCAAAATTTCCCAACAAATCGGGTATCTCGATCAAATATAATGGAAGTCGGTAATACAAAATGAGCCCATACATGCTGAAAGAATAACTTTGTAGTTTGTTCAGTTGTAATCTATTTGTTACAAGGTATCAAAATACACATTTTGCTGAACCTATCCACAACAACAAATAAATAGTCATGACCTTTCCTAGATTTAGGCAGTCCTCCAACAAAGTCCATGCAAACACTTTCCCAAGGATGAGAAGGAACTGGAAGTGGAGTGTACAAGCCTAGTTTTCTGTTGCTAGGCTTGCTTTTAGCACACATGGTACACCCTCTTACATATATAGAAACTGTCTCATTCATTTTTGGCCAATAATAAAATCTTTGCAGTTGTGCAACTGTTTTACTTACACCAAAGTGACCTGATATTAGATAAGTGCGTGCTTCTCAAATTGTCTTTACTCTTTCTATTTTAGGAATGCATAACTTTCCAAAATGATAGAAGAGTTGGTCCTTAACATGATAATCCAATTCCTCTACTTGTTTGCCATGACTTAAAGTTGCATATGCATCTTTAAAATCTATATCTTGAGCATACTGTTCAATGTAGCTTTCATGCAATACTGAATTATGCTTAAGTATAGTGGATGCACTTATGATTGGTCTAGACAACATATCTGCAGCTTTATTGTGTATGCCCTTTTTATATCTGATGACAAGATGATTGCTGTAACTTAGCTTGTGAGTGCAAAGATTGAAGTGGCTGATGATCAGTGTGTATAATTGTCTCTTTGCCCATTAAATAATGTTTCCACTTTTTCACACTCTGTACTAATGCATACAATTATTTATCATATGTGGGATAATTAACTACTGTAGAATTAAATGTCTCAGAATGATAACATATGGGTTTACCGTGTTGCATCAACACTGCTCCCATGGCATAGTCACTGGCATCCATTTCAATCTCAAATGGTCTTTGAAGATTGGGCAGTGCTAGTATTGGTGTTGTACTAATCTTTTCTTTCAAGGTGTTAAAGGCTTTTTGTTGTTTGCCTCCCCACTGAAACACCTTGTTCAATCCTGTTAAAGCATGTAAGGGAGCTGCAATTAAGGAAAAGTTAGAAATAAACTTTCTCCAATAATGTGTTGCTCTTAAGAAGCTTCTAACTTCGATAGTAGATTTGGGTTTAGGCCAGTTTACAGTGACTGCAACCTTAGAGGGATCTATCTTCAATTCACCACCCCCTACAATATGACCCAAATAATTCAAAGATGACTTGCCAAATTCACATTTTGAGAGCTTAACATAAAGACTTTTTTTTTCAAAACATCTAGAGCCTTAACATGCTTTAAATTTTCTTCCCATGTTTTACTAAATATAAGAATTTCATCCAAATATACAATGACAAAATAATCAAGAAAAGGTATGAGTACATCAATCATTACTCTCATGAAAGTAGCAAGAGCATTAGTTAAACCAAAAGGCATAACCAACCACTCATACAATCCCTACTTTTTTTTGAAAGCAGTCTTCCATGAATCTTGCTCTGCAACTCTGACTTGATGATAGCAACTATGCATGTCCAACGTGGAAAAATAAACAGCTTCCTTTAATTGATCCAATAGATCATCTATGCGAGGAAGGGGATAACGATTTTTGATCGTTATCTTATTTAGTGCTCGGTAATCAATGCACATTCTGCATGAGCCATATTCCTTTCTCACCAAGATAATTGGAGACCCACATGGTGATGTGCTAGGTCTGATGAACCCCTTCTCGAGAAGCTCCTATACCTGCTTCTTGATTTCTGCATTCTCTAAAGCGGACAACCTGTACATTCCGATGTTAGGCAATGGAGCATCTTGCTGCAAATTAATATCATGTACTATTTCCTTTTTGAGTGGCAGACCTTTAGGTTCTTGAAATAGCATATCATATTCTGAAATAACTTTTTCTAAATTAGCTTGTTGTTTAGCATCACAACCCTCAAATACATTGGTTTTATCAGGTTCCTTTTCCTTTACAACCATCAATAAAAATTGATTGCATGAATTTACAATTATTTTCATTCACCCTGAGTTTATGAGAGTATAATTATTCTTGATTTTATGAGATCTTACAATATATTCGATTCCATCTTTAACAAGTTGATACTTGTTCTCAACTCTATAGAAAATAGATTTTCTATCGTATAAGTAAGGACTTCCTAAAACAATTCCACACATATCCAAAGGAATTATATCTAACTCAAACTCATCTACAAATGCTGACCCAAAAGAAAACCTAAGTTTACATTGTCTAGTCACTTGTAGCTGTGCTTTATCACATAACCAACCTAATGGGTATGGCTTCTTGTGAGGTGTGGTTAGTAATCCCAACTTCTTTAAAATTGCTTTAGAAATTAAATTTACTTGAGAGCCACTATCAAACAAAGTATCAATCTTTTAATGCTTGGAAATAACTCGAATATCAAAAAGCTCATGTCTTTTCCTCTCATTTTCTTCATTATCATTAGATTGTGCAGAATTACTAGTAGATGCTTCAGAATTTTTACCTTTTATACATGTGGCTGCAATTTTTGTTTCATCTCCTGAATTTGACCCCAAATCATTTTTAATAGCTGCAGCAACCTTCTTTTTCTTGCCCTCGAACTTCTTGGGTCTCAGCTCTAGATGCAGGATCCAACAGTGTTCATCATCATGCCCATCCTTCTTACAGTGAGTGCATGAAAACTTGGTCTTTTGTACAATATTTGTCTTCCTCTCTTTCCATTTTTGTTTTCTTTTCTCCTTATTCTTGCTTGTAATGGGTTTGGATGATCCCCCAACTTTTGGGTTCACATTCTTTCCTCTAGTCTCTAGATGTGTAGCTTGAACAAATACCTCATCTATGCTAGTGGGATTAAACATGAGAATTGTGTGCCTTAAGTAACTATGTAGACCACCTATATACTTCAGCAGAGCTTCAGGTGAGTCTAAAAAAATTCCTAGAATCAAAGCTCTTTTCCTAAAGTGTTGAGTGTAACTTTGTACACTTTGTGCTTTTAATTGTGAAAGAGTTTGCTAGCTCATCATGGCTTGTTGCATATAGGCTAGTGGATAGAATTGCTTTTTAATTGTAGAAGCAAATTCACTCCAGACAGAAAGAATCTTACCATGCGTCTTCATGTCAGCTTGTGTCCTGCCTTCCTACCATACCAAGGTAGTGCCTCCAAGGCATAGGCTGGCCAGCTAAATCTTACTACTGTCTGAATCAATGCTCTACACTCTGTAATGAACATCAATCTGTTTAATCCAATTATCCAACTTCTCTACATTCAACTCTCCATCATATATTAGTAATCAAATTTAACATCTAATTTAATGAAAGATGCCTTGTTTTGTTTTCAGGGCTACTAGGAGGTGTTGGAAATTTTTCTTCTTTCCCCTTTCCTTTAGAGTGGTCATGGAGGAGAGATTCTTCTGCTCCTTTATCTCTTTTGTAGTTTGATGCATCTTCCTCTCTACCATTCTTAAATTCTCTATACATTTCCTCTAACATGACTCTCATGGTCATGAAACCATCCATGAACTGAGGGTCTGATTCCAAGGGAATTTCTTTTGACATTTTCCCCCCACGATAGACTCTTCCAATTTCAAAGTTAGTTTCAACCAACTCTCCTTCTCCTAATTTAATCTTTGATCTAGTTAGCATTCAACAACAGAATCCAGCACAAGCTTCTCTAACCTTATTAACCTAGAGCTCTAATACCACTTGATCTAGAATTTATCCAGGACAAAGAATTAAAGGTATTACAGAATCATGTGCATGGATTTTCCTATGTTACTTTATGCAATGGATCGATAAGATTACGAAATACATAGACACTGAGGCAGTTAGATAAAATATAATAGTAAAACATGTAAACACAACAAGTTTAATAAGGAGTTCACCCAATACTCTTGGGCTACGTCTCCTGGTTGAGCTTTCAGTGGTGGCCTCTCTATTATGTTTTCAAAGCAGGGTTTCTTTACAACAGTGAGCTCAATTTGAGCCCCACTCAACATATATGAATCAGTAGGATTTGAGTACATAGACTTTCCTTACAGGTACTTGACCTCTACTGGTCATAGTAGTATGAGCCCAATCTGAAACTCATACATGATAGGCCTATGCCGAGGAGCTCACTTGAACCTCTCAAGATTTCTCTGGAGTGCACAGACTGTTTGACTCTCTCTGTCTTTGTCTGGCTCGATACTGCCCTTAGGTCAGCTCGACTTCTTCTCTTTGTTCTCTACTCTTAGCTCTCTGTGGCTAACTAACTCCTCTCTGTGTGTGTCTCTATCTATCTCTTCTTTTGTTAGTTCATGGCTTTAAGGATAGTCTGCTCTCTGTCGATTTGTTTCCGCTTCCTGACATTTTGGTTTTCCTTCCTCTGTCTGTTCAAACTCCCCTGTTTTGCATCATCATCACTGTGTAATGCTTCATAGGGAGGTGGCCACCTATTCTACAACAGGTGAGTGTTTCAAGTTCCTTGGACACATTTGAATGGCTATTATTCCCTTTTTCTCGAATATGCCTACAAAACACTAATCTTCTGCCAACTCATCGTCCATGTCGGACTTCAAATCCCATGTAATCTTGCTTTACAACCTTGTCAAATCTGGTCATTTTTCAGGACGTGCCTTAGCCATTGATCTGGCCCCCCAAATCCTACAGTTGTCATTCATATCAGGCAGGTAAGTAGCATGACGTTTACCCGTCCGATGTGAGAAGATTTATCTCTCCTCTGTCGAACGTGTGTCACTTAGTGTGTGGCATCGGGTAGGACTCGGCCAAAATTTCTTACCGCATTGAGGCCTTCCGATATCCTGGAAATTTTGTGGAATCCACAGAATCGAATTTATTACTTTTCTGCATTTCATAGCCATTTCGAGTCTGGGCACTTCAAGGCTTTCCTTCACTGGGGGGGTGCCCTGTGATACACAATTAGTGCTTTAGCACTAATCGCGTATCAGAAACCACCCTCGTTTCTTTAATTAGCCTCTGGTTTTGATAATTTGCGTTAGCATGCGTTACCATGGGCCAACAGTCTGCGCGCTCGACCAAGGGTCCTCGTTGCTCTGCGTCGATCAATTGCAACTATAACGAGGATTCCTTCTGATAGCTTGATCCTTTTGAGACTTGAATCTATTTGGCATAATTTAAACGAGTTTATGAAAACTTAGAGAGTGTTTAGGATCCAATTCGGATCACATACAAATAACAATCTCCAAGCATATAACTCCAAAAAAGGACCCTCTAAAGCTATTGCAGTCGTCCACATTTTTGGATAGAGGTTTGGCTCCGAATTGGTGAATGATTTTTTTTTTATGTAGTTGGCTTAAAATACATCAAATGAATGTTGACACCATAAAATATCCCATGGAGAAGGAATGTTTAGACATTCCTGAATAAGAAGAGACATCCCATAGTGTTTCCTCTCTAAGAACGACATCTCCTAGATGTCCCGTATTTGGAAGAGATGTCCTAAGAGATGGAGGGCATCACCAAAATCCTCCAAGGTGTCCACTCATCTCCAACACCAGAAAACACAGGTGATGAGTCCTTCAAGGCTGGTAGGATATCTATATACTTCATAGTTTGTAACTCATTTTTAATCTTGTACCCTCATATATAAAATGTAACAAGGAAGAAAATGTTTTGAGCCACTTCCCTTTAACTCGTGCAATATACGCAAAAAGCCATAGACAAGCATAACAATTAAGAGTGTGCAAAAGTTGTCTGGTGTTCTAATCTAAACTTGATTTGAGAAAATGACAAGACATTACCCATCAAATATCCATGAATCCATATGATCTCCCACATTCCAAATATAATTACCCATAGCTTCTCTACAGTGCTTCTGTGCGCCTTCAAATTTTATTATAGTAATAGGATGAGCCATATGAATTCTAGGTGCTTTTTAGTTATCTCTCTTCAGTGGTATCCACTCTTGAAGCTAACATGGGCCTGCATAAATTGAAGGACATGCCATAAATCATATCATGTATGCTTCCATTATTAAATCAATGATTTCCACTTAAAAAGGAACTCATAAAGAGAACTATAAAATAAAGGAAGATGAAATATACTAAGTTTGATGATTTAGATGACCTTCATCTAAAAGTAGTTCATCATAACAGGCAAAAGCTTTTCCATCCTTCAATCTCAGTTCTTTGGCTGAAAACCAAACACCCCAAAGACCCTCTTCATCGGAGACAACCTAGAAATATTTTAATGATTCAACATGATTTTGAGAACCAAACAAGGCATTTAGGTTGTTAACAAAAAATTAATTCCCAATCAGTGTTTTCTCTTAGCAATGATAGAGAAAATGCTCAAGGATATTACAATTCTAAAGAAAAGGTCAAAGAAGTGAAAATATCCTTGCTAGATCACAAACAAGTTGGGCTTTGTCACGTAATTTCATCCGCTCACCCTTCACCTTATTGTATCATGAATTACAAATAAAAGTAACATCCCATCATGATCTAGAACTAATAATATCTCTTCAATTTGGCCTGTGATCCAAAAAACTAATTGAAAATTGTCACTTCTATTATTTTCACTTGCAAGTCCTTAAGCCTGATCTTCAAGAGAAGCCAATGTCCCAAACTCATTTATCCTTCTATCATCTACATCCAAGTTTCACATTTTGGGGGCAGCTACTGATTTGGTCCTCTTTCTCCTTACCCTCTTTTCTGCTCCCTGTTGTGACTGTAGTGGGTTCTTCACTACAGAATTAAGCACATAACATGGTTACAGTAAGTTTTCTTAACATTCAATGATCTCAACACTCTCAAGTCTACCAATAACTACATAATCACCTAGACTATTGGTAATCCTCCTGTCTACTTGTATGTAAACTATTCTTTCTTTCTGTAATCTAATGGACAAAGAAAAAAATCTAATGTAGAAATCCAAGAGAATTACCTAAAATGATAAAAATATTTCAAAGTACAATGTTTTTCAAACCAACCAAACCATAACCATAACTAGAACTAGCCAATTCAGCCAATTTGACCCTAAAAGAGGATGGTCTGGCCCTTCAGCTGGTTTAGTAACTAGTTCCATATCAAACTAGTTGGTTCAGTACAGAACCAATCCGACAAGCCAATTCAAATGGTTTATATATATAATCAATATTTCATGTAGTTTCTATTAAACTAGTTCATAAATTGATTCTGGGGTAGATGCATCCTTGGAGTCGAAGTAAGGGGTGGGTTTGTTGGACTGTTATCATTTTATAACCTTAGCCAAGAAAATTCATTACCTTTTTTCCCTTATGAACAATCAACCTTTTTTCCATCCATGTAGGATTCCTATTTATTTTTATAGATTCCCTCCCCCTTTGACTGACTTACTTGTAGTTTAACAATTCCCATCTCTTCAGCTGGCTTCAAAATGTTCCATAAGTCTTTGTTCCTTGTGGATTTTTTCTCAAACACTTAGATCTAGATCTGGATCTGGAACTGGGTGTTCCAGCCATGGGAAACCTCAATTTCCCCACTATGTTGTGCATCTATATTCAAGTCATACTAGTAATTTGGATTTCCATCCTACCCATTTTCTCTGCAGCGATCAGGGACTCCATAATAGATTTAGATTCTAGAGCCATGATTATGTTTGAAAATTTTGGGTTCACTCACACAGGGCATGTTGAAATATTTGTAAAAGATGTGGCATGGGTGAGCACATTGCAAGGCCCTGATCCAGATCTCTCCATGATGGGTTTTTTCTTATTATCAGATGAATCTTTGGTGCAAGTTCTAGTAGAATTGGAGGAGAATCCCAATTATTATGTCTTTGACAGTCATTACATCACGCCACTATTAAACTTCAAGGAGATGTGTGTAGACAATACATATAATAACTTATACCCTGTTGTAGATGCCAATGAGTATGGTCTATTTTTTGCAAATTGTTATACTCAGTACAAATTTTCAATGAATGTCCACACCAAAATGTACAATTTGGAGGGCAATGTGAAGCATTTCCTTCCCACAGGTTAGACCCAATTTCCCTCACTTTACTTTTGTTTCTTTGTTTTGTATGTGATTTTCCTTGGGGTTTGGATTTTTTCCTGTGTAAAACAAAGGGCCATGGTGCATAGAATCCATGTTCTTATGTGTGCATTACTCCTGTTCAAAGCATTGAATCTGATCTGCGTAACCGAGGATAAATTGTATGTTAATAAGACAGGCACTTTCCATGGATAGGATATTTCCTTCTATATCTTTGGGTTTTTTAAGGGCATCTTGCTCTTCAATGTAATAGTTCTCATAGGTACAAGTTGGTCCTTTTTGAAGCCTTATCTTTAGGAAAGAGAGAAAAATGTTCTTATGATCATGATCCCATTGCAAGTTTTTGCTAACATTGTGAGCATAGTTATTGCTGAGACTAGACCTTCTACAAAAGATTGGTTTACATGGGAGCAGGCATTTTTGCTTATAGATATTATCTGTTGTTGTGCAATCATTTTTCCAATTGTTTGGTCGATCAAGAATCTCCGTGAAGCATCCAAGACTGATGGGAAGGCAGCTAGGAACTTGGCAAAATTGACCCTTTTCAGGCAATTTTACATTGTTGTTGTCAGCTATTTGTATTTTACAAGAATCATGGTTTACGCCTTCATAACAATCACAGCGTACAAGTTCATGTGGGTGAGAAATGGTGCAGAAGAGGTTGTAAGCCTTTCCTTCTATATATTCACATTTTACAAGTTCCAACCGGTAGACAAGAACCCCTACCTTGTTCTTGATGATGAAGAAGAGGCTGCAACATAGATGGTAGCCCTTCAGGATGAAGATTTTGAGCTTTAATGTAGAAATCTGGATGCCAATGTTTGCTAGACACTCGTAAACTCCAAGGATGAAATAACCTTTCAAATCTGACTAATTCTGCTCACATTTTAGAAGTTTTGTATACCTAATGTGAGGAACCTGTGAAAGCTAAACAGATATGTGATTCAACTTTTTGTTGCATTTTTCTCTTGTTGTGACACACTTTTACTTTATTGAAAAAAATGATTGTGAGGCCAATTCCAACTTTTCAAGCATGGAAAACCATGGAACCATTTGAATACCCATAAAAAGAATTCAATTTTCAATGATGAACTAACAAGAAATAATATGAAATGAATACCATGGCTCTTCCCCCTTATCTCCATTTTCCTCAGATAATGACCCTCCCTCCTATTCTGGAACAAAATCACTAGGACCAATTGTAGGCCTTTCCTTCTTTCAGCCAACAAAATTGGATATCAGAGCTGCTTTCCATATTTTTCTAGCCTTTTAAACTGCATTCAATTCTTGTGGATGTAAAACCATCCACCTCATGCAATTATGGGAGACAAGGAGTTAACATTATGAATATAGGTCCCACAAAGATGCATAAGACAGAACATAGTCTGAAACAAAGATTTTCTCCCTATTGTGACTTCAGTAGTGGGTTCCTCACTGTAGAGTTAAGCACATAACATGGTTACAATAAGTTTTCTTAACATGTAATGATCTCAACACTCTCAAGTATACCAGTAACTACATACTCACCTAGACTTCTGGTAATCCTCCTGCCTACTTGTTTGGAAACTTTTCTTTCTTTTCTTAACTCTAATGGACAAAGAAAAGAATTGAATTGCATAATAAGATAAACAAGTCAAATTACACTTTGAAGAATACACTCAGATAAACTATTGCAATACTTGGGCTCTCTATTCGTATCATTTTCACGTGAAGGCTAACCTCTCTTCTGAATACCAAGACCACTCACCAACAAGGGTAACATAATCCAAACATAAATATTGTAAGACAATTATTGGAAAATGTCAATTTCAACTCTAGTCAATGTCCTCAGAATCTAATGTAAAAAGTCCAAGAGAATTGCCTAAAATTATAAAATCTATTTCAAAGGACAAGGGTTTTCAAAACCAACCAAACTAGAACCAAAACCAGAACCAGTCAATTTAGCCAGTTTGACCCTAAAAGGGGATGTTTTGGCCCTCGTACTGGTTCAGTGACTGGTTCCATATCAATTTGGCTGGTTCTCATTTAGTACAGAACCAGTTCGATAGGCCAATTCAATTGTTCATAAATTTTAAAGCACATAACGAGTTCAATAATCAATATTTTATGTATTTTCTAGTAAACTGGTTCATAAATTGATTCTGAGGCCAATTCCAACTTTTCAAGCATGACAAACCATGGAACCATTTGAATACCCTAATCAAAAGAATTTAATTGTCCATGATGAACTAACAGGTAATAATATGAAATGCATACCATGGCTCTTCCCCCTTATCTCCATTTTCCTTAGAGCATGACCCTCCCTATTGTTCTGGAACAAAATCACTAGGACCAATTGTAGGCCTTTCCTTCTTCCAGCCAACAAAATCGGATATGAGAGCTACTATTTGTATTTTTCTAGCCTTTTGATTTACAACCAGTTGTTGTGGATCTAAAACCATACACCCCTTGCAATTATTGTTATAGCTCCATTTACCACCCTTGGTATTTGGGATGCTTTGGTTATGGCCTAGGGCAACCCCTCCTTCCAGAGTTGGTCCAAATATTTTAAAAACAATGTTTTATTCCCTGTATGCTACTTTGCCATGAGATAAAAGTTTGTACACATGGGTCAGTCAATACCCAACCCATGTATATGTGTTAAAACAGTTAGAAAAAGTAAATTTCCTTAATTATGGGAGGACTGCACTGGTTTTACCTATTGATTACCTCCTAGTGCCCATGGCCCAACTGTTTCCCAACTAAAAAACTAATTGGGAGAAGTATAAATAGACTTCTATGGGAAGGCCTTAAGGAGGAGAAGAGATAGAATTATTATACTGAGATTATCCCTGACTGAGTCTGAAGTATCCCTGTGCTTCAAGCACTTCCCCAAGTTTTAGGAAACCCATGTTTCCTTGAGTGTTGATATTCTCTCACTTGCTTGAGATAACATGGTATTGGTTATGGAAGGAGGTTATTGAAGACTAGGATTGGAAGGATCTGGAGGACGGTTCGACTTAGAGCTGGAAGAAGAAGACTCAGGTGAATTCTCTACATGTTAATTATAACTTTCTACAATAAAACGTAACATTATCTTGTTCCTGATATTAACTTTGTTTATGCATCATATATTGTTGTAATTCATATATGAATTTTATTTTGATGTATAACTAATCATTTGCTTATATGATGTAAAGTTAGTTTCATTAAAATGCTTTGTCTATATGTTGCTATGTATGTTCGAATTGGTTGATTTGTAGATTCGAAGATCATGAGGAGTTGCAGTGGGTCTGAACCCTGCTGGAACTACCCAAATGAAGGACATCCGGGTATGGCCACTATTGCATAGCTTGTTTATATAAGCATGTTGCCTGAGTTGTATGAGTGTTTCTTACTGTAGTTTACTCTTGCTTTGTTGGGGTTCCAACCCAAAGCCTTAGGGTACTCATTCCTGTAACAATTATGGGAGACATGGAGTTAAACATTATCAATATAGGTCCCACAGAGATACACAAGACACAACATAGTTTGAAAAAAATATTTTAGTTGAATAAAACTATATAGTCTTAAACAAATATTTTAGTTGAATACAACTATATAAGGTTGTAGAGCATTGGGAAGGTATGTTTTAATAAATAATTTAGTGATGTTTTAAGCAATAGTTGTAATCTTTTCTTTATTATAAAGTAGGGAAAATGCAACGAGAACGAGTCTAAAATGATCCAATCACTAACAGTTGTCTTCTCTACGTAGGGAAAGGTAAAAGCAGGAAGGCGCAATGCAAAACGAGGATTTGATGAGAAGATAACGACTGTCCCTCCAATTCTAAATAAGGTTCAGACCAGGTCGAGTAAATCAAGGAAGATCAGTCTGGAACGAGATGAAGGACTGCCAGTTCGGAAATACAGGCCGAGTAAAGGAAAGCGTTAACAATTTAGCGGATCCCTCAGGATCTTCGATCCTGAGGGATCGCTACGATCAATCGTTTTGTCGACCGATGAACTCCGCCGTTAATTGTATAAAAGGAGGGTAGCATTGGAAACTAGAGATTACTTTTGGTATCTTTAACTTTCTGTCATGAATTTTATTGTCAGTTGAACTCAAACTATTGAGTCTCTCTGAGACCTAGTTTTGTACTCTCATTGATGCTTTAATATAATATCTTGGTGTTAATTTCTCCGTGCGTCTGAAGTAGTTTACGGCAGTGCGCCATTGGAAGCTTTGGGCCCGGCTCCAACGGACACTGGCTGATTGTACCATTACAATTCTGCTTTGTGTGGTTTGTTTCTCCTAATCTGTTATGGTTGCATGTTGTTTCATATTTATTCATCTGTAGCTTTCCTGTTATAAATCTCTGTAACAAGTTCATATCATACTTTCAGGATTCTTCGCATACTATTGATCTGAGTTGTTTGCATCAATTACAGAATTCATAAGTAGAATATTTCAGCTACAGGTGATTGGGGTTAATGGATTGTTGGTTACTATTGCAGATCGTGTACATATGATTGACGTTTCCTGTCTTTAATGATTTGCTGTTCCATTTGATATATATATGATTGACGTTTCCTGTCTTTAATAATTTGCTGTTCCATTTGATTAAGCTGCAAACCTGTATAAATGATTGCTTTCCTTTTTGTATGTAAGTGTGTGCCAAGGATTGGAAGTGTTGACCTCGCGAGACTTAGTTTCTTTACTGCCGTTCCATTTACTGCTGTTCCATTTACTGCCGTTCCTTTTATTGCTGTTCCATTTCTGAAGTTGTTGTTTCATTCTGTTTTATTGCTGTTCCTTTCGCTTGCGTTTATTGAAGTGGCATGAGAGGAGGTTCAAGACTGTTGTCAGATACAGCAGACGCTATAATGCTCCCAGATCATGATCCATACTCCTTCATTAGTTTCTAGGGGGATAGGTTACTAATTCCATACCCTCGACCGACGAAGTTGCTGCGTGTGTGATTTCTTTATGCAAAAGTAATTTAGCATTAGCATCCGTTTACTCTTGTATTCTTTAGATCTATACTACGAAGCATTATCCTGACAAATAGCCTCAAATTAAGATGTCCTTTACAATAACAAAACGCTCCCGGATTGACTTGTAATGTGAGATAACTAGAGGTGAAAAAGACCCTTGTTACAGCTCCACATTTTGGCGCCGTTGCCGGGGAAGGGGCATAGCCATTTGTTTTTTTAACAGGGTAGTGTGTGAACCTGTTAGGGGAGAACTGGATTTTAAAAACGGAAGGTAAGAACCTGCGTGCGGAGCATGTAAAAGCCCTGCTCCACCGTCCGCTTTCCTGGCAGAATTGATTTAGTAATTTAATTGGAGTGCATGACTAAGCAGAAAAAGCCAGAAAAGAATCAAAAGCCTCCATCCAAAACCGAAAAAGCCAAGGGGTCGGCGACCCTTGGACGAAAGACCTTTATAGACGAAATTTACAAGAAAGCTGGATCTCCGCCATCAGTAGGTTATAGGAAAGTAAACTCTAAACAACCTGCTAGTTCCCTTCAGGCCTCAGAATCACCATCTGAAGCCTTTGCGGAGGTGCACAGTCAGACAGAGGAGCAGGACTTTCAAGAATTTGACAATTCGACTCTTGGACCAGTGCACGAAGGAAATTTTAGCAACCTTTGCGAAGGAGAAGGAGAAACAGGGGAAATCGAGGAACCTAGATCTCCTATTAAACCAAACCAGCCTTTAAATAGTCCAGATAAAGGAAGCGCTGCAAAAATCCTCGTTGAGGGAATTCATTCACCTCAGACAGTAGGGGCCATCATTATCCCTGATAAAGGGAGTGCTGTAAAAACAGTTCCTGCTAAGATTACCCCTCTGCAACCAAGGAATACTCTATTGGAAATTCCTGAAGATTACTGGCATATATTTGATTCCATGGCGCAGAATCAGCCAAATACCCAAACCTCTACTTTGCAATATCCCATAGTAGATTCCGCTGTGAATGCACCAATGAAGGCAATTTCGCTTCAACATATCCCGACGTTTTATGGACTCACATCAGAAGATCCTGATGCGTTTCTATTCGAATTTGATGTGTTATGCAGGGGATACGATTACACCACTGATCCCCAGAAGCTAAAACTGTTTCCCTCTACTTTGAAGGGAGCAGCTCTGAGATGGTTCATGGGTTTAGGTGGTGGAGTCATAAACAATTGGGAAGAAATGAAAGCGGCCTTCTTAAAAAAATATCAGGATTATTGTAGATCAAGAGAACTAAAGGATGAAATCTTTCAAATGTCAGCCAGACCAAATGAAACTTTAGAAGAATATGTAGAACGTTTCCAATATAACTTGCAGAGATCTCCATATGCATCGTTACCTCAGCCCGATAACTTGTTGAAACTTGCATTGATTAGAGGTATGAAGGAGCAATGGATTGAAACGTTGAATATTATGGGAAAAGGGGACGTTTATCAGGAAAATTTTGCTGACATCATTGATCTATGTATCAGGAGCTCAAGAGGCAGCACAAGGATAAAACCAGCAGAATATGATCGCTTCACTAGAGACAATCGAACATCAACAGAAGGAGTATCACGAGTGGAACTTGGAAATCTGTTAGAGAATTTTAAAACTGATATCATGGGGACATTAACTACACAGCTTGATATTGTGCAGGCTAAACAGAAGCAAGCGGAGGCAGAACAGAATCTGGCAATTTTCTGCCCGCGGTGCAGGAAGAAACATAGCCAGAAAGAATGCCCGCTCGATACAGTTCAAATATGTGCTATTTGTACCAAGGACCATCCGACTGAAAGCTGTCCCTCGCTCCCTGGTTTGAAGGCGGTGTACAAAGAAGCAGAAGAGGAACCAGAATCAGCATACTTTATTAACCAGCGTCGTCAATGGCAACCTAGGCAACCTGGTATGTTTCAAGATCCCTCCTCTTCTTTTCAATCTCCGCAATTTAATGCTCAGCAACAGAATATGTGGCAAAATCAGTCTCAGCACCCGTTTTCAAATTGGCCGCCTCAAATGTTTCCTACTCCGAACCCTTGGATGAACCAAGCTGGTTGGCCAAACTTTCCTTATCCTCCGCCATATTGGCCAAATAGTTCATATCCTCCGCAGTGGACCCCTTCCACTTCGCAAAGTTCACCCTGGCAGAGCAACTGGCCAAGATCGACATATCAAACACCAGGATCAATTCCGCTCCCTCAACCAACTCTGCCAGCCTTACAACAAAATCCCCAGCCCAACCTAAGACCGCAGCTCCCAGCCCAACCCAACCCTAACCCAAATAATCGACCAGTTCAATCTCTTCAAATTATAGAATCTTCCGAGATTGAATCTGCTCTGCAGGAATGCAATGATCTTCAGTTGAGATCTGGGCGAATAATAGAAACTGAGGGAGATAGAACCGCTCATATTGAGAACCAGTTACCGATAGAACAGCCGTCACAACAAGAAGAAGTAAGTAAAGACCAGGTTCATCAGCAAGTAATTACATCTTCTCCACTTTTCCCAGAACGACTGGCCATTCCGAGACAAATGCAATATCCGGATTTTGATATTCTGGGAGAACTTCAAAACTTGTATATAAGAATTCCATTCCTTCAGGCTATACAGGATATCCCCATATATGCAAAAACCATAAAAG
Source organism: Pinus tabuliformis (assembly GCA_031772625.1). Classification (NCBI taxonomy): domain Eukaryota; kingdom Viridiplantae; phylum Streptophyta; class Pinopsida; order Pinales; family Pinaceae; genus Pinus; species Pinus tabuliformis. Next base: position 184,905,717 of record CM062820.1, read on the forward strand.
ACCTGTGTAGCAGAAAAACAAAAAGAAATATAACCCTTAACCCTAGAGTCCAGGTAGTCGGCACCTTATCCGACCTCTTATCAGGGAAAGAAACACCAATTAAATATGAGGATCCTGGAAACCCAATTGTCACTGTTCAAGTCCGTGGGCAGACCCTGACCAACGTTTTAGTAGATCTAGGGGCTGCGATTAATATCCTGACAACATCAACCTGCCAGAAGCTTGGAATCACATCGGTAGAGCCTACTTCCACTTTACTAGAGCTAGCTGACCGATCAGTAATAAGACCAGAAGGCACCTTGTATGATGTCATGGTTTCAGTGGACTCTTGGGAATACCCGACCGATTTTCTGGTGATTAATCCAAAAACCCGACTAGATGGACATCCGCTAATTCTAGGTAGACCATGGCTCGCTACTGCTGACGCCTACATTGGATGCCGGCAGGGAAACATGACCATAACCAGAGGACCGGATATCAAAAATTTAATCTTGTACCCGCCAGCCCAGCCAAGCATCACACCTCATATATCGCTGACCAATCTGCGCCCTGCCTCATATATTACTGATAATATTAGACCACCATTAACAGTTCAGGAAGCGCTAGATTTTAAAGATCAAACAGAAGATGATGCCATCAATAAATTCATTAATCAAACAGAATCCACATCGTATACACAATGCTTTATGATAAAAGCGGCATTTGATAACGAATTAGAGGAAGATCCTCTAAAAGATGACAATGACCCAAATATACCTGTAACCTCTGTTGCTAACAGCAAAGTAATACAAATTGAACCGGGCAAAACTTTAAACATTAACGCTAATCTGACACCTGAGCAAGAGACCAAACTCATCCAGCTCCTACGAAAGTATCAGGAGGCATTTGCTTGGGACTATCCCGATATGAAGGGGATTGATCCCCAGCTATGTACACATCATATCTATATCGAGAAAGATGCAAGACTGGTTCGCCAACCAGAGAGAAGACTCAATCCCCATTTAAAAGATGTTGTAAAAGATGAGCTGCAGAAATTATTAGACGTTAATTTTATTTATCCTATTTCTGACAGCGAATGGGTCTCCCCACTTGTGGTAGTACCTAAAAAGAACGGGAAATGGAGGATCTGTGTCGATTACAGAGAATTAAACAAAGCTACACAAAAAGATCACTTCCCTCTCCCTTTCATAGATCAGGTATTGGACACCTTAGCAGGCAAGAAATTTTTTTCTTTCTTGGATGGCTTCAGCGGATATAACCAGATTCAGATTGCCCCTGAAGACCAGGACAAGACTACCTTTACTTGCCCCTGGGGAACGTTCGCCTACCGAGTCTTACCCTTTGGATTATGTAATGCTCCGGCCACATTCCAACGGGCTGTTCTTAGCATCTTCGCAGATTTAATTAATGATGGATTGGAAGTCTATATGGATGATTTCACACCATATGGAGATGACTTTGATCCAGCCCTGGACACTCTCGAAAAAGTCCTAGAGCGTTGCATCGCTACCAGGCTTTGCTTGAGTCACGAAAAATGTTACATGATGATGACAGAAGGACTCATTCTGGGACATTACATCTCAGCAGCTGGCATTCAGGTAGACCCGGCTAAAATTCAAATACTCATGCTTATCCCAACCCCCACTAATCAAACAGAGGTACGCAGTTTTCTTGGTTTTTCTGGGTATTATAGACGATTTATACAACATTACTCACGTATTGCCGCACCTCTACATGCATTAACTGGAAATGTTGATTTTTTGTGGACAGAAAAATGTGATCGAGCCTTCACAGAATTAAAGAAGTTGCTATCTACAGCTCCAGTTCTCAGAGGACCTAATTGGAACTTACCATTCCAAATTTCAACCGACGCCTCAGACATAGAAATCGGTGCAGTGTTGGGCCAAGAAGAAGAGAAAAGACCATACGCTATCTATTACATCAGCAAAAATTTGGCTCCGGCTGAATTAAATTACACTGTCACCGAAAAAGAATTTTTAGCCGTGATACATGCTATTAATAAATTTAGACACTATATTACAGGCTATCCCGTTATTTTGTATACAGACCATTCTGCTATTAGGTATTTAGCAAATAAGCCTGTTACAAATGGAAGAATAACCAGGTGGTTGATCTTGTTGTAGGAATTCGACATTACAATCAGAGACCGACCAGGGAAGGAGAACCCTGTAGCTGATTTTCTTTCACGAATACCAAAATCAGTTGAAACAGCAGCAGTTGAGGACCAATTCCCAGATGAACACTTATTTGCAGTCGCTGTTCAGACTCCCTGGTACGCTGATGTGGCTAATTATCTTGCAGTAGGTAAGCTTCCAAAACATTTAACTCCCAATGAACGGAAACAGATCGTCGCGAAAAGCAATTGATTTTCGTGGGTTGGGGGCTATCTGTTTCACACAGGCGCAGATATGGAAATCAGAAGATGTATTCGAGAAGACGAAATCTTTGATATCTTGAAAGCCTGCCATGACGGGCCATGTGGAGGACATTTCGCTGAACGAAGGACAGCACACAAAGTATTACAAACGGGATATTACTGGCCTACAATCTTCAAAGATGCAAAAAAATTTGTCCAGGCCTGTGATAGTTGTCAGCGTGTAGGACGACCTGGCCCAGCAGACGAAATGCCTTTGCAGCCTCAATTGGTGATCGAACCTTTCGAACGTTGGGCTCTGGACTTTGTCGGACCCATCAACCCCCCATCAAACCAAAAAACCTACATTTTGGTGGCAACTGAATATGTTACCAAATGGGTTGAGGCAGAGGCATTACCCAGAGCTACAGAGGAGTCGGTAATTCAGTTCTTGTTCCATTTGTTTGTACGTTATGGTCTTCCAAGGGAAGTGGTTACAGATGGAGGACCACAATTTGTGGGACATAAATTAGCTGCAACACTCAATAACCATCACATCCATCACAAAATTACTACCCCATACCATCCGCAGGCAAATGGGCAAGTCGAAAACAGTAATAAGATAATAGAGTCAATTTTGACAAAAACTGTTGCCTCACACCGCCGCGATTGAGCCGCCCGACTACCGGAGGCACTGTGGGCTTATCGAACCACATGGAGAAGTACCACTGGCTATTCACCATATCACTTAGTGTTTGGAAAGCAACCCATTTTTCCTATCGAATTTGAGATCCAAACCCTGCGAACTGCCCAAGAAGTCGGATTGGATTTAAGTGAAGCACAGAAAAATCGATTACAGCAAATTAATGAGTTGGACGAAACAAGGCTCGCTGCATTACAGAATACAACACTCATCCAGCAGCAGCGAGCCAAATGGCATGATGCGCTCATCAAAAACAAGATATTTCACGAAGGAGACTGGGCTCTGTTATATGATTCTAGATTTCAGGATTTCCCGGGGAAGCTTCAGACTCGATGGTTGGGACCATACGAGATTCAAAAAGTCCATGACAATGGGACCCTTACTTTGATTACAATTGATGGATCTGGATATACATTTAAGGTAAACGGCCACCGAGTTCGTCTGTATCGCAAACCGCTCACTCGGGAATCATTTTGCCAGCAGTTACGCCAAGATACTAACATCAAGATTATGGGAGAGGAAGCAAAAACTTCCTCCCCTATAGATTGGTAAGAAGTTCATTCTTTATTACCACATTTTGTATATAAAATTGTAAATTTTGTATATATGTTTCAAGTGTGTGTTTTGCTGTTCCTTTTCAAAAGGAATAGCACTTGTGTGTTTTGCTGTTCCTTTTCAAAAGGAACATCACTTGTGTGTTTTGTTGTTCCTTTTCAAAAGGAACAGCACTTGTGTGTTTTGCTGTTCCTTTTCAAAAGGAACAGCACTTGTGTGTTTTGTTGTTCCTTTTCAAAAGGAACAGCACTTGTGTGTTTTGCTGTTCCTTTTCAAAAGGAACAGCACTTGTGTGTTTTGCTGTTCCTTTTCAAAAGGAACAGCACTTGTGTGTTTTGCTGTTCCTTTCCAAAAGGAACAACACTTTTTGAATTTTTGCTGTTCCTTTTCAAAAGGAACGGCACCCTTGAGTTTTGCTGTTCCTTTCCAAAAGGAACAACACTTTTTGAATTTTTGCTGTTCCTTTCCAAAAGGAACAACACTTTTGAATTTTTGCTGTTCCTTTTTAAAAGGAACAACACTTTTGAATTTTTTTATCCTTTTTTTTAGAAGGAGCAACATTTGTGTGTTTTTTCAATTCTTTTTTTTTTTTTTTTAGAAAGCAGCATTTGAGTGCTTTTGTTATCTTAGGACATTGCATCAAAAAGAACCCTCCCACCCTCCCTTGTAAGAAAGAAATAGTATGCCCTCGTCCTTTCTATAAGAAGAAAACATTGTCCCGAGGCCATAAGTAGCAGCTATATATTTATGCAACAAATATAAAAGGCATGATATATCAAGATCAGCACATCATAAATCACTATCTATAACAGCCCTAGTATTGATGCAACAAAGGAGGGAACCATACACTCATCATTATTTCAGCCATAAGTCTCACCTCCTCTGCCCTGTTGGAAAACTTCATCATGTTACGTTCCTACAATTTTCTTTATTACTACTTGGAAATAAGAATAGAAAATTTATATCTTCCTATTGGGATAACAAGACTTCTTCCGCCATTCCCACTCTTAAGGAGGGCTGAACCACCCTTATGTGTAACTATACAAGAGCAAAAGTCCATCTCAAAAGAAAAAAGCAGCAGCAGAACCAAAAGACATTATTTGTCAAATGCAGGATAGGGGGTTTCATTAAAGAACCAGCCTACTATGATCATAAGATTGGAAGCAAAGTGGCATTCCCATCATGGCCACCACACCAGGGATATGGTCCAACAGGTTCATTATATAAACAAACCTTGGAACAGGGGGTCTCATCACGAGCTAGCCTGCCCACGTTTCGCGCCTCTCTGGTGAATGGCGTCATGGTTATCTGGTTACCAAGCCAGCATGATGGCCTGCATGTTGACAAGAATTGCTCTTCAAAACTACACAAAGGACTATGGTTCCGGGGTGAAATAAACAACTCTGCCACGGTTATAAACACCGGTCAGCAGCAGAGCTCTGTTAATGGTATCGGAGTCAAAACATATACACCAATTTGGATCTTATTAAATATTTCTTTCTATCCTCGTAATAATTATATCTTACACCTTAATGGATACGTCACATGAACATTTATCATTACCAATTATGGCAAAGGTATTGACTATGACTATCTCAGACTTTCCATGGGTGCTAGACGTCCTATCCTTATGTTCTGCATCACATCACGAAGGCTTATGTTAAACGCGATCTATCCGTCGCATCGATCTCGGTATTTCTCTGTCTAATCTGAAACATGGCAAAACTTTATAAGCTGTTCCATTATGACTCGGTGATGGGATGACCGCCTTCTTCTATTTGACGGCTGAGGCAGCCTATCATTTCGCGCGGGGGGGAGGTGACTTCATTACTCCGCCGGCCATGTGTTAACACATCATTCGGAAATGATATGATACGGAGGTACGATATGCGTTAACGGCATGACAATGCTATTTTTCGAAAAAGTTGTTATTTATGATCAATTATTCATGCATGCTCTGTGTCTTTTCTTTTTGCCGCAATTACGTTCTTTGCATTGCTATTCCATCTAGACCCTGAAACAGAACCATGGGGGGGAAATCTATCAGAAGCGAGCCGAGCGAGCTCATAGTCTCCGAAGCCGCTCGGAAGATCTTAGAAAAAGCAGGGTGGTTAAGTTATTTTGGCCGCCTGCGCAAATCAAACGAAATAGTGGCCATGGAATTCCTGCAGAATTTGCAGGAAGAACACTTAGTGGTAGGTGGGAAGCAGATAGCAGTCACAAAGGAAATAATCGCGGAAGTAACCGGATTACCAGACTTAGGTCCAATATGGACGACAAAGAAAGAAAGACTGCAAAAGATCGTAGAACTCTTCCAAGATGAAGGGCAGGAGCTGACAGTGAAGGGAAAAGGAGTGCTGCCGGCAACACTGGGAGAACCTTGGAGCGAACTGGAAAAGGTAGTACAGAGCTACATCACCTGCGAAGGATGAAAAGATGTGGTAAGGCCGCGTCACCTTAAGCTCTTAGCTATGTTAAAAGGAAAATGTGCTGTGAATCTCCCTGCATTGTTAAATTCATTGTTGCATGATACCTCTCGGAGCCTGAAAAAGGCACACCATGAAGACGCAGTGGTTAGCCACCACGGGCTGATCCGCCTGATAGTGACATACAGTCTCGCTCGGCAGCAGACTAGCTGGCGGGAACTTATTACAGCAATTGAAGGGGAAGTAGCATCACCATCCCCAAAGACGAAGCACCCCGCTAGCACCTCCGAAACACCTAAAAAACCCAGAGAATCGCCAAAACCTAAGCAACCCTCGGGCACAACCGAGCAAGCGAAGAAACGCATAAAGCTAGGGAAACAAAAATGCACCCCTGAAGCAACTAGACATGCAGAAAAACATAAGGAATTGGACGCAGAAAGACGTGCTACCTTAAAGCGAAGGTATTCCTCTGGCACAGAAGAACAGGTTGAAAAATGCAGAAAGGTGGAGGTGGAAGAACAGGTGGTCAGCACACCCGAACAGCCCAGGAGGCCTAGAAAGTCAGTTTGGTTGGCAAAGATAAGAGGTAGGTTGGAAAAAATCCAGCCAAACATAGGCGAGCCGATTGAAATAATAGAGGACCCTCCAGCGCCAGAACAAATACCTGGGGAAAACCTGGAACAAACAGAGAATGAAGTAGGAGCTGAAGAAGGGGATAGGGATGACGACTCTGCGGCCGAGACCAGCTATCCAGAGGCAGCTACCGAGCAACCAATTCGGGAGAAGGAGATGGAACAATTGGGGGGTAGCCATCCATAAAACCCTGTGGAGGAAGAAGAGCTGGCCACCATCTTGGCCAGCCTTAGAGGTTATCCTTCACCCTCCAGTCCGGCAGAGCCTCCCGAAGGACCTTCTGAGGAAGAGACGCGTGACGAATTGCATGATGGGATGGCAAGGGAAGAAAACCCCCCTGTCATTGACAAAGAAAATCTGAATACCAATCAGGAACAAGCCGTTCCCAAAACACCAAAAGGAAATCCACCCGCTGATGGCGGGGGGGATGAAAATGTTTGTCGGGAACAGGACGTTCCCCGAATGATAGAAGAAACCCTCGATGAAAGAGGAGTAGAACTGAGGGCCGCCCATGTGCCCACAGCCGAGGCAAAAGAAATTAAGAAGTTGAGAAGAAAGCAACAGAAATTGCTGAATATTATAGCCCAGCTTCGGCAGAAAATTCGAAGTCTGAAAGCCAGTTTGAGAATAAAGAGGATTGTAAGAAGAAAAAGAAGGACAAATACAGTTGGGTCCTCTCAGAGAGGAAGACAGAGCACCTATAGGCATCTAGTAGGTCGATACTCTGCTAGCAAACCTGCAGTTGTTCCAATTAATACTGAGGAACAAAATACTGTTCCATCTGGAACAGAGCACCAGAATGTCGTTCCTATTGACATAGAGGAGCAAGCTGATATTCCAAACAGCCCATTAGAACCAACTGCCGTTCCAATTAAAACTGAGCCACAAGACGACATCCCAGTTACAGAGGGACCACCGTACCCCTTTATACATGTCAAGAAGGGAGGGGAAAATAGAGCAGTTCACACTGAGACACCACCTTCAGGGAGAATTAAGCGACGAAATGTAAAGCTTCAGGCGAAACTTCCTGCCTCCAGGGAATCATGGGAAAGGGATCCAAAAACCAAGGCCTTGCGCCGCGAGATACGACAGGCCCAACAGGAGGCTGAACAACTACAGGAACAAATGATCCCTCGAGAGAAATATGAGGAGCTGCAGCAGGAAGTTGAGCAGAGGATTCCTCGAGAAAAATACGAAGAATTGCAGCAGAGGGCTGAGCAGTTAGAGGAACAAAGGATCCCTCTGGAAAAACATGAAGAACTGCAATAGCAGCTGCGAAACATGAGTGAATCGGAGAGTCGGGCTTTTGAAGGATGGCAGAAGGAACAGGAAAAGGTTGCTAAGGTAACACGTCGACTAGATGCTGTTATTAAACAATTGGACACTGTATGTTCGTTGTATGATGATGTTTTGACTTGCAGGGCCCCCGCGAAGAATTATGCTTTATTCCTCCTTGAAAGATACTTAAGATTGAACATAAAAGCTGTCAGGGCAGGTGCCCCCATTCAGATTAACACTGTTAATGATTTTATTGATTGTTGCAAACATTATGGGGTTAAGGTCCAACGATTATTATGCGAATTTTATTTGCACAATATGGTGCTTGAGCAGGAAACTGATCTAAACCCTGGCCCCTTTGTGGGGGATATACAGCTGCAAGCCTTTGTTTCATTCGGGGTCAACCAGTTAAAATGGCTCAGGGCTTACAATGCCTTTCAGAGGCAGGAGCACAGCCTAGATCTATGGGTCAGGGCTGAGCCTCAAGATCCAGTTCGCCTATGGCAATCACACAAAAGCCTTATGAGAAACCCTGGCGTTATAAAACTACTAGGACCCATGCATGAGGAGTTGATCCGAAATAGCTTAGAATACTTCCTGGTTATTAAAGATTCCGCCTTGGAGGCTGCCAAATTCCGTTATCGGATTTCCACCCCAAGCATCCAGCTCAGGGAGCCCTTCAGATATGAGAACTTTGAGCTGGCTGCTGAACGATTGCCTTTTTATGGCTAGTGCATTCTGCAAGCTGGACCATCATGGTTAGGATATCGGTTCCGTAGCCCAATTATCTGGCACCCTGCACCGGGATACCAGGCCTTGTATGATATGCCTGCAGATCAGTTGCATTATTTCTTTGATAATCTGGTTGCCTATCATGGTTGCAGACCACCTCATGAAGTACCCTCTCCAGCCTATTCTCTTACTGCTCTCCATGTTAATTATAACGTTTTCATGAGGCCATGAAACAGAGTAAGTCGGGGGGTGTGTAGAGCATTGGGAAGGTATGTTTTAATAAATAATTTAGTGATGTTTTAAGCAATAGTTGTAATCTTTTCTTTATTATAAAGTAGGGAAAATGCAACGAGAACGAGTCTAAAATGATCCAATCACTAACAGTTGTCTTCTCTACGCAGGGAAAGGTAAAAGCAGGAAGGCGCAATGCAAAACGAGGATTTGATGAGAAGATAACGGCTGTCCCTCCAATTCTAAATAAGGTTCAGACCAGGTCGAGTAAATCAAGGAAGATCAGTCCGGAACGAGATGAAGGACTGCCAGTTCGGAAATACAGGTCGAGTAAAGGAAAGCGTTAACAATTTAGCGGATCCCTCAGGATCTTCGATCCTGAGGGATCGCTACGATCAATCGTTTTGTCGACCGATGAACTCCGCCGTTAATTGTATAAAAGGAGGGTAGCATTGGAAACTAGAGATTACTTTTGGTATCTTTAACTTTCTGTCATGAATTTTATTGTCAGTTGAACTCAGACTATTGAGTCTCTCTAAGACCTAGTTTTGTACTCTCATTGATGCGTTAATATAATATCTTGGTGTTAATTTCTCCGTGCGTCTGAAGTAGTTTACGGCAGTGCGCCATTGGAAGCTTTGGGCCCGGCTCCAACGGACACTGGCTGATTGTACCATTACAATTCTGCTTTGTGTGGTTTGTTTCTCCTAATCTGTTATGGTTGCATGTTGTTTCATATTTATTCATCTGTAGCTTTCCTGTTATAAATCTCTGTAACAAGTTCATATCATACTTTCAGGATTCTTCGCATACTGTTGATCTGAGTTGTTTGCATCAATTACAGAATTCATAAGTAGAATATTTCAGCTACAGGTGATTGGGGTTAATGGATTGTTGGTGACTATTGCAGATCGTGTACATATGATTGACGTTTCCTGTCTTTAATGATTTTCTGTTCCATTTGATATATATATGATTGACGTTTCCTGTCTTTAATAATTTGCTGTTCCATTTGATTAAGCTGCAAACCTGTATAAATGATTGCTTTCCTTTTTGTATGTAAGTGTGTGCCAAGGATTGGAAGTGTTGACCTCGCGAGACTTAGTTTCTTTACTGCCGTTCCATTTACTGCCGTTCCATTTACTGCCGTTCCTTTTATTGTTGTTCCATTTCTGAAGTTGTTGTTTCATTCTGTTTTATTGCTGTTCCTTTCGCTTGCGTTTATTGAAGTGGCATGAGAGGAGGTTCAAGACTGTTGTCAGATACAGTAGACGCTATAATGCTCCCAGATCATGATCCATACTCCTTCATCAGTTTCTAGGGGGATAGGTTACTAATTCCATACCCTCGACCGACGAAGTTGCTGCGTGTGTGATTTCTTTATGCAAAAGTAATTTAGCATTAGCATCCGTTTACTCTTGTATTCTTTAGATCTATACTACGAAGCATTATCCTGACAAATAGCCTCAAATTAAGATGTCCTTTACAATAACAAAACGCTCCTGGATTGACTTGTAATGTGAGATAACTAGAGGTGAAAAAGACCCTTGTTACAGCTCCACAAAGGTCATCAAGCATCTTTCCTTCTTTCACAAACAATAATCAAAATGTTTCTAAAGACCCTAACAAATTAAGCACAATATGACATTCGGAATGGAAGGATAACTATACATACTGCATGCATTGATTATAAGTTCGAGGAGGCACATACAGAGCATTCCTGGCTCAACAATATTTATGGAGAGAAATTGCCTCTTTCAACTTGGTTTCCTCCTCTTTCGTCAATTCATCCATGTTCAATGAAGAATCAATAACATTTCACCTCGTGTCACAAAAATGTCAAAAGGAAGTTTTAATGAGATTCTTGAAGCTTGCATTGATTATAAGTTTGAGGAGGCACAAACAAAGCATCCTCGGCCCAATAATATCCATGGAGAGAAACTGTCTCTTTCAACTTGGTGTCCTCCTCTTCTGTTCATTCATCCATCTTCAATGAAGATCAATAACATTGCACCTCTTGTCCCCAAAATGTTATAAGGAAGTTTTAACGAGATTCATGAAGACCAAAACTGAAAATCCTCCATATATTACTTATAGTTGACATTTCAGAATGTCTTCTACTTATTGAATATAACCAACAAATAGTACAATGATACCTTTCTTTGCATTGGACTTTAGTTCAACAAGGAAGTGAGGATCTCCAAACCTGATAAGTATATAATTTTACATAAAGAAGAGGCATTTGTCGATTCATCCTACTGTAGTTCTTTGCTACACGACAAAATATCTCTAAAACATACTCAAAAGTGGTGGACACCATAAGACACCTGTGAAATGGAGCTCTGAACTTCTTTAATTGCTTCACTCTTCTTACACAGGACAACAAAATCCTCGTAAACAATTCCTACATTTTGAGCCCAACTTTCAAGGGCTTGATGGGATGGAACAACAAGAGCCACACAATAGTTGTGTAATGGATCTGCATGTAACATGATATTGTCCAAATAATGGCCATCTAGGAAAGAGAAACTACCTAGAGCATATTAAGCAAGCAGAAATTATAAACCCTTGAAGAAAGTTGAATATAAGAAAATGAAGTGTTGTCAAATATGATAGATGATGAAATTTGATGGTGAATGATTCCTAAGAAAAGTATTTTTATGTTAAATTTGAGGATGAGGCTTGTAAATGCTTCAACAACCACCTGCCAACTTCATCCCAATAGCCAAATAACGAAAATACAATAGAGGAAAAAGAATTTAAACTCAAATAGAAAAATAAAAATGCCACACACAGCGTTTCTACTACATTTCCAACTGAAAACAGTTTTACAATATTAAATATTAATGGAAACAACACAAATTTTAACAAAAAATTCCCAACTTTAATCCGAGAAGCATAAATCTTTAGCAATCTAAGAAAACATACAAATTTAATGTCAAAACAAAAATATGTTATTTTTCTATAAGATGGGCTCCTATAAAGAAATGCCAACCCAAAGAGGATGCCCCAGTCCTTTCGTGCTATTTTCATCTGTGCATACATTAAACTATCCATGCAAACATTTGCATAAATGTAAACACATAAAAACTAATTTTAATGCACTTTAAAGAGTTTAGAAATGAAATGAATGCAAAGGATTACAGCATGAGACATTAGATAACATCCTTATTGATCTTCCTTTCTTAGTTTGAATTACTGCCTCACTGGAATGTTCTTGCATTATTTTAATTTTTGTCAACTAACAAACAGCAAAAACAATTATTGATGTACCAAATCTTATTTCTAGTCATCAATAAATTGATTAAATCAACTTATTGAATAAACTCACATAATGGACACAAAAATCAATTTTTCCACCCACCATCTAAGATGGTTGATATATGCTCAACTCAAGGTCAAAATGCAGGCATGTCTAGGAAGGCTGAACACTGATTTAGTAACTACATGATTGGTAACTTGAAATCATGCAGAAACAAAACTGATATATTAACCCCTATAGCCATAGAAGGAAAACAACTCCAAATTGTGCAAAGAAAAACAACTCCAATTTCTATAGAATAAAATAGGCTCATGTTGTCATCAGTTCACAACATCAAGGAATTCACTCTGTTGCTTCTACATACATGACCATTAAAATAAATTTGAAAGATATAGTCCTTTGCTTGTCTTCTAGATGAGGAAGGATTGGTGGAGATGACATGGCTTGGACAGTTTTGAATTTGGAATCTGATGTTTACATTAATTATCTCACTTTCTATCTCATGATTGGCTTCCAAAGCCCCAAGGTTTAGCTCAATTTCTCGAGTTCCCATTGCTAAAGTACCTCACCAATGGGAGGTCGCATGGTCAATTCTTCTTGATGCCCTTGGGGTTAGGCTCTGCTAATAAGCTGATGGGATGTGATCCCTTTGGATTGATCTACCTGGATATTTCCTTGAAAAAAATGATTGGCTTCCACAATTAGCTTTTGAAGCTCCCACATTTGATCGACTGGCATGAAAAAAAAGTGTTTGCAATATTCTAATCTTGTGATGGTTTGAAATCCTTAAAAATTATTTCTAATCATGGGGTTTCCTACAAGACCATTCCATCTTGAAATCATGTGTGGATATCAAGATACCTTTTACTGTTACATATCATCCTAGCTTGAACCAGCTACTTAATTCGATTATGTTCATCTTTTAGCTACAAACTATAACATAAAACCTGGTGGATGCCAAACATCCCTACTTTTTACTCTTTCATTAGTAAGATTTTACAAGGGTATCTTCTTTGTTTGTAAGAGATTCTAATGGAGACTGATCAAACAATACATCGACTAAAGTTGTTTAGCATCTAAGTTTTCTTTGAGGTTAGTAACAGCTACTGGACTTGCAGCTTTGCTCATCCATACTAGGTCAGGGTGGCAAGGTTGGAAACAGTGCAAAATATGACAGACAGATAAGGGCTTTAATTGACTCAGAAACTGAGATCACAAATTCAATTCCAGTAGAGAGACATAGAACAAACAACCATTAATTTCAGCCAAACTCATGAATATTTACACTTTTCTTAACACACCCAATAGAGCTCTCAGAAGTAGCAAATGGGCACTTGGTTCACTGTGAGATAAAAAAAATATTAAACTTCTCAACAAGGTTCCTCTCTCACTCAGTTGTGCCCACCCAAATGACATATTTCGAATGGATGTGGTACGGTGCAAGATCTGGGTGAATTTGGTAGAATAAATACTCCTTGGACCTGGCACCTAAGTGGAAATAAGCCCATGTTATGTCGTGCAGCCAACCCCAACACTAAAAGGTGTTTCTTAAAGAAAATTTGAAAACAAAAAACTAAGTAAAGAAGCCATGGACGCTAAGATATATAAAAATCTTCATCAACAACTAAGAAGGATGAAGAAGTACCCCATAAGCTAGGGACAGACAGTGAAGGTTGCCACTGGTAATTACAACAGTTGTTTGATGTGCATATACATATGCCTTTGTCCTGCTGTAAGTGAAAACACTTGTAAATTACTTCAGTTGAGACAACCAACAACCATCCCATTTTTCCTGAGATATTGGCAACTAATTGTGGACAATTTTCAAAATATACTGTACAATTGCTTACCCAAAGGAACAACTGAGACAGTCAATGGAATCATGAGCAGTGTTTTCCTTCCATAGTGGTCTAAGAGATCCCCATGATGGGTGTCACCAACATTGTTCCAATGCCTGATATTTGTTACATGCCAAAAAAACTTCATTTTTCAGTGGATTAAGAAAACTAATTCTATTAAAAGCTTCAAAGTTTTTTACTAATATAAAATATCAACCGGTATCTACAAGCAATGAAATTTAAATCCAAACAGGAAACAAAGTAGGCCTGGCAGTAACATGAGGAAATAAAAAGCCAATACCAGGTGGCATAATAGTCCACAAACCAAAACCACAAAACCACACATAATGCGAAATAGCATAATACAAATCTCCAAAACTTTAATCATGCTCTAATGAATTATAAAATTGGAAGAAAGTTTCTCTATACCAACTACCAAGTAAAAACTGAGAAAATTGACCCATCAGGAAAATCAAATACAAAATCTCTAGATTACAGGACTTCAGGGAAACTTTTGTTCACTTGATTTAGTCATTCAAAATGAAGATTCATAGATTTTTTCAGAAAACAATTATTTTACTCAAAAATTCACCAAGAATTTCTAAACATCAAGTGAAATCTTTAAATTTTAAAGAAATATCACCATATGGTATCTAATTTTAAGGTAAAACAACACTTATATGGGTACCCAAAATTATCCATGCAAGAGGCCTTCCATGTTACCAAATCTCACCAGGAATTATTAAAACAAGGGTCACATATAGTTTTCAAGGCATTAGGAAAATTCAAAAACCCACCATCAAACTGTAAATTCTCATCCTTTCTTCAACTCCTGGACTGTGTTTCAAGTTAATTGTAATGTGGAGAGTTCACACAAGACATGTAGAGGAAGTTTCCAGGAATAAGAACAAAATTTAGCTCACTGTATGTTGTAGTCCAAAGAGGTATATAGCTTGGCTGCATTGTTCAACATGAGGGCAAAGAGCAGACATTGTAACGTCTATGAGAGAAGGGACCGCCATGGAAATAGTAGTGAAGTGCAAGAACAAGGTGAATAGGAGGTGAGCCATCAATCCCTAACATTCATGCCAACAATTATGTGTCATCTTCCCTTCAAGAAATATATCACTACAATGCTTATACCCAACATTGTTTCCTCACCAGTTACAACACTGCATATATCACGACAACACTTGGCCCAACACTGTTTCCTCGCCAATTACAAAAATGAATGCATGGGAACTGCATGAAATGAATAAGTCCTTCTCTTGACACTAAATGTTGTCGAGTTTTCTGCAAACAATTGAGCACATTATGTCTGTCCCTGGGCTATAAAGTTGAAAGTGATGATTCTCTACTTTGTTTTTCACTAAAACAAATACCTGAAAAAGCTGAGAATTTGGAGGATGCAACTATGGATGGCTTATTAGTGGAAACCAAGAGCATTGAAAGGTTGTCCCCCACACGTGTCCTGCACCTTTTTCATGAAGGTGGCATCACAGAGAGATAAAGAGCACCATGAAATTTGGATTTAGGTGTTGTTTATTATATTCATCTAATTTTTTTACTTGGTATTGAAGATGCTGATTCTTGGCATGTGATCTCAGTGTGTTGGTTCATGGATGGTGCAGGTCAGGGCCTGTTGTTTTGAAAGATCCTTTGTTAGATATTTTATTTGACATCCATGCATTATTTTATCAGTACTTGACATCCATGCATGGAATGACCTTTTCCTCCTGGGGGAGTAAAAAATGGTCAACATGAACAGTGGAGTGTTAGTTGAGCAAGGGACAGGTTCCAAGAGACAACCAATTATAGTGCTTAAAATCAGGCTAATTTTTAGCATCCCATAGCCACCAAGAGATAGGTGTCAAATTAGAGTGAAAAGGGTACACAAAATTTGGATGTGAACAAATTCAAAAAGAAGACCTATCCCCAGACACCTGACAAAATGCTCGTTGAATAGGAAAATGGTAGTGGGGTAGAGCTAATAGGCATAAATGGAAATGAAGGAGACACAAAGGAGTTTTCATGGGTCACGTGGGCTTTTTCCTTTTTAAATTTTTTCAATAGAGTGGGAGTTTTTGTGGCATAAGAATTAAAATTATAATAAGGGCAGTTACAGGCCTTGCTGGCTCATATGATTATGATGCACATTCTTGCAAGAATAGCATTTATGTGACCTGTTTTTCAGGATTTTACCATCAAGGGTATTATGAGGCAGAAAGTACTACAATATGGGTGTAAGTAGCTCAATGGGTTGATATATAGGTGATTTGGATACCCATTTTAAGGACATTTAGCTATCATTCTCCATAGAAAATTCACATGGTTTTTGTCATTTTATTGTTTTTGATAAAATAGAGGTGTGTCATATGGCTATGGGTGATTGGTTGAGTGAGAACACGTGTAGTGCATTTAAGAGTGAAATATTGATTGTGGCTTTGTTCTTTTAGGTAGTCAAAAGCATGTATCGCAATGATGGAGACTTCACAGTATTACATGGATCAATTTCAACAGATCTATAGGGACTTATGGGTTCAATGGCTGATAAAAACACATGAGATCTTTATGCCAAGATTGAAAATTCCTAGTGAGAATGAACATATAATCACTATATAAGTTTATGCCAATGAGAACTCAAGTGGTTGTGTTTTAATCCCACCTTCCTTAGTTGCGGCCCTATAGATAATAGGTCACAGATTGTATTTCACGGGATTTACCTTCAACAAGGTTTTTATTTTCTGTTAAACTACAACAATGCACCAAATGACTGTGCCCTAATTAGTGATATAACTGGTATGGCCCTAGTCCAATGGCTGGTAAAAGTTGTGATAAGAATGAAATTGAATGGAGATTGGAAGCTTATAAATATCAAGCATGAAAGATTTCATCATAATTCCATCATGGTGACTGCAATGAGAAAATTATCTACGCCCCTTTTTAAGCTATTTGGGTGAACCTTTTTAATTGCTATAGTCTCCACTGTCTCTAAGCATTTAGCTTGGGTAAGGGAGAACACTTTCCACATAAATATACAACCTGAATAGAGAATTTTGGGAGCTACCTCACATAGAACTTGGTAGCAATTCGGAATTCCAACATCTCTATCCACTTTATCAATCTAACAAATAAGATTTTCTAGCAAAAAATCACAAACAATGTATATTTACATAAAAAAATTGCAGGCTTTCGAGTATTAAGTGCAAAAGAAATCAACAAAAAATATTTTACAGTAGCTCTAGTCATCATCAGATAAGTAAATGACACTTGGAGTGTCACTATAGTGAGCCATAGAATTAGAATTTGGTTGTGTTGTAACATGAGTAAATTTGGCACTTAAACTTTCAGAGAACAAGAAGTTGTTTCTATTCTGAGAATAGGAGGACTAGATGCATTATTTCCATAATGAAATGATGGTCCAACATCACCATTATTTTCGAAGAAAACACCTTCTCATTTGACTTGCTGCATGCTAGTGTTGATGAAATTTTCTACAAAACTACTGCTATTGGTATGTTGAAAATTAGAAGACAAAAGGTGGGGCATGCCTAGTGTTTTTCTACGCATGCCACCAATGGTAATGGAAATGGACACTATTAATTTCCCAATGTAATGTCAACAACACCTTATGTTCCTACTTCCATCACACCACTCACACTAACCATATTGAAGTTTTCACACTGAGCACTTCCCAAAGAAAATGAATTGTGCAAAAGGGAACCTAACTAGCTTTGGTGCAATGCATTTCAACCCAAAATCATTGATCCAAAATTCAAGTTTATGAGAAATAATAAAGTGACCAATTTCATGTTGTTGTAATAATTGAGAGGTGAGAGAATTCACATTGGGAAACATCTAATTTGATATTATTATTCGAGTATTCCTTAACTTGTAGTTTTGTTTCAGTCACAAATCGATGCACAACAATTGACTCTGGACATGCCAAGGAGATATGTCAGGGATGGAAAGATTGTGGGGTGAGGAATTTCCTTGTGATGCTTTTCCAAGTTGAGTATTATGCATTAATTAAGGCATGAGTAGGGACCTATGAACCTACAGACCAAGCATCAGTATGTGTGTTGTTGTGTAAGGAAAACATTCCACCAGCTTCCCAAGAGACCAAAACCAATGTTGTTTAAGAGTGTAAGTGAAATGCAGCCTCCAATAAAATCATGGTACCATGTTGAAGCTAAGGTATTCCAAATCTCTTCCTCCCAATAATGTTCCCTCTAGGCTTAGTGTGGGTGGTGTGATCAACATACCAAGAAAAAAGGGCACTATTACTCCTCACATTTGATTAATAATGGTTTCATCTCTTGTATATATTTGGGGGAAGAACTATGGTATTGTTCTAGCAATACATCCTAATGAAAATCCAAATGTTGTTCCAATGAGGAGTAGTGAGTGAAGAAACTATTGTTCCTTTCTTATGTTGTAGTTAACACTAGAAGTCAAATTAGGCATGAATAATTGAGTTGTTTGTGCCAAAGGTTCTCCAAAAATAGTGCACACAGAATAGATCCCAATCATGACCTAGTGCATTAAAAGTGCAATTTCTCCCAAGGAAGTAGCCATGTATGTAATAAATGTGTAAAATGCCACCTTGGACATCAGAATTAGAAGTACTGGAGTAGCAAGATGAATAGCTTGCAGTTGTTCCTCCATATAAGAAATGACTATAGAAAATGGATTGTATCCTTTGTGATGAACAAATCTCAACATCAAAAGAGATCCAATAATTTGAGAAGTTGTTATTGCAAATGCTGCTACTTACACTTTGGGAAGCCATACCAATTACTATGACTAGTCATGCATAACCTTAAAGTTGCATTATTATCCTTATCATGTCATCCATGTATTTTAGATATCAAACCACTATGCCACTTGTTAACTTACCATGAATTTTGAGGGTATGCTAAAGCTTGGAGTCACATGAGCTAGAATAAATAACTTTCTTTGAGATCAATGAAGAAAAGGGTGGTGTAGCCATAGTCCCAATAGTGCATTTCAAAAATAATGTTTTCACATCAATAAGATATTGGCATAAATTAGTGCGAGTTTTGTTCAATTTCAATAAGAGGGGGCTTATAACATCGAAAGGGTCAAATTTAAAAATGGCTTGACAAATATAATATCATTTGGGTTCGTGAAGCAAGGTTCAGTATCAAATATTATCCATGTATTAGTCCATTCACCAAAAAGAGTTCCTAAGGGGCACTAATCTCCAATATAAAGGGCCTAAGTCATTTCATATAAAACCTTATTTTAAGTTTGTAGGTAAACTTATGACAACCAAACCACCAAAGCAAGCTAGAATGTTTACCAAATGAATTATTTTGGCAAGATATTTCCCATTATCACTATGCAACAAGTATGCCCTTTCTAATATGAGAATATTACAATGCAATGCAATTGAATTACAACACCTAAAAATATCCCTTTAGTTGAGAAGTCATGGTTGACAATTATTTGTTGTGCCAAAGTAACCTAAGACATGAAGCAAGCACTAACCACTTAAGACAACCCAGTTTCACAAAAAAGATGGTCCTCAAAGGGGGAAAATGTGTTCCTAGGGGATTTGAACCTTGGTGAGGACTGTGAAATACCCCTTATTTACCATCTAACCAAGACCCCATAGTGACATAATCTAAAATGTTTACCATGAGGTAAATATAAATACAATCTTGTTATTGGTCCCATAATTTATCATTACATTTGTAATAACTTAGCCTCATTTTAGTAAATGGTAAATGAAGACAGTTGAGAACAAACTTGATTATCCCAAGAAGTGGCCACCAAATAGTTATCTTTTGGATTGAAAGAGAAGCTTGAGATACTATCATTTGGGGGCTACACAATCTGAAACACAAATCATTTGTGAAGATAATCATCTTATTGTGTTACTAGATTCATGAAGATAATGTAACACTATTCTGCACTAAGTTACCAAAAACGGCTAGGCTAACTGTCAGAAACTCCATTCCCCATTTCTGATCTGGAAACAGATATGATCCTTGTATGATCCCCTTGAAAACGACAAAAAAACGTATTTGAGATGTCTCGTCAAATCGGAAAAGGTGGATCTAGTTTTGGATACGTTTTTTTAAATTTCAATTTTTTTTTGGATCTATCTCCAAAAAACCGGAACGGGATCACAAAAATCATGACCACTACAAAAAAACGTTTATGCCAAGAACAAGGCATAATTTTTGTGATTAGCTCGACAGTCGACTAGAGAATCACATCATTTTGTGACTTTGTCATTTGACCTAGGGCCTTCACATAGATTATAATGAATAATCCCATTCGCACGATGCATATGCTAATGCCCATTGTCATATTGTAATTTGTCAACCACCATTGAGAGCATCGCCCGAGTCGCCAACAAAGCTCACTACTCAATTTGGAATTTTGAACTCATCTGTGACCACCCAGAGGGAGATAAGCTTGGAGCCGAAGGGAGATAAGCTTTGAGCCATAGAGATATAAGATTGGAGCTACCAGGAGAGATAAGCTTGGAGTTGCCAAGAGAGATAAGCTTCGAGTCGGAGGGAGATAAGGCTTAATATTAGAGCTTCCAAGAGATAAGCTTGGAGCTTGATAAGTTGGATTCTTAGGGCCACTAGCTCAGTTGGAAACTTCGAGCCAGAAGGAAAATTGATATTCAAATTACCAGCATCCACAGGAGTCAGCGACAAATGGAAATTTAATAAGGCAGAGCCAGAGGGGAATTTAAGTAAGGTAAGTTACCATTTATCTCTGCCTTCACTTCCTCATTTACCACTATTATCTAGGAAAAATAAAATACCTCACTTTGTAATTTAGTACTTGAGAATATCTATTCAGGCTTTCAAGTTTCAAATCCTACATAGAAGCATTAAAAAAAGAAAAACTTGCAAAATATCATAAAGAACAAGAAAAGGCAGATGCTAAAGCAAATGAGGCAAATCCTACCTCTCAATTCAAACAACCAACAAGGTTGGGAATATCTTTATCAAAGCCTCCACTTCACTCCTGAGGGAATTGGAAACCCTAGTTCAAAGCAGTTTAATTTGGGATCGCTTGAAAACAAATTTTAATAATGATGCTCGAGAGAAGGCAAGTGCAGCTATAGGTCAAATCATTTATGCAAATGGCCTTCCCTTAAACCTTGTGTGATATCCTTATTGGACAAACATGATAAAAGTAGTATATGAAGCCCCAAAAGGGTACAAGAGCCTTGGATATGAGAAGGTTCGCACTACAGTTTTGAGTGCCGAGAAGTAAGATTTGGAGGTGAAATTAAGCCCCATTCGTAATTCATGGCACATTTCAGGGGTTTCCATCATTTTTGCTAGATGGAAAGATCAAAAGGAATATGCCTTTGATCAATGTTTTTAAGGCAGTAGATTGTGAAGGGTAGCTAAAAGATTCCCAATCATTTTTGACATCTTGATTGAGGCAATTGAGTTGGCGGGGCTAGAAAACATTGTCTAGGTAATAACTGATAGTGAAAAGGTGTGTAAAGCAACAAGCCTAATTATTGAATGTAAATATCAGCACATCTTCTGGAACACTTGTGTTGTACATTCATTGAACGTCATGTTGAGAAAGATAGGGAAGCAAATTAAGTGGATTCGCATTATTTTTGAAGAGTCAAAAGAAACTTGAGCCTTCATCACAGACAACCACATGTCCCAAGGCATCTATAGGGAATTTGTGAAGTTGGAGCTCCTTAAGGTACCTAAACTTTAAAGTTTAGTTCATAAATTCTAATTTCTATGATCC
Organism: Pinus tabuliformis; assembly: GCA_031772625.1. Taxonomy (NCBI): domain Eukaryota; kingdom Viridiplantae; phylum Streptophyta; class Pinopsida; order Pinales; family Pinaceae; genus Pinus; species Pinus tabuliformis. Next base: position 184,927,519 of record CM062820.1, read on the forward strand.
TAAATTTAAATATGTAAATTGGATTCCCAAATGTCATGATTCATGAATCATAATAGTTATTCAATCAATTATGACTTTAACATTTTAATTTATTGAAACAATGGCACTTGCAAGTTGTCGAGACTTGTTTTGCTTCTCACGTCATAGTATTAACAAGGCTTATGCAAGTGAGAGAAGATTTACAATCAATGGTATGCAGTTCTCTTTGCAATCAATGGAGGAAACCCCAATCTAAAAGAGCACAAGCAGTGAAAAGGTTGGTTGTTGATTATAAATGGTGGGATAGGGTGGAGTGCCTCTTGGCATTTACTAAGGCAATTGTTGATTTGGTCCACTTATTTGACACAAATATGCCTCAATTTGGAGTGTATGAGAGCATTAGTTCCATGATAGAGAAGATAAGGGTGGTTATAAATGCGAAGGAGAGGGACCCAAATGAATTGTTTTATAGAGAAGTAAAAGATATATTGACCAAAAGGTGGAACAAGATGATCAACCCATTGCACCTTTTAGCCTATGCACTGAATCCAAAATATTATGCTGCAAAGTTGTTAAGTGATCCAAAAAGAACTGCTCCAAACAAAGACCCAGAAGTCTCACAAGGATTTAAGTCTTGAAATTAGGATTTGGATTTGTTTAGAGTTTTCTCATTTTGTGGGATTAGAAGGTTGGGGTGTTGATATTGATTGTATGTAGGACAAGACCATATTAATTTCAATTGATTGGTGGAACTACTATGGTGGGGAACTTCCACATATCAAAAATGGGCCATCAGGATCTTGTCGTAGGTTGCTAGTTCATCTTCAACAAAAAGGAACTAGAGTACATATGGCTTAATCCAATCAATGAAGTGAAATAAATGGGTGCCAAAAAGGCTAAGGAATGAGTGTATGTTCATTCAAGCCTTCTCCTATTGTCACACAAGAGTGACGAATAAAAATTTGGGCCCAGCAAACTATGGGATGTGGAACCAAAGTTGCCCAACTTGGATATGACGTTGAATGCCAGGTCTCATATGACTTTGTTTGCTAAGTAGGCACCGATAAGTGGATCTTCAAGTGGACATGACAATAATGTCCCCACTTCTTGAAAGGATGTGGTTCATAATGTAAATGACGTGGATGAAGACATATTTGATAATATGTGAATATAATTTATGATGGTATTTTAAACTTTTGAACAATGGCAATGTTTATGCTGAAGTGGTGACTTTAAACTTTTGAACAATGACAATGTTTACGCTGAATTGATGATGATGATAATTGTTTATGATATTATGTATTTTGAGATATAGAATCTTATTCTAAAAGATGAATGGTAATATGAAATTATTATTTTCTTATATATGTATGTGTGTGTGTGTGTGTGTTGTTTCCTTGCCATATTGTATCCAGATTTTTTGAAAATTTGTCATATTCGTTTCAAACCCTGTATCTGTATGTATTCCCATATCCATTTCAGTGCAACTTAGATTTTGTAATAGATTACGAATAAGACAATATAGCATGACCCATGCATACAACACCCACATATAACAACAAAATGAAATACACTATCTAGACTTTAGGAGGTCAAAGACATTTTCTTGTGCTTACCTATAATAAACCTACATGGACATAATGAAATTGGATGTTATATAAAATATGAATGCCAAGAAGACAATGGGCTTGGGGTTGATGGCCCTTGCTTGGCATCCTAAAATAGTCATAGAGAACATGGAGGTAGGGCTTATACTGGTGGTTCCCAAAGATGAATATTTCATGCTCATATTACAAACCAAATCGAACCCATGTTCTCCTTAAGTCCTAGGAAGTAGTGATCTTAAACCCCTTGTAAAGGTTCCATTCCTAACGGATTTATTAGGCATCTATGTGGGAACCTCAGCGTAGATATTGAACTTATGGCACATGGAGATGAATGCCAAGTACATGTATTACAAGCCCAAGCCTATTGCTTAAATCTAACTTCTACTTGAAGCTTGGGAAGAAAAGAGCTCAACACTAATGGCCAAAGTTCCATTCCCAAATGCTTTACCAAACAATCATGAGGGAACATATTTCATATTACATACCCAATCCCACTGGAATGTTCCCCTTAAGGCTTGTGGAGTAGGAGCTTGACACCATCAACCTAGGTTCCATTCCCAAGGGCTTTACCCAACACCTTAGTGTAGCCTTAGGGAACTTTGATATAGGGATCAAACTTAGAGCACCTGGATATCATGGCCATGAGTTTACACTAAAAACTCAAGCCTGCCTCCGTGTCGTGGTTTTCATGAAATGGTAATTCAAGTGCACCTGATTCTTCCTGAGTTTAATTTTACTTAAAAACATGTAAATGCAGCCAATTGTTGTGCTATATTGTCATATGTATTCAGGCGAAGATAATGTTCTATGCAGGACAGGAACAAAGCCCTCATCCTTCATAAAATTCAATTTGTATAACTCTATTTATAGAGAGAAATTAGACGAGTCATAAAGGCAAATTTTTTCCAACCACCTACCAAAAAATAATTGAGAAATTATATACTACAAATGCAAGTAAATTGTGTCTCGACAAAAAAACTTGAAGGACTTACAACCAAATTGCTATCTTGATTAAAGTCTTGTGCTATAAATTATTTACAAGCATGGACCAGTTGACCTTGAGAAAAGGAAGCCAACCTAAGTCAACTGCACTAAAATATGGTGTGTACTTTGAATGTAATAGAGATAGTCAGTAATAGGCTCAAAACCACAAAATTGTACATTAGGAATATTTTTGGAGGCTATGACATACTCCATATTTACAGGAAGAAAAGACTAGAAAATGTAATGCATACCTTGAAGGATTTGTTGGGATTGTGAGGACTTGTGGCAATATTAATGGCACCGAAGGTAGCATCCATTGAAGAAACTTTCTGATAATTAACTTCTCGAATATGAGGAAGCACAATAGAATGCCTGAAATCACACTTACGACAATGTAGAATCCCTCAATTCTGCCTAACTATCACTGTACAAAATCTGTCAAAGTATGTTTTAGCATAAATGTTTAATATCCAAAACTCTCAAATCTCCAAGAACCATAGGCTCTGTAATTTTTAATGAACAAGTTTTCCTAGGCTTGTGCCTTAGATTTTCCTCCAAATTGATAATTCTCCAAAGTTCAATTTTTTAACATATATTCATGTTTCCTCTAATTTTCTCAGGAGTTTCAGATTTTTTCTATTTGAAGGTGGCACTTGGCAATTTTGAGGTCTGAGGCTCTCTAATGTGAATATGATCCACTGAGTTCAGAATGGCTTGTTAGAGAATGACCAATCACTATGGACAAATCCCAATCGTAATGGGTCTATAAACTTGGTCGACTAGCTTTGGCTAGTGGCTTCCCAGTTGCTTGGCTAAACCATGTGCACTGGGCTGAGTAGTAGTAGTGGTGGTGTGAGACATATACTCATCTTTCCCCTTGCTTTTTTAACATCTATTTTGCTATGGTCGAGGGTCTGGTGCATCCTATCCATTCCCTTGAGTCCGAGTGAGGTGTGGATGATTCTTGCAATGGCCCTCACAACTGCAGTGTTGGCCTTCTGAGCATCTAAGCCTCTTCTTTGGGTATTCTAGTAAAACTCCTTTACTATAATCAATTACCTCCCAAACTCATTAAATTCAAACGCCATCCCTGCAAACCATACTACAATGGAGTGCAAATTAAATATTAAACATACAAGTGTGCATACAAAAAAACAATGGATTTTGAACAAGAGATCTGAAGTGTGTGGAAGACCAAATGTAGGGTGGAAATACATTGAAGTTAAAAATGTAGCATGCCTTGACATCATCAATGTACTGAAGATCTGATGTTGGCATTAGATATCAACTGTTAAAACCATAATATGAAACACTCTGAAATTGGTTTTTACTCCCCGACTGTGAAAAGAAAACAAGAAAACAATGGACTAAATATATGATGTTGGCATTCAATGTCAATTGGTAAAACCATAATACGGAACCATCTGAAATTGGTTTTCAATCCCTTGTTGTGAAATGAAAACAATAAAATGGCGAAAGGAAAATAGATATGAGGTTCTAGTTGGGAGACATTTAGTAAATAAAAATTAATTCCTAACTTTTTCAAATATGCTAAAATTTTCAATTCTGAGAAATATAGATACACTATTTTATTTTCACTTACATCAAATTTTAGTGGTATTTGAGAAACGAATATGCGCTTAAATACATTATTTTATTTTCACTTATATCAGATTTTAGTGGTATTTGAGAAACTAACTAGCTCTTATATGTTTGTGTTTATGGTTATGTTTGATAATATTTATATTATAGATATTTATTATCATAATAATAATAATAATAATAATAATAATTTAATTTTATAATTATGGTTTCTAGGCAATGATTTTGTTTTTAAAATTTATGAAAAAAATATGATATGTATGAAGGAAACAACTGTTCTTAACATGGTTGTTTTGACAAAATTTAGAAGCTCTTGGATATTAAGTGGGTGGAAACATTATAGTAAGTGGATTTAATAATTAAAAACAAGTGTTACTTTCTTAAAATTCATATGTCAAATTTGGAAGGAGTACGGTATGTACCTTTCTTTAGGTTAAATGTACTCAAATTCTTACATGAATGGGATTGTAAGGCCCTATGTTTTCATCTTTAGAAAATGGAATCCTCTCCTAGTCACTTGCATAATTTAGGTTTTCATGAGAAAAGTAGGTGTTGTGCCTTACGATGTGAACATTTCATTTTAAATAGTGTGATAATGTGGTTTCAACAAGATATTAAAAGAGGTAACGAGCATGCATATTTTGGATGTTAGTCTTATGTTTTGCTTGATACATGAGTTTGGGTATAATAAGTCTTTAACAAGAGTTAAAGAGGTTGAATAGTTAAAGAGTTTGGGGGGTTGTAGTCTCACTTAGAGGTGTAGAAAAGTAAGTTAAGCACCATGAGAAGTTGCGAAGCAAGCTTAAGACATTTGACAGGATGAACAAAGGGTTAAAATTGGTAGTGGTACCAATTGAACATTCCTTGAACAATGTTGATATGCTCTCCTTGGCACTATCGGTTTGCAAGATGAAGAAGAAATGTGAAAAAATGATATGCAACCCACTAAGGAAGTTGGCAAGCTTATTACAATATATATATGTGGTTATGTCAGGTTGCAAAAGGAGGTGTTAAGCCCAGTTCCATTTTGGATAATAGTTTAGCCTTTGAATTTAATTCCCCGTGAACATGACCAAAGGATATAATCTTGAAGATTCTAATCAACTCCATAAATCTAATCATTGATTGATCCAATAAAGAAGTTTTTAAGAAAATATAATCTTTCAGGTAATCTATAACAACCTTGGAATCCCATATCACTTGTAAGTTTATATTGTTAAAGTGACAGAACTAAAATAAGTAACATAAATGACTGATTCGTATTATTGTGATACTTGATGGGTAGTCATACTTTTGATCCTAGACTAAATTAGTCATTCATGTTAGTAATTTTTAGTTGTATTACTTATTATATAGTCATATATTTTAACTCGAGACTAAATTAGTCATTTATCTTAGTTGTTTTTAGTTGGCTCACTTAAGATTGCTCATTTTTTGTAGTATTCCACTTGGAAAAGCTGCAGTGACTAACTTTTTTAGTCACCTCATCATTAATTTCCCCATTTCCTACTAGTGGGAGGTGGGTCCACAACATGTTGTCGAAGTCATAACAGATAATTTTGCAAATTATTTTTCTACTCGCAGGATGCTTATGGAGAGGCATCCTAACTTATTTTTTACACCTTTGTTGCACACTACATTGACCTGATGTTGGAGGACATAAGAAAAATTCCTTTTGTTAAGGATATATTTGAATCATCAAATCACATAAGAATCTTTTTATATAATCATGCGCTTGTGCTCCATTTGATGAGAACATTCACCAACAACAAGAAGTTGGTACACCCTTCCATTACACAATTTTCCACTAGCTTCATATCTCTTCAATCGCTCTTGAGTTCTTTATGGGATGTGAAGAGAATATTTATTTCCGATGGGTGGCATGCTTTATCATATAGCTGCAAACTAGAGGGAGAGGCCATATGCAAGCTAGTTTCATACAATGAATGTTTTTGGGAAGAAGTTGAGGAGATGTGTACCATTATTGAACCTTTGGTAAAGGTTCTTTGATTAGTTGGTGGAGACAAGCTAGAAATGGGCTACTTGTATGAAGCCATGGATAGGGCAAAGAATCTATTCTCAGTTACTATGATGATAATGGGGATGAGGGGTTTGAGGCACAAAAACTCATATGGACAGTGACTATAAGCAGTGGAACAACGCACTCCATCGTTCAATTCATGATGCAGGGATCTACTTCAACCCCACTTTTTCTTACTCTTTTGGTTTCTTATTTGATGCTAAGGCGATGGATAGATTCTTCACTTGTGTTCAGAAAATGGTTCTCTCTCCAGTAGAATGTGTAGAAATCTCCAAAGAAATGGAGATATACAGGATAGTAGGTGGCAAATTTAACTTTTGCATGGCTATCCATGATAGGAAAGCCACAATTCCGGGTAAGCTTTAGTTTATTTCAAATTTCAAATTTCATTGTCTCTTCCTACCTTGCTTGAACTTTCAAATTTCAATTTTTTTCTTATGTTTTTCTTACTTGTTGAAGATACATGGTGGAGAAGATATGGTGGCAGAGTACCCAATCTCCAAAGGCTTTCCATTCGAGTACTCAACCAAACATGTATCTCCTTCGGATGTGAGCGCAACTAGAGTGTATTTGAAAAAATACACACCAAGAAGCACAACAAGTTAAATTTTAAAAAAATCCAATTGATTTTTTGAATTTATTAAATAATAAGAAATATAATTTTTTTTTTATAATTATTAATTTACTATTTATAATTTATTAATTTATGACCATTGTATAGGTTTGGAGTCCCAACACCTTAATGACATAGTCTAAGTCTACTACAATCTCTAATTATGGGTGAGACAACTTGACAGGACACCTAATGTGGAGGTCATCTCATTGGTGGGATTGACACCACTGCTACATGGAGGGTTGAGGTCGAGAGGTCTGTCATGGAGTCAACCCCTGATTTGTTAGAGGAGGAGGTAGTGGATGGGTTAGCAGCTGCAAAGGAAGAGGAGGAGCAACATGAGGAGGAGGTGAAACGCCCTACCATGGTTACTAGTGGCAGACATGGTCTAACTCCTTTAAGGCCTTCTTCATCTAGAGGGAAAGTTGTTATATTTTCTAACAAGAGAGGTAGAGGAGATCATTCGTGCTAGTTACTTGATTCATTTCACTATATATGATATTATGATTCTTGATATGAGATACATTATTAGATTTTTGTTGATATTTTGACGTTGAATCAAGACTTAGGACTCAATATCCACGACATGATTCACTCTTATGTGCTATGTAGCACTAGACATATTATGCATCTTATATATTAATTATCTTTTCACATTTATGTGTCAATGCATTTATTTTATGTTGTCGATATTTTAGATATTAAATTTTTTGAAAAAAATGATTTTTTTTTGTATTTGTCGATTTTTACCAATTTTCTCCTAACTTTTAAGAATTTTTCAGATTTCAAACTCTCATCGATTTAATGCCAATCATGATTACCGCAACACACACACACACACACACACACACACACACACACACATATATATATAAACACAAATATTTAACTAGAAATGTTAAAACTTAAAATAATATATAAAATAAAACATATATCATTAAAATGTCTTAAAAGCATTAAAAATTAAAATAACAGATAACATATAGCTCTGAATCTTATTTGAGTAGAGAAGCTCATTTTGTAACCCAGTGATATATTCTTTATATAGAAAAGAAATGTAAGCCATAATAAAAAATAAAAATAAAAGAATATACTATTCATGTTTAATATAAGTTCATGTAAAATAGTTAAAAATAAAAAAAACATGTGATTAATATGTTTAAATTTTATATTTTTCAAAAATGTTTTAACAATGAAAAATTACACATTATTTTTTGCACTCTTAATTCATGTTAAATCCAAGATGAATGTATACTAATAATATTAAAATTGAAGTGCACCATTTTCAATGACACATCTCAGAAGATTTAAAAAAAAAAATTCCATTAATAATATATTTGTCAGCGATCTTTTAAATTCTATTAATAATTATATTATTATTTTATTGAAAACAGTTTTTTTAAAAAATACATGTACAAAATCGTTTTCCACTTTAATATATAATGAAATTATCATTCAATTATTAATTTGATTCCATTCTAATTGGCTTGAGGGTAATGAGATATTTTAAAACGTTGAGATTCCTTTCACCAAATCTAAATGTAGACATGCGTTGAATAAAAATAACCTTTCCAAATTTAACCACCGGCTGAAAACGATTGAATAATACTTTCAGAATATGTATATGTTACACCTTGTACAATAGTTTGACATCAAAATTACCTTTCTAACTTCAAATTTGTTAGGAAAAGTTGAATGAATGGCGTTTCTACATTAACAAGCTGCAGGAAAATTGAATGTATTCAAGTCGACAGCGATCAATGGCCGTCTCCGGGGCCTGCAGTAAAACCCAGGTTACGCTTATTTTTCTTTTTTCGCTGCACACGATCATCTCCACCGCTGTGATGGGACTTGAGGCTGTCCCCGTTTACAGTTATTAGAGATTTCGGCCGAATCATCTGCATGTGACCGACCCCAGGGCTATTACTGGATGTCGAGAAACGGTGTTCAGTCGCCATCGAATTTACTTTAGGACTGGGTCCGGACGGTGTCACTACACCTTCCAGTAGAAAATTTAATACGCCTTTAGATTTCTCGGCCGAAGCAGGAGATCGGCACTTTCTGGACTTTCAAACGCTGGGGCTAAGCCTGAAAAATACCTTCTTCTCGTTGGTGGCACTGTTCGCCGACGACATTCTCCAGGGGTTTATCTCTTGATCGAACTCGAGAGCATCTTTATTCACATCACCGCAGGGAGTGTGTAAGGTGTAATCATTATCGGTAAAAGAAAAGAGATTCGGATCAAAAGCCGACGGATTTCCGTGGCCAATAAACAGGCTATTCTTCATGAGAATCCTGCCACTGCTACGGTCTGCAATTACCAGGAAGGAAATCATAATCACAAGAGCCGTTAGACGGATTTTCATCATAAACCACTGTTTTATCAGATGAACAATATGATATCATGTCGGGCTGACTTTTAACACAAACGATCTGATATCTAAACGAGTTGCAGCAGAAGAGAATACGAGAATTCTGACAGTTCGAAGAGTTGGACGAGGAAATATGGAAAGGCGTGCGTGCGAATACTTCTTTATGCAGTCGCAGAGGATCGCAGAATTCAACTTAACGAAGAACATGCAGAGGTGAAAACGAACGCGGGCGTCAGGTTCGGGCCCATCACCCAGAACGGGAGGGGAAGGAACTGGACGGGAAGGGCGGCCATGCCCATCTTGAAACGTTTTACTGACTTTGAATAAAATCTAATCGCTAGACGAAGTTAGATGGACATTGAAGCTTCGACGAAATTGAAGCGTGTTTCACCCTCCTCTAACCTGCTCGTTCTTTTGGCTGATCCCTACCTGTTTGGAAAACCAGTTATATTAGGCGCCGGGCCCCATAGGCTCAGCTTGAGCGTCTAATTTTTAGACTTCGTAATAAAAAGTAATGTATAACATGTGTTGCCGAAGTGTGAATTGGAAACAGTTTGGATTCCAATCGCATCGATATGATGAATATAAAACCAGTGGTTTCGACTTCAAACACGACTTTTCCTCTACAAAGATGACTTGGTTGGTGTAAAGATGACCTGGTTCTCATGAAATTTTGATGCAAGCTATGGCCTACAAATGAGATCGATAGATTGATGCAGACGGGAACAGGATAATCTTATCTAAATAGCCAATGAATAATTAAAGATAATGTTGCCAAATGAATAATTAAAGATAATGTTGCCATGTTCGTTAAAATACATCTAAATATTTAATTTCTATTTAAATATAAAAGTTAGACTCTTAATTTTTTAAATATATAAATTTATAGTAGAATCTTTTTTTTTTCCAGTTGATTTTCTATAAATAATTCAAAATTTTATATCATGTCTTAAGATACTTTCTCTCTTTGGCTTCTCATTTGGGAAATCATCTTTCACTTGTCATTTGGAAAAGCAGAATATAGAGAAGAGAGTATGGATTTTAAAATACCAAAAATTAAATAGAAAACAACCCGACTTGTAAAAGAGTGACCTTAAGTGTCTATATGTTCAAAGAAAATTGTATAAAGAAACTAAAAATAAAATCAAAAACGACTTTTCCTCTACAAATATCACTTGGTTGGTGTAAAGATGACCTGGTTCTCATGACATTTCGATGCAACCTATGGCCTACAAATGAGATCGATAGATTGGTGCAGACGGGTACCGGATAATCTTATCTAAGGAGCCAATGAATAATTAATGATAATGTTGCCATGTTCGTTAAAATACATTTAAATATTTAATTTATATTTCAATATAAAATTTATGACTCTTAATTTTTAAATATATAAATTTACAGCAGAATGTTTTTTTTTTCTCGAGTTGATTTTGTATAAATATTTCAAAATTTTATATCTTGTCTAAGATACTTTCTGCAGTTGGATTCTCATTTGGAAATCATCTTTGACTTCTCATTTGGGGAATAAGTCTTTGACTTGTCATTTGGAAAAGTAGGTTACGGAGAAGAGAGTATGGGTTTTAAAATGGCAAAATTAAAATAGCATGACTTGTATTGTAATTCACTCACAACAGTGATTTTAACTTGTAGTGTAATTTACTCACAACATTGATCTTAAGTGTCCATAAGTTCAAAGAAAATGGTATAAAATACCATGACTTGTAGTGTAATTCACTACAACAGTGATCTTAACTTGTAGTGTAATTCACTCATGACAATGATCTTATGTATTAAAGAAACTAAAAATAACATGATATAAAGAAACTAAAAATAACATTATAATATTTTGACGAAAAATGGTTTTTAGTATGGGTTCTCCGGTTACTAAGTTAAAAATAACATCATATATAAGGTAGAGACTCCTTAAAACAACAAATATAATAATCGAAAATTTAAACATCAGAAACTATATAAAACGTGTGCTTCAAGAGGACAAAGAAGTGTTCATATTGATAAGTTGGTACTCCACCTTACATGGCAGTGGAATTGGGGAATTTGGGGTGAAAGCATCTCCAATTTCGTTAGTGTACCTTGGACATCCAACATAATATTCTTCAGCTTGTCAAAACTATGCATGAGATTGACTTGAGTTTGGTGTCTTTCCCTTGAAAATTTCCAAGAAGAAGCTTGGTATGCGTGTAGAGGTCCATTAAATAAACATAGTGGTTTTGAATCCCATGGGAGTTACCCGTGTCTAGCATTCACATGGCAACCTCCACCATAATGTCTAAGTCCAATACATCTTGTTTTTCTTACCAGATTTCATCTTCAACAATGCAAGTTTATTCTTGAATGTTAGGTGGATTGTGTTCCTTTTATACATGAGTTGATGACTAGGCATGAAATCACACAATGGAGCTGCACACAATTCCTTGCCCTCTCCCTCCTATGTAACAACATGCTCATTAATATGTCATGGTTGTGTGAAGGAGAAAAAAAAGTGATATCTTAGCTAGAGTAGGGCTAAGAGATGAAGCAGTGATTGGTATAAGAAACGAGTTATATTGTCTTGTCAACAGGGAAACACTTCCACCAAACACTGATCAAGTGATTCCCCTTTGATAAAATCCAACAAAGAGAGAGGAAAAGCTAGTAGAGATAAGTCATATACTACACCAGAGACATAGAGCCTTGCCCTAGGGACATGGCCTACACTGGGAGAAGCATAAGGGCATGAAATATGAGCTACAATAGAGCTAAAGGTTGTCGAGGAGGAACAACATGATGAAGGGTCTGAACATCACCAACTAAGATGAGGTTAAGACATTCACAGTGCTCTCTGCCACCTTTCTTGGTGGGAAAGGCATATTTAATTCTAATTTGAATGGTGGCATGTAGAGGGGTGGGGTGACAAGATCCCCCGTCTTGACATCTCATGCTCCCATTAAGACATTGCTATCACTCGTAATAGGGTATCAAGGTCGTAGGTGGCTATATCATTGCAAGCCTCTTTTAACTTTGATGAAGGGAGGGATGTCCAAGGGGAGTTACATAATAGCAAGTCATTGCTACATCCTTCATTGACAATCTTATCTCCTAGCTTATTTCATGATCTTCTTATGAGGGAGGGAATGATGGACTGAATCTGGGGATGAACTTTCTTTATTTTGCAAGAGAGAAATCCTTCCAATATCCATCTTCGAGATATTTCTAATGATGAAGAAACCTTTATGAGTTTTCTGATTAAGGAATTGGTAAGGTTAGAGTCTCCTCCAAAAAGAAGGTTAGTGTAGTGCAATGAAATAGAAGGCTAGAGACTAAACTCTAGAGAAATTAATTATGCTGCATTATTACTATTATGACACACATATCCTATAGAAACATAAGGGATGACTCCCCTATGAGATTAGGATATGCCCCCAAACCAGCAAGACCAAGATTACCATTAGAGGCTCCATTAAAATTAAGTTTGAGAAAACCATTGGATGGACATGACTAGTGGCACAGTGAGGAAGGTACAAGGTAAGGGATAGAAGGGAAGGGAATTAAGTGAATAAAGGAAGTTGTTAAATATTTAGGCTTTTGGATCCCTCAGTTGCCAATATGAAGAATACTATTTTAATATGATATTGGATTCTTAGAGGTTGTAGAGTAAGGTGCTGCAAAGAGTTGTATCCTATTCTGAGAGTGGTAGAAGATACTATGGTTTTGTTCTAAACGATCCATTATACTAAACCCGAAACAAAATTCCAAGATTTTTTGGGAATTGGATTGGAAAAGGTGAAGGATTCCACTCATAGAGTGTATCTATGATGCACAATTTGTCCCTAACTAGTTGATGAAAGATTGCATAGTGTTTATGCCAAAGTTTTGTGGTTGGAGAATATGAGTTAAAGAGATGTGCCCTTGTTTGTTCATTTGATCGACATAAAAAATAGAACAATGACCCCAGGTAACCTTTAGATTTAACATTATCTCATGTCAATTTTTTCATGGGAATGAATAACCATAAAACTTAGGCTATCTTGGGCCATAATTTCTTATTCCAAATCCTATACTAGATGTATTAGCACTAGTTTTTGTTATGCTTTTCCTTAATATTGTATGCTTCTTTGAAAGAGAAGAAATCCTTCTATTTTTTATCCCATCGTATTTGATCTAATTCATTACAACATGATATATGTTGATGAAGGAATATCTCCTTTGTCTTATGCCAATACAGAGGAGGAATGGGGATGTTCCACGAATTAAGAGATTTCCATGTGCCATATTAGTTTCCAATGATATGTCTTCCTAATAATTGAACACCTATATTTTCGTACGTGATATAATGAAAGTTTGAATGTATTATAGATCTTCTTAGTTACTTTTGGAAATGGTGCCATGAGTTTTCCCAGAATCTGGATGTTCTTCCATCTTTGACTTCCGAGATGCGGTGCTTTTACACCAACTGTTTCCCTTTGCAAGTGATATTTCAAATTGATGATCCTTTGGGGAAAATTTGGATTGGTATGAATTATATATTAGTGATGTGATTATTGTATCCATTGCACCATATTTTATTCCATACATCTCTACTGCATTGCAGCCATATCCACCATAATTTAGTGCCTAAGAAAATGTTCAGTGTTTCTAAGTCATGGATACCCAAGCCCATTTTGCTTTTGGGAAGGAATAATTTCTCCCAAGAAACAAGCCACCATTTCCTTTCTCTTTTACTTCCTCCCCATAAAAGGGAACATTGAAGAGCCCTTATTTTATTAAGCACAAATTTAGGCATTTTCGTTGCGAAGAGAAGATACATAGGTATTGCTTATGGAACAAATTTGATGAGAGTTAGCCTACCAAAAAAGTTCAATGAACAAAATGTCCAACTACCCAATTCATTAAAAAATGTATGGATCAAGTATGTTTGTATATTAGCTCTTAGGAAGTTGGAGGCTAGTAGAGCACCCAAGTATTTTGATGGTAGATTACATTTCTAGAAGTCAAGAAGCCTTGTGATGTAAACCTGAACGAGTCGAGGAGTATTAAAAGGGATATTTTAGACTCGAGGGAGTTGAGATCTATACGTAATACTGTGATAAATTCTTCAAATAACTTGTAGAATGATTTATCTTCTTTACCTAAGGGTCGACCCATTAGCATAGTATCATGCACAAATTGTTGTGGAAGATTGGATCTATTGAGTAAAAAGGGTGAAGTCCTTTGATGGTTCCATCTACCACTACTTTAAATTCAAATATTGACCTAATCTTTCAGCTATGAGGGTAAAGATAAACGGCGAGAGAGGATCAACTTGTGTGATACCTTTGGAGGGATTAAATTTAGAGGAAGTGGATCCATTGACTAATATAGAAAGAAAGGTAAAAGAGATCAGGGAAAGCATCTTTTTCGACCATTCAATAGAGAAACCAAAGGCTTGGAGAATATTTTATATATAGGACTAGCTAAGTCTGTGAAAATCCTTAGATAGAATTATTGTAGATCCAAGTTGATTAGCATGCTTTCTTTTCTTGTTTGATGTAGCAAATAAACTATCTCATGAGCTAAAATTATTCCATCCATGATTTTCCTTCCTTCAATGTAGTCTAACTCCTCTTCCAATATAAGAGAAGGCAGAATTTGATTCCTTACGTTAATGATCACTTTGGAAATAATTTTGTATATAGTATTGCAGAGAGCTATAGGAGAAAATCCATTGGACTATTTCAATCACTCTTTCTTTTAGGCCAATGGAAGGAAGGTTGCATTGAGAGTGGGGAAGAACGATATTGTTTGCTTAGATTCTTAAAGAATTGCTCAAGTATATTCCTTCAAGAAGGACCAACATGACTGATAAAATTCCATAGTAAACTCATCAATTCTGGGCGATTTGTTCATTTTCATTCCAAATATTGCATTTCGCACTTCCTCTATAGCAACTAGTTGCATCAAGGATTTATTTTGTTCTCAAATGACTAGGCTTGATATCCATCTAAAAATCTTATCAACAACCTCATATTGAGTTTAGTGAGGTTCCAATATAAGGACCTTGTGGTATCTAACTAATTGTTCTTCAATATCCTAAAGTTTCAGGAGGTTGGTCCCATTTGGGCCCTTAAGTGAATATATCATATTTTTACTACTATGAGTAATCACAAATTTATGATAGAATTTACTATTTTTTTCACGTTCTGTGAGCCAACAAATACAATATTATTGGCATCATAGGATTTCCTTTTGCTTATATTGGTCGTCCAATTAATTGATGAGACTCTCCTCTTTTTTTGCATGGGCTTTTGATCTCCCTTCCACAATATTTTTTTTTGTATTTATTTCATTCATTCTTCTAGTATACCCCAAGCTTAAAATAGTGTCTGTGAACTTGAATTTGTTACATTTTTTAATGCATCCTTTTAGATGTTTTATCTTTTGCTTGAATGATCTGATAGATGAGCTTGCTCCCATATTTGCAGTCATCCACTAGGTTTTATATTTATCAATGAAGGAGGGATCCATAAGCTAAAAACCTTCAAAGAAAAAGGATTTGTTCTTTGGACAATACTTGAAATCCATCATGAGGTAGATTGGAAAGTGATCTAAGCCTCTACATGGTAGGATGACTACTTCTACGAAGAGATATTTCTACATAAGTGCTTCAGAAACTAAAAGACAATCTAGACGAGAAGCTATTTGTTGTGCGCTTTTGTGTTGATTATTTTAGGTGAATGTGCCATTGATCGTCTCAAGTCCACTATCTTTAATGCTCACATAGCTTCCTTGAAATAATCTTTGTCCTCTTCTAATCATCATGCACCTCCTTTTTTCTCTTCTAAGAGACCCAATTAGACCGATGTATCCTCCTATGATCCATGGGAATCCATCAAACAAAAAGTGGATGCCCTACCCCCTTTTTCTCTTCAAAGGACTTGATTAGGATGAGGTCTCCTCTTACAATCCATGGGAATCCATCGAATATAACATTGCAAGACAACCTTGCTTTTCTCCTCGAATATGTAGTTCATAAATGTTGGATATAAACCCCTTCTCATCCTTCCCTATATGTATGAACTTTGCTATGAAGACTCTTTGGGTGGCCCAATAATTTGTGAGGGCTACTTATTCTAAATTAAAACAAATGGCTAGTCCCATGCTTGAACATTCAAGTCGATAGCTATGCTGTCCGCTCCCTTCCAACACTTGAAGACTATGGTTCTTACACTGATAGGGGTATTTCCACATATCATTTTTGAATTAATACTGCATAGATGTGTTTTAAAGGAATGTTTGAGAAACGTGTAAATTTAACATACTTTAATTAAAATTTGTCAATCAACGATTTAGACACGTTTGAGACGAATATTTTATATTCTTGGCAGTGAAAGCAACCATTTTATATTAAAAAATTTAATGGTAACATCAAATGTCTGAATGACATGTCAATACTGTTAATTTCTCGAAAGACTGTCATTAGTATCATGTTTGACTTAATTACGTAGTACTCTTTTATATATATATACTCGCATTCAATCTGCAATTTGACATTCCAATTAAATTATCTATCAGGATTCTTTTAATTGTATACATCATTTATTTATATTATTTCATTTTAACAATTTAAAATTACTTTTTGGTTTACGTAAGTTTTTGTAAATTTTAATAGTAAAATCATTATAAGAAAAAATTGTTTCTAGAAATAGATTTTGTATAAAAATGTAATATTTGACTTAATGAGGACGTTTGATTAAATTATAATTATTTAAAAATAATAATTGCCAAAATTATTTTAATAAAATAATTATATCGTAAAATTTAAAATAAATTATATTATAGGTTTTTTTTTATGAACTAGTTTATTTTGGAAAGAGAAAAGAACAGATCCTTTCACTAAATTCACATTTATAAATTTAATTAATAAGTAAAAATAATTGAATAATATTATTAAAATAAAATTATTAATAATAATTTAATTTTAATGTCATAATTTAATTATACAATAAATTGATATGCTCTGAGTTGGATTATTACATTGTTTCTTTTCCATATCAATGTTTTGAAAGTGGAAAAAGTGTAGGAATTCGCTCAAAAGACTATTTTTACCGGTGGGACTCTGTTTGGCGAATTGTGGTGTGGAACTTTTCTAGAGATTTTTGAGACATCAAACAATTTTTTTTGGGTGGTAAAAATTCGCCACTTTAGTGCGACACCTTTATTCCTTATTCTACATGGTGCAAAAATCATCTTATGTCACTTGAAAGTTGACCTTCCTAGTTTTACCACTATAATTTGACAGGATGTTACGTCAATCCCCATTACTCATGGAAAAGGGGCTAAGAATGTGATTGTGATGAAGAATATTCTACAAGAGTGTATATTGTAATGAGTCAAACCTAACCACTAGTAGGCCATGAAGTTGTGTTATAACCATGCCAATAGGAGGAAAAGGGGTTCCATTGTTTACGAGTGTATCTTGTGCCATAGGTTAGAAGAGTAGGAGAGGGAGAGGGAGAGTGCACACAAAGAGGATTTGTGCACTGTACTAGTGAGTAGGCAAAAAGCCTTAGTTCTTTATACTCATAACCAATTTGAGCAAAGCACCCTCACCTTTCAGTGGGGTTTTTCTCTCGAATTTCCGAAGATATATCTTGTACAAATCGTTGAAAAATATGGACAAAGAAATGAAGCCATGCATAATGATGCCAACTCATGAAAAATGATTTTATTAAACAACAATATATACTTGTGTCTAATAGTTATAAATCCTCAAAGCGACTAACCATTACAATTGACTCAATAATAGGAAACAATTAATCACCTACATGATCATCTAAGTAAAATTAAGATTAATTTCTAACATTCTCGATTTATCTTGAGGATTACATTATTTTAATGCCTAAATTTTGATGTTGAAATTCGAAATTGACTCTTCCAAAAGGTTTGGTGAAGATATCAGCTAACTTCCTTAGAATCACAAAATTTGAGAGATATGTCACCATTTTTAACAAGTTCATGAATGAAGTGGAATCGAGTATCAATATCCTTGTTTTTTTTTATGAAACACATTATTATTTGACAAGGAAATAACACAAAATATCGTCATAAAATATTAAAGAAAATTCCTTTTCTGTATATCCAAAGTCTAACAAAAGTCTTTTCAGCAATACTACATGCCATGATATTGTAGTTGTTGCTACATACTCAGCTTATGCAAAAGACAAGGAAACTTTTTCGATGTCCACGAAATCAAATTATTGCCAATAGAAACACATATATATAAGTTCTCCTCCTATCATCAAGACAACCTACAAAATCATTGTCTTTATAACCTATGAGCTTATTGTCTGTTGAAGTTGTGTAGCACAAATCATAAGTGGTTGTATCTGTAATGTACCTTAAAACTCTTTTTCCAACTTTCCAATTGATAAATTATGATATTATATTGAATTTTATTTATAATTTATAATTTTGGTTTAAAATTTATTTTTTTATAATTAAAAATAAAATAATATTATAATAAATTTATTTTATAATAAATAAATAAATATATATATATATATATATATATATATATATATATATATATATATATATATATATATATATATATATATTCAATTTTTTTAATTAAAAACAAAATAATTTAAAATAAAATTATAATTTAATTTATCTGTATGATATTTTTATGATATTTTAAAAATTTCTCAATATAAATTGTATTATAAAATAAGTTTTTTTTGATTATCATCTTAAATTTATGTCTATTTAATTTTACTAACTAAAATACTTTAAACTTCTACTAAATATTACCTATAGCTTCCTAAATTTTAGTATCAATATTGTATGCATGCTCTATCCTTATTCATTCTATTTCATTTTATTTTAAGTTCACTTGCAATTATTTTGCATGCATTTATACTTATTATCCAATTACTTTTGTATAGACATAACTCTTAGCAATTTTATTTGGGTGACCATATAATAGGGGTAAATTTTAAGGATGAAAATTCATCTAAAATTCTAGAAACCTTTGTGAATCTTACTAGTCTTTAATATGCAAACTATAAAATGTTTGGAAATACATTGGTAAAAATATTCAAATTTCGAAGTTCCTAGTTCCCTGTGATATTGATGCAACTAGACATAGGTTGCGAGCTCGATAGTAGTTTGACAGAGTTGAGATATCGATTGTAGTTAGATTGACAGGGTTGAGATATCGATAGTAGTTAGAGAGAGTTGAGACATCGAATTACTTAGGTTTACATCCTTCATCCTTCATGAAAACTGACAAGTTCTCAAGGTAACCAACATTCATGAGTGACATAGGACACATGTCAAGAACCTTAAAATAAGACAGAAATTTGTAAGAAAAAATACTTTAATGATTTGTAAAGTTAAACATTAGAAGTTTTCAAGGTCAATTCTAAACTAATAATATCCAAGAGACAAATCCATTGATAGATCCTATCTAGACATGGACAAATAAATATGATTGATATATGCCTATAATCTATTCCAATCATAGAAAGAACCACATTAGTACATTACTTCTAATTTAATTAAAAAAAAAACAAAAAAAACCCAGTTAATAATTTGCCTCTATTTATTTTTATAATAAAATGCTAAAGTCAAACGCATTAAACATTGAACTGTTTTATCACATAATACGAAATAAAAATGTAATATTACATTGGAAGCCATTCGAAACCTTTATATTTTTTGATTGAATCATTTGACAAAGAATGAAACTAAAAAGTGGAGCAGAGATTGCTCTTCTCAATATTCTGAATCAGTAAATGGGTTACATTTTAATCATCAATAATAAATAACTGAAGTAAAACTCGACACCTATGGAGTAGAACTCAAGACTAAACATCTTATGACACCTAGCAAACAAGAAATCAATTAAGAGGACACCTAACCAACAACTAACTAATAGTGAGATTAACATCTCAACATCCCCTCCTAATCTCAATTGTTACATGTAGTGACACTTACAATGCCAAGTTGTTTTCTTTGAAATTAAAATACATTCTTGCCCAATGGCTTTATGAAAATGTCTGCTAGTTGATATTTAAAACCACAGAAAGAAAGTACTATGTCCCCATCATTGACAAGATCCCAGATGAAATGAAAACGAGTGTCAATGTGCTTTCTCTTTTTGTGGAATACATTATTTTTTTATAAGGAAATAGTTGAACTATTATCACAGTAGATTGGAGTTATCTCCTTCTGAATATTTGAAACATCTTTCAATAATATTCTTAACCACACAGCTTGAAAAGCTACTGAATTTGCTGCTACATATTCTGCCTCTGCAGAAGATATTGAAACAATTGACTATTTCCTGGATGCCCATGAAATCAGATTGGTTCCAAGATGAAAATCATACCCTAAGGTGCTTTTGCGATCATCTAAACACCCTGCATAATCATTGTCTATATAACCTGAAAGTGAACAATTTTCATAATGTGTATAAAACAAACCATAATCTATTGTCCTGGCAATATATCGTAAGGTCTTTTTTTAAACCTTCCAATGAGAAATCTTAGGTGTTTGCATCAACCTGGAGACAAAACTTACTGCAAACATAATATCTGATCTAGTTGAAATGAGATATAAAAAGCTACCAACTAGACTTTTATATAGTGTGGAATCAACTAGTGGTGCCACATCTTATTTGCTTAGTTTTGTGCCATGAGAAATTGGTGTATCTACATGTTTGCAATTGGTAATTTTAAACTTTTTGATGATATCAATGCCATATTTTTGGTGACCGAAAAAAATTCCATTAGCATATTGGTGAATTTCAATGCCTAAGAAGTATTTCATGACTCCTAGATCTATCATATCAAACTCTTTTTGCATTTCTGTTTTGAAATCTTCTAACATCATATTTCTTGTATAAATAAGATCATCTACATAAAGGCATACAATCGAAATTTTACCTTCATGCATTTTGGTATACCAAGTTGGCTCATGATTGCTTCTCAAAAAACCACTTTTGATGAGATATGTGTCAATACAACTGTACCGAGCTCTTGGAGCTTGTTTCAAACCATACAAGGCTTTCTTCAATTTGTATACCTTATGTTCCTGCCCTGGAACTTCAAAACCATGAGGCTTCTCTACATAACCTTCTTCCTATAATATACCATTTAGGAAAGCAGATTTTACATGACGTTGATAGACTTTCCATTTGTGCTAAGCTGTTGTGGACAAAATGGTTCTGACAGTGTCTAACCTTGCCACTGGAGCAAAGGTTTCACCATAGTCGACACCAAATTGTTGGGAGAATCCTCTGGAAACCAGCCTTGCCTTATGTGTCTCAATATCTCCTTTTTCATTCAGTTTGGTCTTATATACCCATTTTACATCAATTCTGGTTTTGTCTCTTGGGAGATTAGCTAATTCCCAAGTCTGATTCTTCTTTAGAGGAATGCAGTGAATGAACTCAAAAAGAAAGAAAACATGTTGCATTCAAAACTCAATAAATGACTCTATTTTCGACAAGATAACAGGTGCATCCACAACACATGAAGCTTGGGAAATCTTGAAAGCTGCAGATCATGGTAATGATACAATGAAGATAGTCAAATTACAGACATTGAGATCACAATTCCAAACCCTAAGGGTGACTAACACAAAAAATGTGGATCAGTTCATGACTAGAGTTGTGGGAATAGTAAATCAGATCAAGCTCAGCCTATGTAAGACTCCTTGAGAGCAACATAGAGAGAGAGACAAGTTTGCATAAGACTCCATGAGAGAGCAGCAATGTGATTGAAGAAAAAGTGTAAGCCTCTTTGAGAGCAACATTTCATACGTGTGTGTATTCACAAAAAAAAGTAGCAGAGATTCACTATAGAGATCGTAGCAAAGTGAAGCAACTGTGAGACGAAGGTTGCTGCAAAGTTGCGTTGAAGAAAATCCTATTTTTTTTTTGCACGGTGTTCAAGAACGTGTTAGTAACACCACTAACACTGGACAATGAGAAGATCAAATGCGTTAGTCAGCATTTACTTACACTAATTCTGATTTAATGCTCTGATACCATGAGAACGAATAAAACTGAAAAGTGGAGCAAAGATTTCTCTTCTCAATATTCTAAATGACTAAATAGGTTACATTGAAAAGATCAATAATGAATAAGTGAAGTAAAAATCCACACCTATGGAGTAGAACTCAAGTAAGAATAAACTGCTTACGACACCTAGCAGACATCAAATCAATTCAGATGACACCTAACCAACAACTAACTAACAGTGAGATTAATATCTCAACATCACTCACAATAAACCAAACTAGAACACTGATAAACATTCAAATTTTACCACAAGAAACTGCTAACCCTAATCAATAGTGCAAATAATTATTATAATTCTACTACTCATGGAGATCAATCGGCCATGAAATCCATGGCGATAAATTCACAATGAAATTGGATTTCTAGTATAAAATTGTATGGAAAATGGTCTGAGACTATAAATATCAAAGAATATAAAAATGATTAAAGATGAAATGTTTAAGAGTATATCGAATTTTAGTGTGACACTAGTTGATAATTCACTCTTCATACACAATTATTATAAGAATTGCACAAATCACTTGATTTTACTTCATTTAAAATGATAAAACATGTAAATTAGCTACATATATATTGAAAATTTAAATAGTTTAAATTATCTCCAATTAGATTTGATTCCATTTTAATTCTCTCTTACTGTTATCTTATTTATTTTAATTCTCGTTACATTATCACTATCTTCTATAATCTTCCCATTATCATTATCTTATATAATGCTTTGATTGATATCAAAATTACCAACACATTTTCCCTACTTTGATATAATTCTTCGATTGATGAGTGATATTATATGAGGTAGGGTATCACTCTTTACACAAACGATTTGAAATCTCACCGATGTGCGAAAGTGTACGTCAGTGAAAATGGAAAAACCACAACTCCTAGAGTTGAAAGATTTGGATGAGAAAATATGGGAAGGGAACGCGAATACTTATAATTTTGGCACCATCATTGCCATTCGAGCATGCTCATCACTTTCTCCAAATTGACTACCTTAACGGAAACCAGAAACACTTCATTCCATTATACAAACGAGTCACCAGAAATGTTCAAAAATAAACCCTTCCTAGCCCTTGTTTGGGCTCCTGACCCTTCCTAGAAGGGATAAAAACAATTACCCTTCGAAAAAGATTTAAAATATCAAAATCACTCATCAATCACAAAGGTAAGATTAAATTTCTGTATTTGAAAAGAAGGGCAATATTTTTATTAACCTGTCAATGTTTTTTAAAGGTTACGAGAGTCTGGAGTTTGGAATAAGACATAAATCACTTTGACCAGTGAAAATTTCATAGAAGAGACTAATGCGAGTTCGGACGACCTCATATGAGTTACTAGTTATGTTATGATTTGGTGACATTTCCCTTTTGTCCCCAACTTATGCTTACATGATGTAACTTGCAACAAAGAGACATGCAAAAGTCATGGTGTTATTATACCTAGCCTAGGGCAGAAGAGCACATTGAGTAACCATTCAACAACTCTGTGCATGCTCTCATTCCTCCCAAATTATCCTTCAACGCTCTTTCCCTCCATCCATTTTTTCCATTTTCATTTGAACTGCAATCCATCATCCACAGAAGGAAAGTTATCATTCAACACTACAATATAAGGTATTATTCATTTTCCTCCTTATATATTCATTTGCATTTGGTTTTTCATTCTATGTATTATTTAATACAACACTCCTTGAAGTAATAACAACCTTCATGGACGCACAATGTATCTTGTGCACCATAGAATCCACACTCCAAGAAATCAACATTATGGCCAAATACCCTAAATTCAATTTCTTGAATCCTTCCATCCCAAGCATGGGTGTTGAAGTTTTTTTTTGCATTAACGTTGTTACCGAATGAAATTTGTATCATCATAATTATATGAATCTACCAACTATGAAAAGAATATATATCTTATACCAAGGGTATTGGACTCCACAACTATACCACTCTAATTCAAACTCTTGCTTGTTTTTGTTTGTGTTGGAAATAACACTGAGAGGTGGGGGGGTGAATTAGTATTATCAGATCAATAATTTTTCTTTTTCATAATCAGATTTATATATGCTACTTCAGAGAGGGGAACTAGCGTGTACATGCAACTGTCTTTAAGGCAAACAACGTTTATGTAGTAAACTTATGATTTAGTTAATTAATCATATGTTGATCATTAATCAGTGCATCAATACTTCATCAATCATTAAACAAGAACCATGTGCAGTATAAACATAATAAACCATTAAACACATAAGCAACACACATGAACACCAAGATTTAAGGTCGAAACCCAATGTGGGTGAAAACCACTTGCGGTTGTTGTCTCTGTCTTCTTTTAATAATAAGGAAATATGTTTACAATATTGTACTTGTGCATACTCATACTAGTACACATGCTTCTACTTGCATAAGGTTACAACCTTCTCTTGTTCTCTAGCTTCTACTTGAAGGGAGCTACAACCCCCTAGCTCTTGTGCTAGCTAATATGTTTACTAGTACGTAGGTGTCAGCCTGCAAAAAACTTTACTCTTCCACCAGGGACCATGTTTCATGAATTTTCAGACTGGATGCTCCTGGCACATATCAACACATATGAAGACCTGAACTCATCAATAACCCATTAGAAATTTAGAAACTCAAACTTCATCAACCAACATGTAGTTAATCTGAAACAATCAGATCACTGTCATCATAACACTGTGCTAAACCTAGAAACCTGTATCAACATTCAAAACCAATTGAAACCTCAAAAATTTATGTGTCGGACTTGATACACTACTTCAATGAAGAAAACTTGCGTGTATACGCTCTTTTTCTGAGATGAACCTGCGTACAGATATGCAAATATTGACTCAGAACTTTGCTTCAATTCCAGACTTTAGACAAACCTAGATCATGATAGGTAATGAATAAAATAGATGCAAAACATCAGATCTAGCCTCAACCGATATCAGGTCATTCAAGAATAAGTCATTTCAGGTGTCATGATCTTGATCCAATATTGAACTGAAGGTTCACATAAATATTTCAGATCTAGTCCCAAACATAACCCTACAACATAAAATATACTTCAATTAGAAGTATTCCTTAGAATCTTATTCACTTGCACATCTGGCCTTATGATCCTCTCTTCTTTATATATTTTTTGGCCTTTCTCAATACCATGGACCTAATCCACTTAGGACCAATACCTTGGATCAAATACCATAGACCGAATACCTCAGACTAAATACCTAGGGTCAATATCATGGTCCGAAGATACCTTGGACCAACTACCTCAGACGAAAACCATGGTTTTCAACATGTATGCGCTTTACCTTCTATGGGAGTGCGTGTGTAAGCTATACACTATTTCTATTCTGAGTACCTCTGTGTATTTGTTTCTTGGACTAAGTGAACCTATTTGTATCTCTTAAACTGCTCTTACATCATCTTCTTCCTTCAACTTCCTTATTCTGATAAATAGACCTTAGTTCCATCTTCCTTATTCTCTGTACCACTTCTCTTTTGCCTTTGAATATTCCTGTTAGCCTCTTATCAAAACTGAGTTGACCTGTAGGGTTGCTATCAAGGACAATGCCTGTATCATAATGCCAACATTGTCCCCCTTTGGACTTGATGGCAACCATGATGGTGTTGACTACTGCAAGTTGTAAAGACTGTTAGAGATATCATATAACACAAAAATACCAAAATACTATCCCCCTTTGACATCAAGGGAAAACGGTAGACCACTCTACTCTCCTCCTTTGCATGATGCTATCCATACTCCCCCTGAGTACATGCCAAGTCTGCAGAGAGATGATTCAATATAATAAGATGACATTATAACTCAACAAAGTATGACCTCCCTATGACTAGAAACTCATGCATACATCAATCACTCGACCAAGTGGGGATACACCATATTTGACTCATCTGCCCAACCAAGTGGGGATACACCAAATTTTATACATGACAAAAATACAACAATTATTACATCATCCATCCCAAGAATATTTGGGAAGTAAATTACATCATATGACCAATAGAACTCATTGAAATATAGACCATGACAGAAGAAGTTATATCACACTTATATCTGATGCAACTAAGAAATATCTAAGTTTAGCAACCAAAATGCGAACAATGTGGAATGTGAACACTCCCCCTGAACCTGTGCTACCACTGTTCTTTTTGTTAAAAAAACATATACGCGCTTTAATCCAAGGCAACCCGTGTGTACTCGCGCATATACTTCATGAAACCATCATGTAGTAAACTTCCTCTAAAAAACTGGACTTAACAGTAGGATGATGCAACAACAACTCCCAACTTTTGTCTGAGATATTCAAATGTTCCTCTGGGCAGTGGTTTAGTGAACATATCAACAACCTGATCTTTGGAGGGGACGTACTCCAATTTGACCTTTTGCTCAAGCACTTGTTCTCATAGAAAATGGTACTTGATGGGTATGTGCTTGGTCTTGGAGTGCATGACTCGATTATTTGAAATACTGATGGCACTTGTATTATCACATATAATGGATATGGGTGGACTACATGTGATCTGAATGTCTTGCACAGTTTGCATCATCCAAAGTAGTTGTGTGCAACAAGATTCAACAGCCACATATTCTGCTTGAGGTGTAGATAAATAAATTGAACTTTGTTTCTTGTTGAACCAAGACACTAACCTAGAACCCATATAAAACGCACCACCACTAGTGATTTTTTTTATCATCAACACTTCCTGCCCAATGTGCATCTGTATATGCATGAAGAGTAAGATCTGCATCTCTAGGATACCATAGTCCAAAGTCCTGAGTTCCTTCAAGATATTTGAAAATTCTTTTGACTTCTTGAAGGTGTGATTCCTTTGAATTTGCTTGGAATCTTCCAACTCTTCCTGTTGCATGCATGATACTAGGTTGGGTACCTGTCAAATAAAGTAGACTGCTAATCATTGATCTATAAGTTGGTTGATGTACTACTGTTGATTCATCATTTGAGCTAAGACTACATCCATATTTAGTTTGCTTAACTTGTATACAAAGAAAATAGGTAACTTCACCAAGCAAGGACATTTCAAATTCTTGCCGCATTATTGAAGTAAAATTCTGACTCATGGATTCTTCATTGCTACCAAAAATGATATCATCAACATAAATAATAATAATTAGCAATTTATCATTTTCAATCTTTGTAAATAAATTTCTATCTGCAAAAAGTTTTGTAAAACCTTGTTGGTGTAGAAATTTGTCAATGTGGTAATACCAAGTCCTTGGAGCCTGTTTCAGACCATAGAGAGCCTTTTTGAGTCTATATACAAGTTTTGCATCATTTCCAAGAATGGATCCTTCTAGCTGTCCAATATAAAATTCTTCTTTTAAATCTCCATTAAGGAAGGTTGATTTTACATCCATTTGGTATACTTTGAATTTTCGAAAACTAGAAAGAGCAAGAAACATTCTTATGGCTTCAATTCTCGCAACAGGTGAAAAAGTTTCTTCAAAATCTATACCTTCTTGTTGAGCATATGTTTACAAACAAGTTTCTTCCATTTTCATTCAACTTGTTCTTGAATATCCATTTAGTTCCTATAATATTTTTAACATGAGGTCTAGGAACTAATTCCCAAGTGTCATTTTTTTCAATTTTCTCAAGTTCTTCATCCATGGCCTTGACCCAACATTCATCTTTGCATGCTTCATTTACATTTTGAGGTTCAGTGGAGTATAGTAATGATAGATAGCTTGAGGTCCCTGTAATAGTTCTTCTTGTCTGTACACCAGCCTCCCTTTCTCCTAAAATTAGAGTTTCTGGATGATTTTTCTGAACATAGCTGGATCGAGTCTTTTCTTATACCGTTATATCTTCTCCTGGTGCTTCATTGGTTTCTTCTTCAATATAATTTTGATTTGATGTGGGAAAGTAATCCCCATCTTCCTCATTGTCATAATCTTATGTTGATTTTATTTGTTTTGGATTTCTGCATGCTTCATCAACTACAACATCAATGCTTTCAAAAAATTTCCCAAGTATTTTATTATAACATTTATATCCTTTACTTCTGGAAGAATAATCAAGAAGAATCCCTTCATCTACTCTAGGTTCAAACTTACCAAGTTTTCCATCAATCCTTTTGATAAAACATTTTCTTCCAAAAACTTTAAAGTATTTTATAGTAGGAGTCTTAGCATACCAAAGTTCATGTGGAGTTTGAGTGCTATTTACCCGAACATTTGCTTTGTTGAGAATATTCACGGCATCGAATGCAGCTTCACCCCAGAAGGTTGCTGGAGTTCCAGATTCATCTTTCATGACTCGATCCATTTGTTGAACTATTTTGTTCATCGTTTCTACTACACCATATTGCTGAGGTGTTCTTGTAGTGGAGAACTCCCTTTTTATTCCATGTTGTTCACAAAAGTCAAAGAATTCATCTGATATAAATTTCCCTCCTTTATTAGATCTGAGGCATTTGATTTTTCGATCTGATTCATATTCAACCAAAGCTTTGAAGGCTTTGAACTTTTCAAATGTTTCATATTTATGCTTTAGAAGACCTATCCAACACATTCTAGAAAAATCATCAATGAAAAAAAGAAAGTATTCTTCTCCACGAGGTGACTTTTTCCTTGATGGTCCAAATAAATTAGTATGGATAAGTTCAAGAGGCTTACTAGCTGACCCTTCTTTTTCCATGAAGTGAACTCTGGTGTGCTTGCCGATTTGACACGGTTTGCATATTGAATTTTTTTGGATGCTGATATCTGGAAGATCACGAACAGCCTTGAGTCTGAATGCTTTTCTTATTTAAGAAAAGCTTAGATGTCCCAATCTTCTATGCCACAACCAGTTTTCATAATTTTTGCTTAGATAGTACTGTTGTTGTCCTCCTTTGAGTATGTATAAGTTGTTTGGAGTTCTTGTACCTTTGATCACGGTCTCTCCTATATCAAGCTCACGAACAACACATACATTTGATCGAAACACCACTTCATTTCCTTGATCACACATTTGACTGACACTCAACAAGTTTTGCTTTAAACCATCTACATACATAACATTTCTAGCTTTAACCTTTTCTTTCAAGAAAACATAACCTTTAACTTTTATGACAGCTTAAGTGTCATTTGTAAATGAGACATTCTTTTTCTTTTCTGAGGCATTATACCAGTGAAGTTTCTCTTTGTCACCTGTCATATGTTTGGAGAATCCATTGTCGATGTACCATTGATTTTCTTGTCCTTCTGCATATAAGTTTATACCACATATTTCTGTTTGAGATTCTTTTCTTCTCCATATCTTGGGATTTAATGTCATTTTCTCCTTTTGAGGTGTCTGCCAAAATTTTCTCCTGCATTCAGATTCTTCACGACCAAAGTTGTTACAAATTGAGCATTTTATTTCATTTTTAAGAGGACAAAAGTTATTATAGGAACTTCTCTTGATCCCTGTTACATTCCTTTGATTTCATCCTTCTCTAATCATGATGGTTTTGTAAGCAATGCATTGAGCAACTTTGTGACCAAAATTATGACATGAAAAACATTGCCCATTAAAGAAGTGTCTGCAACTATCGAATCTATTTACATATTGATTGTAATTTCTATTGATATTCATTTTTGCAGCAAATTGAGTATGGTTTTCCTGAGGTTGGTTGTGGCTTCTATTGATATTCATCCTTGGCGAAAATTGAGTATGATTTACATGGTGATCAACTGTTGGATCCCTATAATACTAGTGATTACCCCATTACTATTGTAGTTATACCCCTTATTTATATTTTTGTGCCCCTATTACCCCCATATTGTTATTTCTGTGCCCCTTAGAATCCCTCTATTGTTATTTTTGTGGCTTTATATTATTATTGTTAGGTCGGCTGGATTATATTGTGACTCCTTAGACTCCTATATATAGAAAGGAAGTTTTGTCATTTGTATCATCCAAGAATTGTTCATTTATGTCATGTAAAGGAGGTTTCCCCCTCGAAGAGGCTGAATTCTAAGGCGTTGATCTATCTTTTCTATCTCTTCTTGAGCTGGTTTCATAACATTTGGTATCAGAGCTTTGGATTGTAGGGTTTCGCTGCTCCAAACAGGTCATCGTCGCATTTTTGCTATAAATTTTTTTTCTGTGAAGTTTCAGAAGTCACAAAAAAAACCCATTTGAGAAGACATCGCTATGAAGCTTGGGTCCAAATTTCAGAGCATTTCACGCGATATTTTCGGAGATATGATCTGAGCAAGTTGGTCTTTTTGCAGACTCCTGAATTACATTCAAAACAGGTGACCTGGGGAAAAGTGTCATAACTTTCTTTCTGAGCATCGGATTGAAATTTCGTAAGAAGGTACAGAAAGAGGACAGATTGTAGTTTTCTTGTATACATTTTTCAGAGTCAAAGGTTGAAACAGTGACACGTGGCACTTCATACAATTTCGCTCTACTGAACTAGTCTATAATCAGGTCACTGCGGGAGATTGTGCATAACTCTTTCTTGGAGAATCCAATTTGGATCAGACTAGTGGCATTGGAAAGAGGACATAGAAGGCTACTACAGGTCACAATTTAGAACTGGATGATTCGAAATTACAGAGATACATCAGATTCAATATCAGGCTTCTACAAAGTAAAAAAAAGGTGTGTAGTTTTTTTTTAATTTTTGCATAAGCTTGGTTTGAAGGAATTCAAAGGGCATAGTAAAGCATTATTATCGGTAACTGATGCCCCGAGGAAAGAAAATGCAAACACCTAGTAAGGAACCTGAAAGCTCTAGCATGACTCATGAAGAAGAGGAAGAAATGCTACATGATATATCAAAATTACAAGAACAAGTGCAACAAATGTCACGCTCACAAAAGCTAACAGATGCTAAGATAAATGGCATGGAATCTAAGATAAATGGCGTGGAATCTAAGATAAATGGCGTGGAATCTAAGATAAAGGGCATGGAAGCTAAGATGGATGATCTGAAGACAGATTTGAGGACAGATTTGAAGACAAACATGGCAGATTTGAAGACAGATTTGACAAATTTTCTACAAGAAATACTTACTAATGGTGAAAAGGTTGTAAAGGAAACTCATGATGTGAACAAAAGAAATGTTAATCATGATTCCATAGACTCTAATGTTGGATCGAAGACCCACCATATTCCAAAAATCGATATGAGGAAGTTTGATGGCAAGGATCCCGCCACATGGATATTACAGATGGAGCAATTCTTCGATCTCAATAATGTGCAAAACACACAAAAGGTACGTATGGCAACTTTATATTTGGAACCAAATCAGTTTGTATGGTATCAATGGCTTTGCTCTCGTAAACAATTTATCACTTGGGCAATTTTTACGGAAGAATTGATAGCACATTATGAGGATACAAAAAGCAACACTTTTTTTAGCCAATTGATAAGTCTCAAACAAAAGGGTTCAATAATGGAGCACATTGAGGAGTTCCAAAAATTGAACATAAGGGTAAAAGATATTCCAGAGGAGCATAGGATTGATGTGTTCATAGGGTCTTTAAAGGATAATATCCAACATGATGTGCGCCTTTGGGAACCTGATTCATTAGAGAAGGCATTCAGGTTAGCAAGAAAAATGGAAAGCAAAATTATGGCAACTAGGAAGCATACCATTCACAACTATAAAGACGGAAGTGTTGTTGCCCATAGTCTTCCACAACCTACAAGGTTGACACCACAACAATTGGAAGAAAAAAGAGCAAAAGGGCTTTGTTACAATTGTGATAGCAAATACACAAAAGGTCATAAGTGTGCTGAGAAGAAATTATTCTACATAGATTGTGAAGAGGAAGAAGAAAAGGAGCAAGAAAGGTCAAAAGAAGAGGATATATTCCAGGAACAAAGCCTAGATGAAGAACAAATAAATCCGACCATATCTTGTAATGCATTGGCGGGAATTACCACTCCTCAAACCATCAAGATAGAAGGACAAATCAAGAAGAAAAAGGTAATAGTGTTGATTGATTCAGGAAGCACCCACAATTTTATTCATTGTAGGGTAGCAAAAGAATTGAATTGCTTCCTATATCCAGCACCAGAGTGTCAAGTGATGATTGCAAATGGAGGAACAATAAATTGTTCTGGAAAGTGCCATAATATCAAGCTATCCATGGGAGAATATGTATTGACTAGCCCAATGCTTTCCATTCCAATGGGAGGTGCTGATGTTGTACTAGGAGTCCAATGGCTACAATCCTTGGGTACAATAGCTTTTAATTTTCAAGAACTTTTCATGAAATTTTCTGTGGAAGGAAAGGAAGTTGAATTAAGGGGTATTGCAGGGAAACCAGGAAAGATAATCAGCTCTAATGGCATGACAAAGCTTCTAAAAAAGGAGCAAAGAGGTGTAATTGCACAATTATGTTCGCTAGATGTTTCCACATTGGAATCATCTATTTCTCCAGATCTCCAAAAAGTCCTGGACAATCATTCCAAGGTATTTGAGACTCCCAAAGGTCTCCCACCTATGCGTGATCATGATCATGCTATTCATCTGATTCCAGGAAGTGTTCCTCCAAACATCAGGCCGTACAGATATCCCTATGTCCAAAAAAGTGAAATTGAACGTATGGTTGCAGAAATGCTAGAGGCTGGTATAATTCAACCGAGTCAAAGTTCTTTCTCAGCTCCAGTAGTATTGGTGCACAAGAAGGATGGATCATGGCGCATGTGTCCAGATTATAGGGAGCTCAACAAGCTCACTATTAAAGATAAGTTCCCCATTCCTGTCATTGATGAATTACTGGATGAATTGCATGGATCAATTTACTTCACCAAGTTGGATCTTCGTTCGGGATATCATCAAATCAGAATGAAGATTGAAGACATTCCGAAAACGGCATTTAGAACTCATGAGGGTCATTATGAATTTTTGGTCATGCCTTTTGGCCTTACCAATGCACCTTCAACATTTCAAGGTTTGATGAATTCAATTTTCAAACCATTCCTTAGAAAATTTGTGTTAGTATTTTTTGATGATATACTAATCTACAGCAAGTCTTGGAAGGATCATGTTGAACATGTTGACAAGGTGCTACAACTATTGGAGGAGAAACAATTATATGCAAAAAGATCCAAATGTTTCTTTGGAGTCCAGGAGGTGGAATATTTGGGTCATATTGTATCTCATGAAGGAGTTAAGGTAGACCCTAGCAAAATTAAAGCCATTAAGGAATGGAAAATCCCCACATCCATAAAGCATCTGCGAGGATTTCTTGGGTTGACAGGGTATTATCGCAAGTTTGTTAAGAATTATGGGAGAATAGCAGCACCTCTAACAACATTATTGAAGAAAGATTCATTTTCATGGACTCCGGAAGCAACAAAGGCCTTTGAACATCTTAAAGAGGCAATGTGCCAAGCACCGGTCTTAGCTACACCGGACTTCACAAAAACCTTTATTGTGGAATGTGATGCTTCAGGAAATGGAATTGGTGCTGTTCTAATGCAAGATGAAAGACCCATTGCTTTTGAAAGTCGTCCAATCAAGGGAAAGTTTTTAAGCAAAGCTATTTATGAGAAGGAAATGTTGGCAATACTCCATGCACTTAAGAAATGGCGACCCTACCTAATGGGAAGACACTTCAAGGTAAAAACGGATCATGATAGCCTTAAATACTTTTTAGAACAAAGATTATCCTCTGAAGAGCAACAAAAGTGGGTCACAAAGATGTTGGGTTATGACTTTGAAATCATCTACAAAAAAGGGAAGCAAAATGTGGTGGCAGATGCACTCTCAAGAAAGGATGAGGATGTGGAAGCATTGTTGTGTGCCATTTCTATTATCCAACCAGATTGGATAAACGAAGCAAGGGAGGAATGGAAGAATGACGAAGAAGTGTGGGCACTTATTCGAAAGCTACAACAAGATTCCAGTACTTCTGATACATTTAGCTGGAAAAATGATTCGTTATGGTACAAAGATCGCTTATACCTCTGTAAGAATTCCCAGCTAAAACAAAAGATTCTTATGGAATTGCACACTTCTCCCTTAGGAGGGCACTCAGGATTTTTAAAAACTTACCACAGGGTTAAGAAGGAATTTTTTTGGGATGGCCTTAAATCAGATATTCAAAAGTTTGTGGCGGAATGTTTGGTTTGCCAACAAAATAAAGTTGAAACAATTAAGACACCGGGTCTATTACAACCTTTATCCATTCCAAGCCAACGTTGGGAGGAGGTTTCAATGGATTTTATCACAGGTTTACCCAAGTCTGAGGGAAAGAGTGTCATCATGGTGGTAGTTGACAGACTTACCAAGTATGCACACTTTTGTGCATTATCACATCCATTTAAAGCCAGTACAGTTTCTACTGCATTTATGGAAACAGTTCAAAAGCTACATGGAAACCCAAAGATTATTGTAAGTGACAGAGATCCCATTTTCACTGGAAATTTTTGGACAGAATTATTTTCTTGTCTTGGTACTCAGTTAGCTCATAGCTCATCTTATCATCCTCAATCTGATGGGCAAACTGAGATAGTAAACAAATGTTTGGAAGGATATCTTCGTTGCTTTGTATCTGATAAACAGACACAATGGGTCAAATGGTTGCCTCTGGCTGAATGGTGGTATAACACTTCCTTCCATACAGCAACAAAAATGACCCCATTTATGGCACTTTATGGGTATCAACCACCATCCATCACATCATATTTAAGAGAAAATTCTAAGGTTCAGGCAGTGGAACATCACATCGAACATCAACAACAAGTCCTCCAACTCTTAAAGGATAACCTCGTGTTGGCACAAAATAGAATGAAACAACAGGCAGATCAACATCGCAGTGAAAGAAGTTTTGATGTAGGTGATTGGGTATTCCTACGGCTACAACCATATAAGCAAATGTCCCTAAAGCAAGCTAAGAAGGATAATAAATTATCACCAAAGTATTATGGTCCGTACAAGGTGTTGCAAAAGATTGGTACTATGGCATACAAATTGGAGCTTCCTGCAGCTTCTCGATTGCACCCAGTTTTCCATGTTTCATGTTTAAAGAAGGTTATAGGCGACAAGCTCCCAGTTCAAACAATATTGCCAGAACTTGACGAGGAAGGAAAAATTATATTGGAACCGGAAGCAGTCACAGAAACAAGAACTCGACAGCTACGAAATCGATCAATTTCAGAGTATCTTATCAAGTGGAAGAACTTATCCGCTGAAGATTCCACATGGGAGGATGAGAATTTTATGCAGAAGTATCCAGAACTACTCAAGCGTTGAGGACAACACTTTTTTGAAGGAGAGGGGCATGTTGGGTCCCTATAATACTAGTGATTACCCCATTACTATTGTAGTTATACCCCTTATTTATATTGTTGTGCCCCTATTACCCCCATATTGTTATTTCTGTGCCCCATAGAATCCCTCTATTGTTATTTTGTGGCTTTATATTATTATTGTTAGGTCGGCTGGATTATATTGTGACTCCTTAGACTCCTATATATAGAAAGGAGGTTTTGTCATTTGTATCATCCAAGAATTGTTCATTTATGTCATGTAAAGGAGGTTTCCCCCCCAAAGAGGCTGAATTCTAAGGCGTTGATCTATCTTTTCTATCTCTTCTTGAGCTGGTTTCATAACATCAACTTTATGCCTTTGCATGATTGTCATATTGTTCACTGCTCTTTGCTGCATAAAGATAGCTTTTGGTGAAGGTTGACGACTTCTGTGGTTGAGATGTTTCTTCAGTATGTCCAAGACCTGTCTTTATCAGAGGAGAATGCTGAACTTTCATAATTTCATTTAGAGTTTCTGGTCCTTTAGTAAATCTAAGGTTGAGAGATTTTGTTTTCTCAAGATCTTTTCTTAGACCCACAATTTCACATTCTAGTTTTCAGTATGTTTTTCTTTTTCAGCAAGTTGGTATGTCAAGGTATCTATGATCATATGCTTTTCTTATAAACAGATTTTGAGTTTAGAGATTTCTTCATGAAAGTTTTCACCTTTTAAAGAATCCCAAAAAGCATCATTGTCATAAGCCATGAGAAGTCTATAATCATCACTATTAGATAAACCATCTCTATTCTCTTCTAAACTATCCCAAAAATCACCGCTATCATAAGCCATGAGAAGTCTAATATCTTGACCAGTTTCATCTTCATCACTATTAGATAAACCATCGCTATCTTCATGAGTATACTAACTCTTTCTATTCACAACTTGTTTCATATTCCATTTTGCAAATTCCTTTCCTTTTTCATATTTATCTTTATGAGGACATCTGGCAGCATAATGACCGACTCTACCACAAGTAAAGCATTTGAAAGGTAGCTTACCTCTAAACCTTCCAAAACCCTGTTGAAGCTTCTTGACAAAATTTACCTTATCTTATTCTTCTGAAATGTTTCCTGATTCATTGTGTTCTTCCTTTTCTTTTCCTTTTGTTGAAGCTCTAAATGTGGCTTCTCTCATATCTGATGGACCTCCTTTTCTCATCTCAAAAGCAGTTAGGATTTTGTGAAGCTGTGTCATAGTGATATTTTGCAGATCCTATTTTTCTTCTATGGCAGAAACTTTTGATTCAAATTTAGTAGACAAGGATCTCAAAATTTTCTCAACTAAGGTAACTTCCTTTATTTCTTCACCCAGATTCTTCATACAATTAACAACCTCATCTATTCGTAAGAAGTAACTAGCTATACTCTCATCTATATCCATCTTAAGAGTTTCATAATAAATTCTAAGAGTTTGAAGCTTAGCACGTTTTACCTCAGAGTCTCCTTCATAGCTCTGAACGATTTTGTTCCATATCTCGTTGGCTGATTTGAGCTGCATGACTTTGAAAAACTCTGATTGTGACAAACTTCCCAATAAAGTATTGACAGCTTTGGCATTGGTTTCATATTGCTTTTTACCTGCCGTGTCTGTAGGAATTGTTGTTGGAAATTTATATCCTCCTTCCACAATTTCCCAGACATCTGTTCCAAGAGATTGTAGATAGGTTGTGTTTCTTATTTTCCAATAAACAAAGTTTCTCCCATCAAAGATTGGCGGTCTGATGGATCCCATGCTTTTGTGATTATTCATCTTGATGGATCTTCCTTCAAGCGATCAAACTTCTTATGAAGGACCTGCTTTGATACTAATTGTTGGAAATAATACTGAGAGGGGGGGGGGTGTGAATCAGTATTATCAGATCAAGAATTTTTCTTTTTCATAATCAGATTTATATACGTTACTCTAGAGAGGGTAACTAGCGTGTACATGCAATTGTCTTTAAGGAAACTAGCGTTTATGTAGTAATCAGTGCATCAATACTTCATCAATCATTAAACAGTAACCATCTGTAGTATAAACATAATAAACCATTACACATAAGCAACACACATGAACACCAAGATTTAAGGTGGAAACCCAATGTTGTTAAAAACCACATGTTGTTGCCATCTCTGTCTTCTTTTAATAATAAGAAAATATGTTTACAATATTGTACTGGTGCAGACTCATACCAGTATGCAGGCTTTTACCTGCAAAAGGTTACAACCTTCTCTCATTCCCCAGCTTCTACTGGAAGGGAGCTACAACCCCCTAGCTTTTGTACTAGCCAATATGTTTACTAGTACGTAGGTGCCAACCTACAGAAAATTCCACTCTTACACCAGGGACCATGTTTCATGAATTTTCAGACTAGATGCTCCTCGCACATATCAACACATATGAAGACCTTAACTCATCAATAACCCATCAGAAATTTAGAAACTCAAACTTCATCAACCAACATGCAGTTAATCTAATACAATCAGATCACTATCATCAGAACATTGTGCTGAACCCATAAACCTGTATCAACATTTAGAACCAACTGAAGCCTAAAAAATTTATCTGTCAGAATTTATACGCTACTTCAATGAAGAAAACTTGCGTGTATACACTACTTCCTTCAGCCCAACCTGCGTATACCTCTAAAGATTCTGAATCATAAGATCTTTGAATCACAAACTGTACCAACCAATAGTGTACTGGACATCTACTGTGAACTTACAGAACTTTACATAGGCAGGCAACATAATACACTTCTTCTCACTTATACAATCAATCAAATATCAACCTCCTTATTAATTCAGATTTACGTTCAGATCTAAGAAGATTTCATTGATGGACAACAGTAAAATAGCAGTAGTAATAAATCAGCAATACTGATCTAATAGATTAATTATCTCTAGACATCAAGCCTTTCTTTTGTATAGGTTATGTTAAAGAACAGAACCTGCGTGTATACACTCTTTTGCCGAGACAAACCTGCGTATAGGTCTACAAATATTGACTCAGAACTTTGTTGCAATTCCAGACTTCAAACAAACCCAGATCATGATAGATAATGAATAAGACAGACACAAAACATCAGATCTAGCCTCAGTCAATATCAGATCATTCAAGAATAAGTCATTTCAGGTCTCATGATCCTGATCCAATATTAAACTCAAGGGGCACATAAATATTTCAGATCTGGTCCCAAACATAACCCTACAATGTAGGATATACTTCAAATAGAATTATTCCATAGAATCTTATTCACTTGCACATCTGCCCCTTATGATGCTCTCTTCTTTATATAGCTTTTGGCCTTTCTCAATACCATGGACTAAATCCACTTAGGACCAATACCTTGGATCAAATACCACAGACCGAACACCTCAGACTAAACACCTAGCGTCAATATCGTGGTACAAAGATACCTTGGACCTAATACCTTAGACCAAAACCATGGTTTTCAACATGTACGCACTTTGCCTTCTGCGGGAGTGCGTGTGTACGTTACACGCTATTTTTATTCTAAGTACCTATGTGTATACGCTGCTTGGAGTAAGTGAACCTGTGTGTATCTCTTAAACTTCTCTTACATCATGTTCTTCCTTCAACTTCTTTATTCTCATCAATAAACCTTAGTTCCATATTCCTAATCCTCTGTACCACTGCCCTATTGCCTCTGAATATTCCTGTTAGCCTCTAATCAAAAGTACGTTGACCTATAGAGCTGCCATCAAGGATAGTACATGTATCATAACGCCAACACTTTGCTTCTTGAATCCATATTGATTTCTTTTCCAAGTACCATTTTTCATGAAGAATTTGTTCTCTCTCATAAAGCTACAAGTTTCCTTGAATGTTACAAAGCATAATTCAACAAAGCATTAATGGATAACCTATCAAGAAATATGTAGTCAAATCCTATGGCATCTTACTAAGGTTGAATTTTGTCTGTCACGATCTTGCTAAGGGATTTTTAATTTATTTATTTACTTATTCTATTGTTTTTATTGATTTAATAGGTGTAAATCTTGAAAATTGTTTCCTATTGGTCGCCAAAACAAGGATAAAAAGAAATTGTCAATTATTGATGTATTTGGCCTTCTACAACATTCTAATCAGCCATGTAATATTCAAAATGCAGTTCATCTTCATCTACATTAATATGATAACTCAAATAGTGTAGAGCTTGTTGAAAGAGAAAACCCATCAAAAAAACGCAAATAATAATCAAATATAAATGGAATACAAGATTTACGTGGGCTTATGTTGCAAAACATTGTAATGATAACGAAAGGATAAAATGTTCTTGATGCGTTAAATTTAAGAGAGATACACCATTTTCAAAAAAGAGAAGTACCAATCTTCATGTTAGTGGTCTAAGTGGCCATGCAAAATCAAAATCTCTAAATTTTGTTTACAACATTTGGAGGGATAAAGAAAACGAAGCAATATTCCAATCACTAACATGTCAAACTAGTGGTATATGCTAATAAGGAGAGAATTATATCAACGATTGAAAACATGTATTTTGTTGGTATACATGATTTATATTTAGACATTTATAAGTAAATATGTGACTTGAATAGGTATAATTTTACTCCACTTTTTCTTCTAATGGATGAATATTCTGCATACACAAATACAACATCAAGAAAATAGTTTCTTCAAGCTACTGAACAAGTGTATCTGAACAAACTAAAAGAAGATATTTTACATAGCCCATTTTACTCAATTTTAGATGATGAAAGCACTGATTGAATTATGGAACACCGATTGGATATATCTTTTCTTCAAATAAAGGATGGAATTACTTAATGTATATATGATGTAGTGAGAACTCTTTTAGTACAAATGGATATAAATTTGATGAAGTTTGTTGGTTTTGGTTTGGATGGTTCATCTTCCATGAGGGGTATTCATGAATATTTATTTTCTAAACTTCATAGAGATGCTACTCATTTATTAGATATCCATTACATAGTTCATAGGGAAGCATTAGTGACCAATGAGGCTTCATCTCATCTTCCAGAGTTGCAATATATTGATAAATTTGGAAGCAAAGTTTATTCATGGCTTGGGAAATCAACTAAAAGACATGGAGTATTGAAAGATCTAATCTAATAATTTCAAATCACTAAGTTAGAGGTCTTACAAATTCATCAAATTAGGTTTCCCTCTAGAGGAAATTTCATGGAAATAATTTTTTGACTCATGCATTCTTTGTTAAAAGATTGGGAGTTAGGTGAGAAAAAAATGTATGAGTTTGAAACAATATTTCAAGTGCAATTTTGCATCCACCTACTTACAGTTGTGCTCATTGAATTAAATAAGTTCAATCAAAGGTTCCAAGAGGATCATGTATATATTACATCTATTGGCACTACTTTAGATGTTTCTATTAGCATGCTTCGTAAACGATTTTTGCGAAGAATTTTTGGTGTAGGTGCAATGCAAATGTCTTCTTTTTTAGTTAAAGCACAATGAGGAACCCTTGAATTTGTAGATAGCATAGGTGTTGTACATTTACAACCATTGATGTTTAAAAATTTTCCAAAGATGAAAATATCGGGGGCGCTAGATGATTGTATGCTTTTGGGAAAATGTTTTCTTGAAATGTGATTGAATATTTACATAGGATATTCATAGATTTACATGTATTTAATGCTACAAAGTTTTTCACAACTCAAAATTATTATGAAGAAGTGAATGATATAGAATTTAAAAGAAAAAGATGGTCGAAATGTTTATGTGAAAAATGTAGCATTGGGGTAACATCTATTGGTTATGTGAAAAATGTAGCATTGGGGAATCATCTATTGTGGAGACTACTACATGTTTCAGTGAAATGGATGAATTTATTTGTACTATTTCTAAATCATACCCTAAAAATAATATGTATGAAGGGACCTATATGGAGATGAACCTAAATGGTTTGAAGGCTTTCCATATTTGATGCAATTATGGCACACTATTCTCATTATCCTGACAACCACGTCAGTGTGTGAAAGAGACTTCTAAAAATTAAACAAGATAAAAAATGATGATAAATCAAGGCTTTCATTAGAGACAGTAGATGTGTTAATGTTAATATCTCTTAGTGCACCTAATTCTCTAAATGAGGTATTTTTTAATGTTATTATGATGTATGTAAACCTAAGTTGACAGAAACACCTAGGAAAATCCCTGAAACGTCGTTCGTCAAATCATAAATAAATTTTCGTATGAAATGATATGAAAACAACA
Organism: Pinus tabuliformis; assembly: GCA_031772625.1. Classification (NCBI taxonomy): domain Eukaryota; kingdom Viridiplantae; phylum Streptophyta; class Pinopsida; order Pinales; family Pinaceae; genus Pinus; species Pinus tabuliformis. The sequence continues at coordinate 184,969,286 of CM062820.1, forward strand.
AAAAAATGTATTTTTGTAATTTTTATAATTCTAGAAATGGTGTTTTCATTTTCTTCAACATTTTAGATTTTTTGAATGTTTTCTATTTGTTTCCGGAAATTTAGATACATATCTGATAAAATCGTGATCTGTATCCAGATTTCGGGAAACAGATCCCACAAATCTTAGTCGGGAACACATGTTTTTATGCACCTTTAAACACAATAGGTTATAAATATTCAGTGCTCACTTAACAAAAATCATGATAGGCTATAATGTAAATCATCTTATGTTTTAACTTTTATTCATTCTCATTCATCACTATCACACCACCGCATTGTGTTGGAGGAGGAGGACTTGGTTCACAACGTCATCGCATTACATTAGAGCAGGAGGAGTCTTGAATCTTGAGCATAAGGAGTCTTGGAACTTGGAGGCTTGAGCTTGAGGAGTCATGACTCGTCGCTAGTCCGGTAGGAGAAAAATCGTTCTGTTTGTTTTAGAAAATATTATCAAACCATTATCTCTATTTTCGAAATAATGGCTACTATCTTAGTACTTCTTCCAGTTATGAAAGTTCAATACGTTGGACACAATAATGCAAAAATAGAGATTAGAATATTCATTTCTAACCTTGTGTGGCGATTCCTTTTTAATTTTTACTTCCCTACCATGAACTGTTGGTTCTCTAGTCTTCTTTTGTTCTAAATCAGAGTTGAAATATTTCTTTATGGTGCCAAAATCTTCATCCCAATACCTAAGGAATCTTGGTGCTCCAAATAATACCGTGGGATATCCACATATTATTCCAAGGAATATTTCTGCAAAGTGATGCAACAAATTCCAAATTTGTGAGATGAAAGTTAGAAACTACACCTTTTTCATCTATAACTAGAGAAAAAAAATTTGTATTACAAGTTTGCAATACATCACTTCAGAAATATCTAAAAACCTACTGACACTAAGTCCCCAATTCTTCTACCCTCTACTATATTTATTGGGACTTAGTGTGCTTAAGGAATACCCCATGTGTTGGTGCCAAGCCATCATAAAGAAATATAAAGAATTGTAAGGTGATACTGGTGACCTTTCTAAGGTTCTCGTGGGGTTCTACTTCATGGGAATTTAAATCATAGGTAGATTACAAGTGGTAACAGGCTGAACTCAATCAATATTTTCATGTCCAGTACGTTCTAGGAGAATCTTACCAAACTTATCATTGGAGAATCTTACCAAACTTATCAAGAATAATCTTACCAAAATTTTTATTGGAGCATCTTACCAAACTTTTAACTTTTAATAATGATTGTTTTTTTTCAAATTTTGTAAGTTTGTAACTTGCTTTGAAATACATACTTGTCAATTTTATTTTGTAGTTTCATTTACATCATCATCATTCATGGAAGCTTCAAGTTCAACCATTCGTGATAAAGAGGAAGTGGAACATGAAATTGAATTTTCCCCTAAAGTTGATCCAAAATCATCACTTATCTACTGTTGGGAAGATCCAAGGAGGGGGATCATTGGCATGCGTTTGCAATGAGTGTAAAAAGGATTATAAGGGGTAATACACACAGGTTAAAGCACATTTACTTGGGTTAAAAGAAATTTGGGTTTGAAAATGCAATAGCCCACCTAAAGAGAATGGGGCAGATGTAGATGGTTTAAACAAGGAAAAACATGCAAAATATGAGAAAGAAAAAGATGAGGAAGATGCCAAAGAAAATGGGGAAAATCCTTCCTCTCAATTAAAACAGCGAACAAGGTTGATAGAATCTTCATCAAAGCCTCCACTTCTTTCTCAGGGAATTTTTGGTTCAATGTGGTCTAATTTGGGACCATTTGAAAGGACTTTTAATAATGATGCTAAAGACACAAAATTTTTAGTTATAGATCAATTCATTTATGCAAATGACCTTCCCTTTAGCCTTGTGCGATCTCCGTATTGGGAAAAGATGATAAAAAAAGTGAATGAAACCCCAAAAGGGTTCGCAAGCCCTCTATATGAGAAGGTCTGCACCAAAATATTCAGTGTTAAAAAGCTAGATTTGGAGGCTAAATTAAGCCCAATTTGTAATTCATCGAGCATTTCAGGGGTGTCCATCATTTCTGATGGATGGAAAGATCAAAGGTATAGGAATTTGATCAATGTGATTGCTCAGAGCCCAAAGGGGGAAATTGTTTTGAAGGCAGTGGATTGTGAGGGGCAGATAAAAGTTTCTCAATTCATTGCTGACATATTGATTGAAGCAATTGAATTGGTGGGGCATAATGTTTTTTCCAGGTAATAATTCACAATCTAATGGTGTGTAGAGTAGTAGGCCTAATTATTGAAGGCAAATATCAGAACATATTTTGGACCCCTTGTGTTGTACATTCATTGAACCTCATGTTGAGCAAGATAGGGAAGAAAATTGAGTGGATTCGAGTTATTTTTGAAGAGGAAAAATAAATTCAAGCATTCATCACAAACCACCACATGTCCCAAGCCATCTACAGGGAATTTGCGAAGTTGGAGCTCCTTAAGGTACCTAAACTTTAAAGTTTCTTTCATAAATTCTAATTTCTATGACTCTAAATTCAAATATGTAAATTGGATTCTAAAATGTCATCATTCGTGAATCAGAATAGTTATTCAATCAAATTATGATTTTTAATTTGTTAAAACATTAGCAATTTGGCACCTGTAGGTTTCCAAAACTCACTTTTCCTCTCACATCATAGTCTTAAGAAGGCTTATGCAGGTGAAAGATGCATTACAATAAATTCTATGCAGTTCTCTTTGGAATCAATGGAGGCAATCCCAATTTGATAGAGCACAAGTAGTGAAAAAGTTGGTTGTTGATGATGAATGGTGGGATAAGTTGTAGTATCTCTTGGCATTTACTAAGACAATTATGGATTTGTTTTGTATGTTTGACACATATAAGCCTAGTTTGGGAGAGGTGTATGAGGGCATTGATTCCATGATAAAGATGATAATGATGGTTATAAATGCTAATGAGAATGACCCAGATAAATTATTTTATAGAGAAGTAAAATATAGATTGACCAAAAGGTGGAATATGATGACCACCCCATGACACCTTTTGACCTATGCAGTGAATCCAAAATATTATGTTGCATAGTTGCTAAGTGATTTAGAAAAAACCACACCAAGTAAAGACCCAGAAGTCTCACAAGGATTTTAATAGGCTTGTAGGATTTGTAGATCCTAGAATTGGTCATCGGATTCGTACAAAGTTTGCTCATTTTGTGGGATCAAAGGATTTGGGTTCTGATATAGGTTGTATGCAGGACAAGAGGGAAATGAATCCAATTGAGTTGTGGAACTACTATTGTGGGGAACTTCCAGATATCGAAAAATTGGCCATCAGGATCTTGTCATAGGTTTCTAGTTCCTCTTCCTCAGAAACGAACTGGAGTACATATGGCTTCATTCATTCTGTGAAGCAAAACAAATTGGGTCCTGAGAAGGTTGAAGAACTAGTGTATGTTCATTCAAACCTTCTCATTTTGTCAAACAAAAGATACAAATACAAATTTGGGGTCGCCAAATTATGAGATGTGGAACCAGAGTTACCTGACTAGGATATGACATTGAATGCTAGGTCTCCTATGACTTTGTTTGATGCAGAGTCACCAATAGGTGGATCTTCGAGTGGACATGGAAGTAATGTTCCCACTTCTCGATAGGATGTGGAACTTCTTAGTGACATGAATGAAGAAATATTTGATGATATGTAAATGTAATTTATGATGGTGTTTTAATTTTTAAACTTTTGAACAACCATATGAATTATGAATAATGAAAGTAAATTGCTAGTCATAGTTCATTTTGTACTTTGTACTATGTAGTATGCATTATTAATTTTGTTGTTGATGTAGTAACTTGTCATGTTGATGATTGAAATTTGAAAGTGAAACTGGATGATATGTTGAATCATGAATGTTATAATAATCATTAATGATGATGACAATGTATGTTGAATTGATGATGATGATGATGATAGATGATATTCGATTATGTATTTTTAGATATAATCTAGATTATAAAAGATGAATGGTAATATGAAATTCATATATATTTATATGTGTGTGTGTGTGTGTGTCGTTTTGGGCCGTATCGTATCCATATTTTTTGAAAATTTGTTTTATCTTTTTCAAACCCCGTATCTGTATTTGTTCCCGTATCTGTGCGAATTAGATGGAAACAAATGAAAACTAGTAAGTCATTTCCATTGGGAAAATAGATTTATATTTTCAATGATGTTAGTCCAAATACTTTTGAAGATGATGGAATGAATAAAAGAAATAGATGTTTACTAAATTTTTCCTTATTTACTAAGTTATATTGAGCTTTTATAGTGTATTACTATAGCCACTCTTTAAATTTTTAATATTTTAAAGATTTAGAAGGACATTATTTCATTTTAGACACTTTTTTTAAGAAGAGTATATTTAATATACACCTGTCAGTAGAAATACAACTTCTTTTATGACCTTTCATCTTTGAAGGGTTAAATGAAAATATACCCTTCCAAATGAAATTAACAGAAACCCTTCAAATTCGATCATTGGTCACCAGTGATAACTGCTAATGAAACTCGGACAGTTAGCAAATAAAGTATCTAGGTGATTAGGCTTTCATGCGGTCTTATTTTTCAGAGAGTTTTCTGTGGCCACGAAATTGTTATTTTAAATGGGAAGACTGCGACACAAATATAAAGATCCTTCTTGTTTTACTTTCTCCTATTGAAGTCCAATGACACCCCGAAAGTAGTAAGGGTTTGACGAATTTCAAGTGGATGGACCCACCTGAAAATTGTTCATTGTCTTGGCTAGTACATTAATGTTTCTAAAAAGCTACCATGCTGGCGGCGGTAATTTTATCCTATATTAAGGCCATAATTCTCTTTAACGGAATTTAAACGAACAATCAAATTATAAACCTACCAAATCCAGGTCCAATTGAACTCTAATTGTATAGGACTCCACTTCAAACATGGCTTTCCTTTCCACATAAAAGATAACACTCCCTGGATATTAATAACCTCCATGGATAAGATTAAACATGTGGCTCGCCTCAAATTCCATATCTAATCTGATGACATAGGCATGAAAATTTAGACCTACTTTGATGGGATAGGTATTTTCATGAAAGAGATATCCAGTATCCTTTTTCCTTTAAAACTCATCCACAAATGATGATTTTCGAATTGACATGACTGGCCCGACATATTCTGCTTTTTCTTTATATATCATAAAACCAGCATAGATCCATCTTCAGTATAGATTTAACATGAGCAGAGAGGGAGAGGGATCAAATTTCTTCACATACAAACTTTTTTAGAGTGTCAAATTTCATTTTTTAAAGTGTATTATTAAATGCTAAATAGAGTATATAAGACCAAATAAACATTTAAATCATAAAAACTTTCTTTTTTATATACAACTTTAAAGTATGTTATTTTAACAATTTTTTTTCTATATATAGATATATAGGAAGTTGATATCGACATAAATTAGTTAAGGTAGATGCTCAAATAGTTTATATAAATCCCTCGTTGAAATATTTTTGGAAAGCTTAAAATTTAAACATCTTACAGACACATTTTTCTTATTATGTATATTCATTTTTTTTATTATAGCCAACATTAAAGCTCTTGTTGAAATATTTTTTAAATGTTTAAGGTTTAAACATCTTACAAACACAATTTTTTTTTGTTATAGCATATTCATTTTTTTATTATAGTAAACATTAATTTTTTATTTAGAACACTATTTTTATTTTTATTTTAAAGGAATAGACAAACTTACACATCTCTCATACTAAGCTGTAGAATAAGGCTCTCTACTTAATTATACAAGCTGCTATTTTATATTATAAAAATATAAAAAGAGGAAAATAAATTTATTTTTATTATTTGTTTGAAAATTTGACAAATAATTAGTTTCTATGTAAAGTTTAAAAGTATCAGATTACTTTTGACTATATTATATTATAAATTAATTATATTTTAATATGCAAATTTTATTTTATTTTATTAAATTAATTAGTATATAAATAAAACTTTAATCTCTTAAAAAGAAATTAAAGGTTTTTGATATTAAATTTTAATAGAGTAATTTCACTGATAGACAGAGTAAAAAATCATATAAAAACGAGTCTAATAGACAAATAAAAAGAATTATATTAAAGAGTTATTTAGTCTATTAGCTAAACTACTCGAATTTTTATTAATATTTAATGATAGCAACAAATGATTTAACGACATTAAATTTACATGTTAGTTACTTCCAGCAATGGAACTTATCACAATATTTTCAAAATTAAAAACATGTTTCATTCATTAAAAATTAAAAACATGAAACCTCTCAAATGACCTATTCTTGTGTTTACAAAAATTGCAATATCAAAGCTATGTTATTACATTTCCTCGAAGAAAAAAAAAACGACACAGAAAACAATGTCAGACTCAACGTCACTCGAGAATCGTACAATGAAGTTTAGTGTCCATCGAATCCTAAGGCTTTTACAGAAACAAAACATGTGCTTTACTATTTATGCTTTCACAGAAATCCAGAAGCACAGTGCATGAACTTCATATTATCACGTTTAACTTGGGAGATTTTCTCCATTTCATTCTTCCCATTCGCTTTCATTTCACCACCTTTCATCGTTTCACTCTTCGATTGTGCCAAACCTCCATGATCTCTCTCTTTAAACCACGCTTGGACCGTTGTGTAATCTGTTAAATGTGCGTTTATGTTTCCATTTCGACCTTCTACGAGATGTTTTTAATGATGTTTTCATTATTTCCATATTGTACGATCTGTCGCATTTGCTTTTGAGGGAATGAATACAAAATTGTCCATTTGCCAACAATATGAATGTTTCTATATTGCTTATTTGCATATTGCACCATCAGACACATTTTTCAAATGGCCGGATTCGATCAAGCACATTTGGGCATTTTTATTTGGTGTGCCCACTCTTCACTGGGTCGTGTCAGACTATTCACCGAGCAAAGGTGCCCACTCACCACCTTCCACCGTTCACCGTTCAGCAGGACACAACTTGTTGCTTTGTCTACCCGAGTGCCCGTCGTTCAACACTCACCACCGTGTAACGCTACCCAGTGTGTCGCCTGCCCAGCGCACACCTGCTGCCTACCCACAAGCTGTGTCAACCAACCGTGCCCGCTCTTCACCCGGACCTCTGTTTAACTCCACCTGGGGTGCTCCTGCCACTGTTCACCCGACTCGACCCGTGCAAACGAGCTACAGGCACACTGCCCACCCGATGTGTCGCCTCGCCTAGCTTGACACAGCACCTTGTTCACTTATCTGCCTACTGTGTGGCTCGACCCTCTCATTTGCGGTTTTGCCCACCCAACCTGCGGCAAACTTGCCTGCCCAACTTGAGGATAACTCGCCCCTCCCCACCTGCAACCAACTCCCCTGCCCTTCTGCGGCTAACACGCCCTCCCGACCTGCGTTCAGGTCATCCACGTTGCGGTTCTTAACTCCTGGCTTCGTGCTTCGACCCGGCCACTGCCTGCACTTTGCCTAACTCATATAAGCCCAAGTCTGTGGCTCGCTCTCCCTTAGCTCGCACTTCTAAGACTTGAAGATTTTTCGATGATGTTTTCTCCACCCACGCCCGCCAATATATATGCTAGCTCGTAGATAAGTCATCGGTCAGCCTACCCAGACCAACCTTCCTTTTTGGTCAACTCACCCACAATTCATGTCGTCTCGCCCAATTCGCCCGTTGGCCCACCCAAACCATCGGCCCACCAGGTCGACATGCCCAGCGTGCATGGTATAAGGTGCCCTCACACGAAGTTCGCCATACTTAGTCAAATTCCTAAATCTCGGCTTTTCAACACCTCCGTTGGCTCGTCGCACCTTTCCAACTCGTCCCAATGTCACACGAAACGTCGCACCCAACGTGCCCGTTCTCCAACCTGTCATACCATCAACTCGTCGCTCACCTTACTCGTTGCACATAACTGAAAGTGCTTTCGCCAACTCGTCGCACATCGCAAGTCACGACTCGTGGGCTTGACATACTCCTCCACTTAAATGGGTTACGGTCCTCAACAACTCTTCACTCCAACAACCACATGTCGCCAAGATCATCAAGCCACACAAAATGTGTGTAGGGGTAATCAAGATCTGTCCACCTCTCGACCTGACTCACGCCATAGATATGTCACTGCTCTACAAGGAATCATGTGTTGGTACCCCTAGTTTCGGTGATTAGTTGGGTAGCTAATCCAACCATGCATCGCCTCGATAAGAACTCATGCCCCCACATCATCATGACTCTGCACTACATATTACCTGTCAATCTGTGTCATCTCACCCATAGGTGCATGCTCAAAATGATGGAGATTCACTGCCATAAGCAGCTAACAGTGAGGCTCATCTCCTTGATAGTCTAGGAAGATAAGGAGGGAGTAGAGCTTGAAGGCTCTCCCTCACTGATCAACTCAATCCACCTATACGGATCCACCACTTCTAATCTCTGTAGGTATCCTTCTCGATCCTCCCTCTGAACATTCAGTCTAACATCCTCATCGTCATCATCATCCTCCATTGCTTCTAGCCTCCTAGATAGATCCAAGATACTCTCAGACACTGTCCTGATAACCTGTGACTTCTCCATAAGCTTTTTCTCCGCAATAGACAATCGTTTATAGACTTCCTCATCTCACTTCTCATTCTCCATATTCATCACTATTAGTTTACATTCGGTCTTAGTCACTCCCATAGTTGGCACACCGATAGGTACATCCTCTCGTCCATTGTAAATGTAGAGTTTTTTCATATGGGCAACAACCATAGCTTCAAATTGATTCATAAACTCCATGCCCAATACAACCTCATAGTCATCTATCTACACCATAGTGAAATCGACTTTCCTTGTCCACTCACCAAGTGTCACATCCACTCTTTCAGCTACACCGATCATAGAATCCAAAGTAGAATTCACTGGCTTTATTTGTGACTACACTGGTACAAACTTCAATCCAATCCTTCTTGCAGTATCCTTGCTCATAATGTTGTGAGTTGCCCCACTATCCACCATAGTGATTACAACATCACTCCCAACTCTCATCTGGACATACTCTAATTTGTTTCTTTCCGGGCCTCTTCATGAGACTTCTTCCGTAGCCACTGCAGCTCCCAAAATCTGCATAACTCCTATAGAAGTCTCTTCTTTCTTCTTTGCATTGGATTGTGCTAAGGAAACCACTTTTGGTCTTGAAGGACAATTTTCACCATATGTGGTTCCTCACATATCCAACACTTCAACAGTTTCTTTATCTTCATCTTATCATTTGATCTCAAAGGCTCCTCTTTCATAGAAGTTTCTTTCGTCTTGTCATTCTTTTTCTTCTTTTCTTCAAATCCTTCATCATAGTGTTCTACTAAGTGATCGACAATAGCAAATTCTTCTTCAAGTGTTTTTATCTTTTGCCTCTTCACTTCATTCCGCACCCAAGGTTTCAACCCTATGATAAAATTCAACACCTTGTCCCTTTTCGTCATGTCTGCAAGTTCCAAAACTGCACTTGATAACTCTTGCTCATAAGCTTGTAGACTCCCTGTTTGCTTTACGTATTTTATATTCATCCTTTCATCCCATGTTTCGTCTTGTTGACTAAAATGAGTTTCAAAAGCCTTCTTCATTTCATCCCATGAAGTAATGTCTGTAGCATTGCCATTGGCAATCTGGTCCATCCCTTTTCGCCACCACATCTTAGCATATTTTGTCAAGAATTGAGCAGCTACCTTGACTTTGGTTTCTTTATCACACATCCCCAAAAGCTCCAAGTATTGTTCCATATCCCATAGAAAGTTTCCAAGATTTTTCTCACTCCTTGTCCCGTCATAAGAATCCGGCTCTTTGACTTTCACATGAGCCACATCTCCACCTGAGTTGTGCCCAACAACCATTTTCAATGCCCTGATCTCATTCTGAGCATCCTTAAGATCCTTTTGCAATTTGAAGATTTCTGCCAAACCTTGATCTCTTGCCTCACCGATCTTTTTGACTTCTTCTTCCATTTATGTATACTGTCATTCAGTATAGTCGTAACAGTCCTTGATCTCTTCAAGCTCCCCCTTTACCTTCGCGTAGCCTTCTTGAACCTGCATGTTCTCGACCTTCATCGCAGATATATAAGAAGCTAGCTCCTCCATACGATCCAATACCCTATCAAAGAAATCCTCTCCAGTACCCTGACTAGATTCACCCATCACAACCTAAGGTTCTTCTGCCATCTTGGCCATCTGCCTTCTTTGTGATCTAGTATAGACGATAAACGAATATCACTTGCAAACCTGATCACCTCTCACAAATGTCAAGTATTCAGACTTCTCATCATGTGTCAGTGTTCCGATACCAACTCTCATGCCCCTACCCTCGCAATAGTCTTTTAGCCGCACGAAGGGGGGTGTGACGCCACCACCCATTTTATTTTTAACAATACTCACAAGTGTGGACTACTCCTAACATTCCATACATAGTTTATTTTTCACTTTCTAAGTATCACTTTTATAAGCACAATGGAAAACATACATTCATATATCTTTTATCATCATTATTACTTTGACACATATATGCACAATAGATAAATAACAAGAGGGGCAACTCCCTAAGATTAGTCTGCCCACAATAATAATGACAATATTTAGTTTACATAAAATTAACACCTAGAGAGGATCCCTAGTTCTAACTCTCAAAAATTATTTAGCTTTACAACCGGCCTCCACCATAGTGCAACGTTGCCAAAATTGTCGTTTGGTTCACCCGCCCTTCACTGGGCCAAGTCGCACTATTCACCGAGTAGAGGTTCTCACCAACCACCCTCCACTGTTCCAAGCACCCGTCGTTCAACACTGACCATCGTGCAATGCTTCCTGGTGTATCTCGCAACCCAAACACACACGCAGCCTACCCACACATCGTGTCAACCAACCGTTCCCGATCTTCACCTAGACCTTCGTGCACATGAGCTGCGGGCGCACTGCCTACCCGGCGTGTTGCCTCACCCAGCACGTCGTAGTGCCTTGTTCACCTGTCTTCCTATCGTGTGGCTCAACCCACCCATTCGCGGTTCCACCTGCCTGACCTGTGGCAAACTCGGCCACTCGACCTATGGCTAACATGCCCACCCACATGTGGCAAACTTGCCCGCCTGCCTACGGCCAACTCACCCACCCAACCTGCATTCAGCTCGCCCATGTTGTGGTTCTTATCTCCTGACTCCGTGCTTCAGCCCGGCCACCACTTAAACTTCACCTAACTCATAAATTCCCAAGTTTGAAGCTCGCTCTCCCTTAGCTCGCACTTGTAACACTTGAATATTTTTCGATGAAGTTTTCTCTACCCACTCCTACCAATATATATGCTAGCTCATAGGTAATTCATGGGTCGACCTGTTGAATACGACCTAACTTTTCGGTCAGCTCGCCCGCAAGTCATGTCGGCTCACCCACTTCACCTGTCGACCTGCCCAAACCATCGCCCCGCCGGGTCCACAAGTCCAGCTCGCATAGTATAAGGCACCCTCACACGAAGTTCGCCATACTTAGTCGAATTCCTGAATCTCAATTTTTCAACACCTTCGTTGGCTCATTGCACCTTGCAAACTCATCCCAACGTCACACGAAACATCGCACCCGACACGCTCGTTCGCCAACTCGTCGCACCGTTGACTCATTGCTCACCCGGCTCATCGCCCATAACGAAGAGTACTTTCGCCAACTCGTCGCACATCATAAGTCATGACTCATGGGCTTGACACTCCCAATCTAAATGTCCCATTTTTCTTAGCTATAAATTGTGTTTAAATTTGTCCAAACATGAAACATATAGTTTTGATGGGTTTCTATATTCCAGTGATACTGTGTTATGCATGTATCGCTAAACTTGTCAAACATGATATCCGGTCAGATATCAAGAGATAGGAATCTCAAGAAATATTTAGGTTTGCCAATGATATACATGCAGGACTAATTATATTTTAACAATTTCCATTAATTATGACTATTAAATACTTCAATTTTAAAAATTTAGAGGTAAATAGGTTGATAAAGAATGAAAACCATAAAGTCGAGTAGAGATTTATCTTTTCAATATTCAAAATAGCTATATAGATTACATTTAAACATTAATAATAAATTACTGAAGTAGAACTTGACACCTATGGAGTATAACTGGAGTAAAACTCAATTGTCTATGACAGCTAGCATACAAGAGAATCAATGCAATGGCACCTAACAGACTGTGAGATTAATATCTCAACATCCCCTCCTAATCTCAACTATTACATGTAGAGGCACTTGCAATGTCTAATTCCTCTCTTTGAAATTCAAATACATTCTTTCCCAATGGCTTTTTGAAAATATCTGCAAGCTGATCTTTGGAACCACAAAAAGCAAGTACTATGTCCCCATCATTGACAAACACGGATGAAATGAAAACGTGTGTCAATGTGCTTGTTCTTTTGTGGAAACCATGATTCTTTTATAAAGAAATTGTTGAACTCATATCACAATAAATTAGAGTTGGCTCTTTCAGAACATTTGAAATATATTTCAATAGTATTCTCAACCACACTGCTTGACATGATGTTGAATTTGTTGCTGCATATTTTTCCTTTGCAGAAGATATTGAAACGATTGACTATTTCTAGGATTTCCATGAAACTAGATTGGTTCCAAGATGAAAAACATACCATGAGGTTCTTTTATGATCATCTAAACTCCTTGTATAATCTTTTTTTGTATAAACTGAAAGTGAACAATTTTCATAATGTGTATAGAACAAATGATAGTCTATGCTGCCTGCAATATACCTTAAGATCCTTTTTGCAACATTCCAATGATAAATCTTAGGTGACTGCATAAACATGGAGACAAAACTTGTTGCAAACATAATATCATGTCTAGCTAAAGTGATATATAAAAAACTACCAACTAGGCTTTTCTACAATGTGGGATCAACTGGTGGTGCTACATCTTCTTTGCAAATTTTCGTGCCTTGAGCAATTGGTGTATCAAGTGGTTTACGATTGGTCATTTTAAACTTTTGGATGATGTCAGTGGCATATTTTTGTTGACCAACAAAAATTGCATTAGAAAACTCGTGAATTTCAATGTCTAAGAAGTATTTCATGACCCATAGATTTTTCATATCAAACGTTGTTTTCAGTTCTTCTTTGAAGTCTTATAACATCATATTGCCAGTATAAATAACATCGTCTACATAAATGCATACACTAAGAATTTTACCTTCATGAGTTTTGGTATACATAGCTAGCTCATGACTCCTTCTACAAAAACCAGTTTTGATGAGATAGGTGTCAATGTGACTGTACCAAGCCTTTGGAGCTTGGATCAAACCATATAAAGCTCTCTTTAATCTGTATACCTTATGCTCCTATCCTATAACTTCAGAACCAGGAGGTTTCTCTACATAAACTTCTTCATGCAATCTAGCATTTAGGAAGGGAGATTTTACATCAAACTGATAGACTTTCCATTTGTGTTAAGATATTGTGGACAAAATGTTTCTGATAGTGTCTAACCTTGCTATTGGATCAAAGATTTCGACATAGTCGACACCAAACTGTTGTGAGAATCCTTTACCAACCAGTCTTTCCTAATGTTTCTCAATCTCTCCTTTTTCATTTAGCTTGGTCTTCTATACCCATTTTACACCAGTTTTTGTTTTGTCTCTTGGGAGATCAACTAATTCGCAAGTCGTGTTCTTCTCTATGGCAACAATTTCCTGGTTCTTTGCATCAAACGAATGTTTTTCTTTAACTACTTCTTCAAAATAAATTGGTTGATATGAAATAAATGCAAACATATTCTATTGGTCAAATTCATGCTCTTGCACATATGTTTCTTTGATGCTTCTTCTTTTCTAACTATCCTCTGAATATGTTGAACCACTGGTGGATTCACTACTTGAAGATGTACCATTTTTAGAATAGTATGGCTCTTCTTTAGCCTACAATCTTGGTGGCTACGATGGATGAAAAGACTGATTCGAAGCTTCATCAACATGATCAAACCAATATTTATTTTCAAAAATGTTTACATATCTACTTAAAACAAACTTCTCGATATATAGATTGTAAAGTCTATAGGCCTTTGAATGCTCACTATATCCTATGAAAATACATATTTCGCTCCTATCATCAAGCTTCTTCCTTAGCTACTCAAGAACATGTGAAAAAACTACAGATCGAAAAATTCTAAAGTAAGATTCATTTACCTTTTTACCATCCCATACTTTTTGAGGTACTGTACCTTTGAGAATGGTTGTTGGATATTTGTTGATAACATACACTACCGTCAAAACTACTTCAGTCGAGTAATTATTTGACAACTTCTTCTCACGGAGCATACATTAGGCCATGCTCGTGATTGACTGATTTTTCCTTTCAGCTACTACATTATGTTACGGAGAATATCTTGTTGTGCTCTACATTATGATTTCTTGTTGTTGACAAAAATATTTGAATTCATCGGAGCTGTACTCTCCTCCTCTATCAAATATGAGTACATTCAAGGGCTTCCCAGTTTTCTTTTATGCTTCTTCTTTGAACTCTTTAAATTTTTAGAAAGCATCTTATTTATTTTTGAGAAAATACATTCATATCTTCCTGCTATAATCATCAAAGAATGTGAGAAAATAAAGACTACCACCAATATACTGTCTCTACATTGTTCTACGTATATATGTATGGACTTGCTCTAAAGGCTCTTTTCGTCTAGAGGAAGATGTGGAAAAACTCTCCTTTTATGCTTGGATAGAACACAAATTTCACAATTACAATATTTTTCATTTATAGTAGGGAGACCAATGACCATTGAATGATTTTGAAGCCGACTTAGAATCTTCAATAGGATGTGTCCGTACCTAGAAGTCCACAGTTGAGACTCATCTATTCTTAACACGATGTGGACAAAACACTGTGAGAGATTTCCACTTCTAAGAGTTAATGGAAACATCCTATTGTTGGTTTTTTCAACCTTTGCTATCAACCTTCTATTCGTAGGTTTGTCATAGATCTGACATGTGTTCCCTTGAGATATTACATCATAACCATGTGTTATAAATTTTCCTACACTAATAAGGTTATGCTTCAGATGTGGAACATAATAAACAATAGGTATGTATTTTTATTGATTATGTATAGTAATAATAGGGACAATACATTTTCCTTCAACTTTAATGCAAGAACGATCTCCAAGAGTAATTTTTTATGTTTTGGAAGCATCAAGATAAGAAATAAAATTTTTGTTACTTGTGATATGATTGCTGCTACCACTGTCCAACAACCAAAGGTCCTTGTTGTAATTGTCTTCAGAAAGATGGCACGAAAGGAACATTGTTTCAGAGGGTTCTCTTCATTGTTGGAGAGATGGACAATACCTCCTTGCTGATCTGCTTGTTTCTTTCTGCATTCATGTTCATAATGCCAAAATTTCTTGTAGTAGTAGCATTGGACACTAGATTTGTTCCATGTTGTGTGTAAGACCCCTCAATGTTCATGTAAATATAGTTTTAGTGGTATACACTATTGGTAGTAATGGCAAGGATGCCATAATTGACTTTTTGAAATAACTTTGATGATGTATTTAATAGCTTTGAATAATATTAAAGATAGCACCTTGAAGGATTAACTTGGAAAAACAACATGAGAATTAATGAGATCATTATTCCAATCCGGAATCCAATGTGGATGGATAGGATGGAAATGAAAGTTTCCCAAACTACTCCTAAAAAGCCCTAAGAGTGAATTTATGTGATATATTAGATTGGGAGAGAAAAATCTAATAAATCACCCAGTGTGGGGAGAGAACACTCGGAATGGGTGAATAAAGCACTGCATGGAAAAGGAAGGCTTTAAATGAAAAATTATACTTTCGTAAAAACCAAAAAGGTAAGAAAAGCATAGGCTATGGGATTGAGCAGACCCTAGAAGATCAAAACACTGCTAAAGAAATTCAGCAAGGGAAATAAAGGATAAAACACATTGCCCCATAATAACAAGAGGTTGTTTATTATGGGGGGAAATATCTCAGCATGGGGGAGAACCAGGACAGAAGGTTCATGGTTGGGAGGAAAATTGTTCATTTCAAGTTAATTTTGGAAATAATACTTGGGGGGGGGGGGGGGAATCAGTATTTACAAATCAATAAATTTTTATTTTCATACTCAAATTTATATACGCTACTTCAATGAAGGTAACTCGTGTGTACATGCAACTGTCTTTAAAGCAACTAACGTATATCCAACAAACTTATGATTCAAGTAATTCATCATATGTTGATATTTAATCAGTGCATCAGTACTTCATCAACCATACATGCAGTAACCAAGTGCAGTAATAACAAAATAAGCCATCACACATAAGAAACACACATGAACACCAAGATATAAGGTGGAAACCCAATGCGTGGCAGAAACCACCTGCTGTTGTCTTC
The DNA here is from genome assembly GCA_031772625.1 of Pinus tabuliformis. Taxonomy (NCBI): domain Eukaryota; kingdom Viridiplantae; phylum Streptophyta; class Pinopsida; order Pinales; family Pinaceae; genus Pinus; species Pinus tabuliformis. The sequence goes on from CM062820.1 coordinate 184,985,789, forward strand.
TATTAATATAAGGAAAACCTGTTTACAATCGTGTACTAGTGCAGATGATCCAGGTGGATGTTGGTGGCCACCCACCAACCCATTTGGACCCCCACAACTGTCTCTTTCAGCTTTTTCAGTTTCCTAAATTGTAGCACAATTTACTATTTTTAGCAGTTTTTCGGGTCCTGAACTTCCGGAGCCATTTTGAGGCCCTAAACGACGTTTTTTTGGGATTCTAGGGAAACATGGGTCCATGGACCGATGTTGCCTCCCAAAGTGGTAGTATTCGGATAGATCTTTCTAACGAGCTATCATACGCGTCAAACGGAGATCGTATGCCAAAGTTACGACCCCGGGAAATTGATGTACCAATTTACCCAAACGGGGCCCACAATTTGGCGTTTCATCTTCTAGGGTTAGGTTTCGGGATGTGAAGGGTTTTCCATTGTTTCTCAACAATAAATAGGCCTTCGAGCCTCATTGTAATACAGTTCAGAACAGTTCAGAGGCATGTAGCCATCACATCTCTTCTCAGAGATAAGCTACCATCGCCCTAGCTAGTTTATTTCCATTTCTGTTTGTAAGCATATTTCAGTATTTTCCATTAATGAAATGAAGTATTATTTCCGCTGCATCTTTGTGTATATGGTTATCTCTGTAATTTGTTGCGTTCCTGTTTAAATCCGGATCAGTGGTATCAGAGCGGTCTGCTTTTTCTCTGTTTTTCTTTGCATGTCCCCAACGAGGTCAGGATATAAGGAGTTAGGGCTTGAACTGGTCGAACCTTTGCAAGACCAGCCTTGCAAATCCCGACGGCCTCCCATGGCGGATGAGAAGAAAGACGAGGGGGCAGGAGATCCTATCAAAATCTTGCTCGAAGAAGCGCTCGAGCGGCAACGGAACGCGATGATGGACAGCTTTGCCCAGATCCTTCAGCGGCTACCCAGAAGCAACGCATCGGCTTCCAGCAGCTACTCTGGAAACGCCACACCCTTTAAGGTACAAGTTAATTTTGAAATCCCCATATTCGAGGGTCAGATAGACGCAGACGCCGTAGATAAATGGTTAAATCTGCTAGAGGGTTATTTTTATGTTCACGAATTTTCAAGTCGGGAAAAGATTGTTTTCGCTCTTCTCAAAGCAGCCCCCCACGTCAAGGACTGGTGGGAAACCTACTGCGAGCAGAAGAATGAAAGTACAGGCTCACTATTTTCGGCCGCACCCACTTGGAATGACTTTCGGGATGCCACCAAGGAGCAGTACTACCCTGTCGGAAGCTATGAGGACAAATACATCAAATGGACCACATTGCGGCAGGGACGAGACCAAGATGTGCCGGAGTTCACAAACATTTTTCATACCCTTCGCACACAGTTGGGTATCAAAGATTCTGAGCTGCATTTGGTACTCAAATACCGTGGTTGCCTGCACAAATACATCCAGGAAGAGATGGGGTTCTTGAACATCCCCTCACTCGGCACAGCATACCGATACGCTGTCAAAATCGAGCAAAAGTTCAAACAGAAGAAGCGAGACTTTGGATCTGCAAATCCGAAGCCCAAAGGTCAAAGCCAAGGCGGGGTGACCCAAGACAACCCGTCGAAGCCGCAAGAAAAGAACAACACCATGAAGCCGAAGAAGGACACAGGGAAGTGGTGTGAGTTCCACAAGAGTCCCACTCATAACACAAGTGAGTGTCAGACCAATCAGTCACTGGTGGCTGAGTTGAAGGCTTCCGAATCAGATGCATGTTCCGATCCTGAGCTAGAACCCGACAAGGGGAATGGCAAAGGGAAGCAGATCACTGATGCGGATCCCAGTGCCACTGTTGCCACCGCCAAGATCAAGAAAAATGAGCCCGAAGATCCAGAGGACGGGGAGCGTCTTTTCCACTCACAGATGTGGGTGAAGGGTTCACCGCTGCGATTCATTGTCGACAGTGGTAGCCAAAAGAACCTCGTTTCAGCAGAGGTCGTGAAGCGGTTGGGCCTACCGACTACACCACACCCACAGCCGTACAGTATCGGGTGGCTTCATGAAGGACGAGATCTCAAAGTTCGCCAGCAGTGTCGCCTTCCATACAACATCAAACCCTTCACAGACGAGGTATTGTGTGATGTTACACCTCTGGATGTTTGTGATGTATTGTTAGGCCAGCCATACTTGTGGAGGCGACATGCTGTGTATGAGTCCAGGCCTCGTGATGTCATTATTTCTTTGAATAATTCATTATACAGGATACCGGAGGTAGCCCCACCTACTGCCACATCTTTGATCACTACCAAGAAAGGCAGCAAGCTCATATCACAGACCAGGAAATTCATCTGTCTGGTTCACTCCCAAAATAAGGGGAAGATCGTTGCTACATCCATGACCCCTGCAAAGGGTTCCTCCATGCAGCAGCAGCAGCAAAGGGATACGGTCATGACAAAACACAGGAACAACTTCTCCTCACCCACATGGGTACCACACAAGTTTCAGGTGGGCAACAAAGTTTGGTTACATCTGCAGAAAGAACGCCTTACAAGAGCCCATCAGAAACTCAGACCACTCCGACATGGTCCTTACACCAGTACCAAGGCTACGGGCAACAATGCTTTGAAGCACAGCATTCCTCCATTCCTTCGCCTGCACCAAATGTTCAATGTGGACCATCGTCGACCATGCTTCCCACCATCACTGGACACATCAGAGATTGCAGGACAAGTTCAGCAGATGGAGGGACTCAACGCAATGGGGACCATTGCTTCCTAAGGGGGGAGGAATGATCCAGGTGGATGTTGGTGGCCACCCACCAACCCATTTGGACCCCCACAACTGTCTCTTTCAGCTTTTTCAGTTTCCTAAATTGTAGCACAGTTTACTATTTTTAGCAGTTTTTCGGGTCCTGAACTTCCGGAGCCATTTTGAGGCCCTAAACGACGTTTTTTTGGGATTCTGGGGCAACATGGGTCCATGGACCGATGTTGCCTCCCAAAGTGGTATTACTCGGATAGATCTTTCTAACGAGCTATCATACGCATCAAACGGAGATCGTATGCCAAAGTTACGACCCCGGGAAATTGATGTACCAATTTACCCAAACGGGGCCCACAATTTGGCGTTTCATCTTCTAGGGTTAGGTTTCGGGATGTGAAGGGTTTTCCATTGTTTCTCAACAATAAATAGGCCTTCGAGCCTCATTGTAATACAGTTCAGAACAGTTCAGAGGCATGTAGCCATCACATCTCTTCTCAGAGATAAGCTACCATCGCCCTAGCTAGTTTATTTCCATTTCTGTTTGTAAGCATATTTCAGTATTTTCCATTAATGAAATGAAGTATTATTTCCACTGCATCTTTGTGTATATGGTTATCTCTGTAATTTGTTGTGTTCCTGTTTAAATCCGGATCAGCAGACTCATACTAGTACCTAGGAACCCACCTACAGAAGGCTACAACCTTCTCTCATTTTCCAGATGCTACTGGAAGGGAGCTCCAACTCCCTAGCTCTTGTACTAGCTGATTCGTTTAGTAGTACATAGGCACCGGCCTACAGAAGGCTCCATCCTTCACTCGTTTTCCATCTGCTACTGGAAGGGAGCTCCAACACCATGGATCTTGTACTGGCCGATATGTTTACCAGTACATAGGCGTCGGCCTACAGAAGGCTACGACCTTCTCTCTTCCTCCAAGGACCATGTTTCATAAATTTTCCGACTGGACACTCCTGGACAACACCACAATTGGAAGGCCTTGTTTCATCAGAATTTCATACTGGACCCATTAGCAACATTGAAGCTTAAAATAAATCACCACTACAATACAACCAATCATTGAAAACCCATCATCACTGAAGCAAATCACAATAAATCAATCTGAACATTCAGAACACTGTCACCAGAACACATAGCAAAACACAAAACTCTACATCAAATAATAGAACCAATTGCAACTTCAATCATCATATTTCATAATGTATACGCTACTTCAATATGCCGAACCAGCATGTATACACACTTTTATCGAAGCGAACTAGCATATAGATTTGCAAATACTAACTTAAAACATCACAACTATTCCAGACTTTAGTCATACCCAGATCAGGACATTTACAGTGTAATTCATGCGTTAGCATTCAGATCTAGAATATCCATGATCAGACCACATAATGATAATTCATTTCAGGTCTTACGATCCTGATCCATCATTAGATCTCATCCCTCATCAACCACTAAGGTTCATCCTTAGTTCGTGTCAAGAAAAGCACCAGAAACCCATGATAACATGCATATTTGCTTTTGATCTCACTCCTCATAAAATATTCATTACTTGCACGACTTGGCCTAATGATCTTCTCCTCCTTATGTAGTTTTAGGCCTTTCCCAATACCTCGGACCAAAACCACTTAGGACCTGTGGTATTCTTGGGCGGGATCAAATAGTCATTACACCGCTCATTATCGTGGGTTAATACCATGGTATTGACCCCTGGTATTGTCTCCTCATGAATTTCCTTGTTTTTCCAACCTGTATGCGCTTTTCCTCCTGTGAGAGTGCATGTATACATACATGCTTTTTTTTTCTATGGACCCACATGTATACACCACTTTGACAAAGTGAACCCGTGTATACTTCTTAAACTACTTTCTCTCTTCAATCTCTGGAGTTTGATCTATAATCCTTTGTTGTTAGCTTGTTGCACTATGAACTATCATCTATGTGAGTTGCCATCAAGGACAACACTTGTATTATAATGCCAACAGCTAATTCATCTGCCTACGGCTAGAGATTATTTGTTGAATGATATTTGATATTCTGCATAAATTTTAATGTGACTTGAAAATTAATGGAAATTTTATTTAGATTAGTCTTTAACTGTGGATATTATTGCTACTATGCATATTATTACTGTTCTGATTATTTTTATTGCTGTGAATATTATTACCGTTGAATTCGAAGTTGTATCTTAAATGGAAATGGGTTTTAATATGATTGGCATGTAAGTGTTTTTTGTATTTAAGACGTAAATTTATATTTCAGAGTCCTAGACAATAATGGCATCTATTATTTTTAATTTGTAGAATTTTCATAATGTAGAATTTTCATATAAATATTTATGGGATAAACTGATATTAGGTGGTTATCATAATGGAATGAACTTAGATGAGATTGAGAGTTCAGTAATTCGTAAACCGTGAAATTGTCCATGCGCTCTGAGAGTAGAGGAGAAAGTAGTATAACAAATGTTGGATGATAGATAAAGATTACGCTTGAAATTATAAATATTGATCTTAACAGATCACAGATGCTCCCCTTGAGGAATACATTGTCAGTATTATAAGCAAAAATCAATAAGTAAAATAAAAAGACAACATGCAAACACAGCTGTTCAGAGCATTAATTCCAGAGAGGAGAGAAGTTACTACTACTTAATATAGTATTGGCACCTAAAGTGCTACGTAAGTCCATGTGACAAAAGTCATTTTCGTAGGAAGAAAATTTAGTTAAGGAAGTTCTTCATCAAGCCTGAATTAGAAAAGATTTATTATAAGCTCGTATTGGTTATCGCTAGTTAAAAATAACATTGTAGAAACCAGTAGGTCTTGAACATAAAACCAACTAATTTTATATCAGGAAAAATTTCTCAGCTGCATTCATCATAGTAGGTAGATGATCAACTTATTACATCTTCCTTTATGTAAAACAAAATCCAACAATAGGAAAATTGACCATAAAATTGAATGTAAGCGACTTTATGCTAATTATATCAGTATGGGAATGAAATGTGCATCACTGATTTTATATCATACCTAAAACAATTGTGCACAATCAAAAGGAAACCATAAAGGGGACTATCATTCTTGGGATCTAAAGGTCAACTACGATTGAATAAAAACTACAAATAATTGATATAGGTGCTATGAGAAATAAATTTGAGAAAACCCGAAGCCATGACTGGTATGGGTTTACCGCTTTGTTTAAAAGCAACCGTGGCCATGTGCTAGTATCAAGCACGTCAAGTAAACCAATATAGGGGAAAAATAGCTAAGTTACGTCTATAATTTCATTCAATTTTATATGTAAAACCAAAACATGAATATACCATTCTCATATTATACAGAAAAGGAAATAGAATTAGGATCCATTAATTTTCCTGAGAGACACTCTAGGCATGGAAATAAATGGAAATGACAGAGTTAATAATCCATTGCAAATCCTTGCAACTCCATGATCAGATTACAGACTCAAGTAATGACTCAAACGCAAAACTAGATTTTCAGAACAATTCTTAACCAAGGTAACTAGACTGAGGCATAATTGTTACTACCAATTTAGTGCCATAAAGTAATGGTGCAAAACATGTGCTAAGCCACAATAGGCCACGAAAACCAGTATTAAGTACAAATCCAAAATCATAACTCTAAGGTGGGTATGACCCCCTTTCATAAATTACATATACAAGAAAAACAAAAAATCGATTTGTTGGGCTAATATGGTTCTAGCTAACTCCAACAGACCACCCAAAATGATCAACTAGTATGACTACCCATAGTTTCTTCATTAATGTGATAAGAGACATACAAACAACTTGGAATAGCATTCTGTCTGGTTAGAAGGTGAATCCAGAGATTATTGTATAAGTGCATGAGGTGTGTAGCATTACTGAACCTTTAGTAAAGGTTCTTCAATTAGTTTATGGAGACAAGCTAGCAATGGGCTACTTGTATGAGACCATAGACAAGGAAAAGAGTCTATTCACAACTACTATGATGATAAGGGGGATGAGGGGTTTGAGACACAACAAATCATAATTTGGAAGTGATTGTAAGCGGTGGAACAATACACTACATCGTTCCATTCATGATGTAGGGATTTACTTGAACCCCACTTTTTCTTACTCTTCTAGTTTCTTATTTTATGCTAAGGCCATGGATGGATTCTTCACTTGTGTTCAAAAAATGGTGCCTTCTCCAACAAAATGTGTAGAAATCTCCAAGGAAATGGAGATATATAAGATGAAAGGTGGCACATCTAGCTTGGACATGGCTATTCATGATAGGAAACCGACAATTCCAGGCAAGCTTTAGTTTATTTCAATTTTTAAATTTCATTATCTCTTCATACTTTGCTTGAACTTTCAACTTTTTTCTTATGTTTATCTTATTTGTTGTAGATGCATGGTGGAGAAGCTATGGTGGCAAAGTACCCACTCTCCAAAAAATTTACATTCGAGTGCTCAACCAAACATATAGCTCCTTCAGATGTGAGCACAACTAGTGTGTATTTGAAAAAATACACACCAAGAAGTGCAACAGGTTAAATTTAAAAAAAAATCAATTGATTTTTTGAATTTATTAAATAATAAGCAATATAATTTATTAATTTTTTTATATATAATTATTAGTTTACTATTTATAACATATAATTTATGACCATTGTACAAGTTGGAGTCCCAACATCTTAATGGCATAGTCTACTACAATCTCTAATTATTGTAGATGAAACAACTTCAGAGGACACCTGATGTGGAGGTCATCTCATTGGATGGAATTGACACCACTGCTACATGAAGGGTTGAGGTCGAGAGCCCTGTCATGGAGTCGGCCTCTGATTCATTAGAGGAGGGCGTAGAACCTACAAAGCATGAGGAGGAGCAACATGAGGAGGAGGTGGCACCCCCTACCATGGTCACTAGTAGCGGACGTGGTCTACCTCCTTTAAGGCCTTCTTCATCTAGAGGGAAAGTTGTTATATTTCCTCGCAAGAGAGGTATTGGAAATTAGTAGTGGTAGTTACTTGATTCATTCCAATGTATATCATACTATGACTCATGATATGAGATACATTATTATATTTACTAATTTTTATATTTGAGGTTGAATGAGGACTTAGGACTCAATATCTAGGACATGATTCACTGTTATGTGTTATGTAGCTCTAGACATATTATGCATCTTATATATTAATTCTATTTTCACATTTATGTGTCAATGCATTTATTTTCTGTTGTGGATGCTTTAGATAAAAAAAAACCTGACAAAAAAAAAAAAAAAACCTTGATTTTTTTTTATTTGTCGATTTTACCAATTTTCTCCTAATTTTTACCATTTTTCCTGATTTCAAACTCTCACCGACCAATAGCAACACTAATATATATATATATATATATATATATGTATATGTATATATATAATTTAAAACAATATAAAAACACAAATATTTAAATACAAATGTTAAAACTCAAAATAATATATAAAATAAAATAAAATATATTAGAGACATTAAAAATTAAAATAAGAGATAACATATACTATGATGAATCAAAGTTGAATCATAGTAGAAAAGTTCATTCTACAACCCAGTGTGGAGGTGATGTGTAAGTATGTGCATGATCAACTTGAAGTTGGCACGTGTCCCTCTTAAAACAAAATAAACTATTCTTTAAATATAAAAGAATTGTAGGCCATAATAATAAAAAAAAAAAAAAAAAAAAATGTCATATACATGTTTAATTAGTTTTATATATGACCTAATATAATTTCATGTAAAATAGTTAGAAGTAAAAAAACATATGATTAATATGTTTAAATTTTATATTTTTCAAAAATATTTTAACAATGAAAAACTACACATTATTTTTTGCATTCTTAATTCATGTTTAAGATAAATATATACAGATAAGATTGAGTTTTAAATGCACCCTTTTGAACAACACATCTAGCAAGATTTAAAAAAAAAAACCATTAATAATATATTTATGAGCCATCTTTTAAATTCTCTTAATAATTATATAATTATTTTATTGAAAACATTTTATTTAAACATGTGTACAAAATCGTTTTCCACTTCAATATATAACGAAATTATCATTCAATTATTAATTTGTCATTATAATTGGGCTGAGGATAATGACATATTTTCGTTTTCGACTTCAATATATAATGAAATTATCATTTAATTATTAATTTGATTCCATTATAATTGGATTGAGGGTAACGAGATGTTTTAAAACGTTCAGATTCCCTTCACCAAATATAAATGTACAGCAGCCTTGAATCAAAATAACTTTTCCAAATTTAACCAACGGGTGAAAACGATTGAATAATACTTCCAGAATATGAATATGTGACACCTTGTAGGCTTGTACAATAGTTTAAGATCAAAAATACCTTTCTAACTTCAAATTTCTAACATCAAATTTGTTCGGAAAAATTGAATGAATGGCTTTTCTAAATTAACAAGTGGCAGGGAAATTGAACGTATTGAGGTCGAGAGCGATCAATGGCCGTCTCCGGGGCTTGGAGTAGAACCCAGCTTATGTTTATTCTCTTTTTTCGCTGCACACGATCATCTCCACGGCTGTGATGGGACTTGAGGCTGTCCCCGTTTACAGCTAGAGATTCGGCCGGATCATCTGCATGTGATCACGGCTGTGATGGGACTTCAGGCTGTCCCCGTTTACAGCTAGAGATTTCGGCCGAATCATCTGCATGTGATCGACCCCAAGGGTGTTACTGCATGTCGAAAGACGCTGTTCTGTCGCCATCGAATTTACTTTAGGACTGGGTCCAGACGGTGTCACTACGCCTTCCACTAGAAAATTGAATACGCCTTTAGATTTCTCGGCCGATGCTGGATATTGGCGCTTTCTGGACTTTCGAACACTCGGGCTAAGCCTGAAAAGTACCTTGTTCTCGTTGGTGGCACTGTTCGCCGACGAGATTCTCTAGGTGCATATCTCTTGATCAAACTCGAGAGCAACGTTATTCACATCACCGCAGGGAGTCTGTAAGGTGTAATCATTATCGATAAAAGAACTAAGATTTGGATCAAAAGCCGACGGATTTCCGTGGCCAATAAACAAGCTATTCTTCATGAGAATCCTGCGACTACTACGGCCTGCAATTAGCAGGAAGGAAATCATAATCACAAGAGCCATTAGAGGGATTTTGATCATAAACCTCAGTTTTAACACAAATATGATATCAGATCGGGTTGACTTTTAACACAAATTGATCCAAAATAGATCTTGAATAAACCTTCCAAGTCTTCGAAAATAATTTAAATCGAAAGTAGGTTGAAATGGGTCTTGAATAAACCTTCCAAGTCTTCGAAAATATTTTAAATCGAAGCATGACAGGGAAACTACGTTGAAATGTAAGCGGGCAGTTGGATCCGAAAGATCAACAGACCGGAGAAAAACAATGGAGGAGTCATCCATTGTTATCGCGTTTTCACTATGGCCTTACGAGAAATGCGATAAAGCCGACCCGAAGGATTATTGAAAAAAATAGCGAAGGAATTGAGTTCCGTGGTAAATGGTATTTTGGGCAGTGAGTGGTATTGGAAGGGTTTCACTTGATTCTATACACCAGTGGACACTTAGCACGTTACAGGAGAGAGAAAACTACTTTTTCAGGCGGGTAATCTCCGTGCAAGTGGGCCACCCGAAATGGTTGTCATCCGTTGGATTGGAGTTCATGGATCAACGGTGGAGATTGAGTGGACTGCTTGATGTTTCAGGTTTAATGTGAACCATCGGATTAAAAGCCAAATCGACGGACCAAATTAAGCCGCATCACAATGAGTCAAGTTCAAAGGAATGGACCTTGGGCCATAAGCGATTGCCATTTGCGATTGCTAATATATCGCATCATAATACTCCATCGGAAAAGGAATGGACCTCAGGTCTTTAGAACATGCGATATGCGATATTCCGATAAGCGATGGGCCGATGCACCAATAGCCGATAACGCAGATCAGAGTGCAAAAAAGCAAAGGGGAACAACAGACCATGCGACACGCGATTTCTGATGTGCGCGGACCCGACGATTCTATACATGCGAGTGTAGTTTCCTTTTGAGATTCAGCTAAGGTTCATAGTCGGGTTTTCTATGTTTTACCATGTATTCTTGTGTGTTTGGTAAAATACTTTGTTTTGGGGATTTTAGCCCCACTGAAAGGGTTTTTCCCATGCCTGCCAGTCCTTTTGTTTTCCAAGCCGTGTTTTATTTCAAACATCATTTCTACCCAGCATAAGAAAATGATGTCACTAAACGTGTCATGAAAACACGAATTAGAACGGAGAAGAGAAGTTTAAGAGACGGACAGAAGGGTCTACCACAGAAGAAGGTGTTTTTGGGAACCAAAGAGATTTTGGTAACCAACCAGGGGGTCTGGAGGCATTATTCTTGTGGACTCGAGGAGTTCGAGCCATCTCAAGGATAAATTCCATTGTTGTGTAGAGACTCAGTGGGAGTTCACACGGATAAATTCCATTGTTGTGTAGAGACACAGTGGGAGCTCACACATTGTAATAATCTGAGCTAATGAGACAATAACAAAGAGAAGCCACCAGAAGTTGGAAGGAGTTATTCTCCTCGAGAGTCGAGAGCCAGAGAGCCAAATAGTTAGGGATAAAGATAGCATTTAAAGCCCATTGGTTCAGTTGTAAACCTATTGAGTTGAGTGTGGAACTTGTAAAAGAATTGAAGCCATAATCCCAAAGAGCCTAGTTGAGTTGACTGGAGCTCACGGAGACGTAGCCCAAGAGGTTTGGGTGAACTCCTAATTAAACTTGTTGTCTTATGTGTTTGTTTATGTGCTGCATTGTTTACTGTTATGTGTGTGTAAATATCAATAAAACAAATGAACTTAAGGGATTTGGTCAATTAAAGATAAACAAAAAAACATACACCTATTTCAAGTTATTTATTCCGCAAATTATCAATCATAAACATAGATCGTGAAGATATACGCTAATAGATCTTGAAGATATATAAGCTTTAGAGTGAGAGAGGTTCTTGTAAGCATGAGAAATATCCTTTAGTGCCCCATTTCAAATCACAAATATCTGATATCTAAACGAGTTGCAGTAGAAGAGAATACGAGAACTCTAACAGTTCGAAGAGTTGGACTGGGAAATATGGGAAGGCGTTCGTGCGAATACTTCTTTACGCGGTGGCAGAGGATCGTAGAATTCAACTTAACGAAGAATATGCAGAGGTGAAAACGAACGCGGAAGTCGGGTTCCGGCCCATAACCCAGTACGGGAGGGGAAGGACATTAGATGGATATTGAAGCTTCGACGAAATTGAAGCGTGTTCACCTTCGTCTAACCTGGTCGTTCTCTTCGCTGATACCTACCTGTTTGTTAAACCAGCTATATTAGAGGGCAGGAGCCATAGGCTCAACTTATGCCTCTAATTTTTAGACTTCGTAATGCATAGTAATTTGGGTTCCAATCGCATCCATATGATTAATATAAAACCAGGGAATTCCACTTCAAGCACGACTTTTCCTCTACAAAGATGACTTGGTTGGTGTAAAGATGACGTGCTTCTCATGAAATTTTGATGCAAGTTGTGGCCTACAACTGAGATCGATAGATTGATGCAGAAGGGAGCAGGATAATCTTATCTGAAGAGCCAATGAATAATTAAACATAATGTTCCCATGTTCGTTAAAATACATTTAAATATTTAATTTATATTTAAATATAGAAGTTATGACTCTTCATTTTTACATATATGAATTTATAGTAGAATGTTTTCTTTTTTTCTTTTTATTGAGTTGATTTTGTATAAATATTTCAAAATTTTATATCATGTCTAAAATATTTTCTCTATTTGGCTTCTCATTTGGGAAATCATCATTGACTTGTCATTTGGAAAATCTGATTATAGAGAAGAGAATATGGATTATAAAATACCAAAATTAAATAGAAAACACCATGACTTGTAGTGTAATTCACTCACAAAAGTGACTTTAGGTGTTTATAAGTTCAAAGAAAATTGTATAAAGAAACTAAAAATAACATCATATATAGAGTAGAGACTCTTTAGAACAACAAATATAATAATAAAAATTTTAAACATCTGAAACTATATAAAACCTGTGCCTCAAGAGGACAAAGAAGTGTTCATATTTATAGGTTGGTACTCCACCTTACATGGTAGTGGAATTGGGGAATCTGGGGTGAAAACAATTCCAATCTGGTCAGTGTACTTTGGACATCCAACATAAGATTCTTCAGCTCGTCAAACCTATGCATGAGATTGACCTGAGTTTGGTGTCTCGCCACTGGAACCTTTCCAAGAAGAAGCTTGGAATGCCTGTAGAAGACCATTGAATAAAGGTAGTGGTTTTGAATCCCATGAGAGTTACCCATGTCTAAAATTCACATAGCAACCAATACCATAATGTCTAAGTCCAAGACCTCTTGTTTTTCCTACCAGATTTCATCTTCAACAATGCATGTTTATTCTTTAATGTTAGGTGGAGTCTGTTCCTTTTATACATGAGGTGATGACTGGGCATGAAATCACATAATGGAGCCGCATGTCATTCCTTTCCCTCTCCCTCCTCTATAACAACATGCTCATTGATGTGTCATGGTTGCTTGAAGCAGCGAAAACAAGTGATATATTAGCTAGAGTAAGGCTAAGAGATGGAGCAGTCATTGGTATAAGAAAGTATCTATATTATCTTGTCAATAGGGGAACACTTCCACCAAACACTAAGCAAGTTGCTCCCCTTTGGTAAAATCCAACCAAGAGAGAGGGAAAGCAAGTAGAGATAGGTCAGATAATACACCAAAGACATAGAGCCTTTCCCTAGGGACATGGCCTACATTGGGAGAATCATAAGGACGTGACAGAGGAGCTGTAGTAGATCTAAGGTTGTCTAGGAGGAAGAGCAAGACAAAGGGTCCGAACATCACCAAATAAGTCAAAGTTAAGACATTCACAGTGCTCTCTGCCACCTTTCTTAGTAGGCAAGGCATATTTAATTCTAATTTGCATGGTGACATGCAGAGAGATGGGGCGACATGAGCCCATGTCCTGACATCTCGTGCTCCGATTAAGACATTGATATCACCCATAATAGGATATGAAGATCGTAGGTGGCCATATCATTGCAATCCTATTTTAACTTAGATGAAGGGAGGTATATCCAAGGGGAGTTACATAATAGCAAGTGATTGCTACATTCTTCATTAACAAGCTTATTTGCTAGCTTATTTCATGATCTTCTTATGTGGGAGGGAATGATGGACTGAATCCGGGGATGAAATTTCTCTATGCAAGAGAGAAATCCTTCTAATATCCATCTTCGAGATATTTGTAATGATGAAGAACCTTTTATGAGTTTTATGATTAAGGAATTGATAAGGTTAGAGTCTCCTTCAATAAGAAGATTAGAGTAGTGTAGTGAAATGGAAGGCTAGAGACTAAACTCTAGAGAAATTAATTATGATGCATTATTACTATTATGATACACATATCCTAGAGAAACATAAAGGATGACTCCCCTATGATATTGGGATATTACCCGAAACTAGCAAGACCAGGATTACCATTAGAGGCTCCACTAAAATTGGGTTTGAGAAAACCATTGGACAGACATGATTAGTTGATCTGGATTTAAACAAGAACGCAATAAAATACAAAAATAACCATAAAGACAAATATGCAGTGGAAATAATACTTCATTTCATTACTGTAAAACACTGAAATATGCTTACAAATAGAAATGGAAATAACCCAGCTAGGGCGATGGTAGCTTATCTATGAGAAGAGATGTGTCGGCTACATGCCTCTGAACTGTTCTCCAAAAACTGTGTTACAATGAGGCTTGAGGGCCTATTTATTTTTGAGAAACAATGGAAAACCCTTCACATTCCAAAACCTAACCCTAGAAGATGAAACACCAAATTGTGGGCCCCATTTTTGGGTAAGTTGGTACATCGACTTCCCACGGTCGCGAATTGGTCGTACTATCTCCGTTTGACGTGCATGATAGCCCGTTGGAAAGATCTCTCCGAGGACTACAACGAAAGAGACGATTTTTAGACAGAAAATTCACTGGCAGTGGATTTCCCAAAAAACAAAAAACGTCGTTTAGGGCCTCAAAACGGCTCTGGAAGTTTAGGACCCGAAAAACTGCTAAAAATAGTAAACTGTTCTATAATTAAGGAAACAGAAAAAGTGAAAGAGAAGTTGTGGGGGTCCAAATGGGATAGGTGGGTGGCCACAAACATCCACCTGGATCATTCCTCCCCCATTAGGAAGCAACGGTCCCCATTGCGTTGAGTTCCTCCCTGAGATGAGGAAGCTTCTGCTGAGCTGGGTCTCTGGTGAGCTGTTTTGCAATCTCTGCTGTGTCCAGAAATGGTGGGGAGAATGGTCGGCGATGGTCCACATTGAACACTCGGTGCAAGCGAAGGAATGGAGGAATGTTGTGCTTCAAAGCATTGTTTCCCGTAGCCTTGTTACTGGTGTAAGGACCATGTCTAAGTGGTCTGAGTTTCTGATGGGTTCTGGTAAGGTGCTCCCTCTGCAAATGTAACCAAACTTTGTCGCCCACCTGAAACTTGTGTGGTACCCCTCTGGGTAAGGAGAAGTTGTTCCTGTGTTCTGTCACGACTATATCCCTCTGTTGCTGCTGCTGTGTGGAGGAACCCTTCACGAGGGTCATGGATGTAGAAACGATCTTTCCCTTACTTTGGGAGCGAACCAGACAAAAAATAAATTTCCTAGTCTGTGAGATGAGCTTGCTGCCTTTCTTAGCAGTGATCAAAGAGGTGGTGGTAGGTGGGGCTACCTCCGGTATCCTGTATAATGAATTATCCAAAGAAATGATGACAGCGTGAGGCCTTGACTCATACACAGCATGTCGCCTCCACAAGTATGGCTGGCCTAATACTACATAACAAACATCCAGAGGTGTAACATCACACAATACCTCGTCTGTGAAGGGTTTGATGTTGTAGGGAAGGCGGCACCATTGGCGAACCTTGAGATCTCATTCTTCGTGAAGCCAACCGATACTATACGGCTATGGGTGTGGTGTAGTTGGTAGGCCCAACCACTTCACGACCTTTGCTGAAATGAGGTTCTTTTGGCTGCCACTGTCGACAATGAATTGCAGTGGCGAACCCTCCACCCACATCTATGAGTGGAAAAGACGTTCCCCCTCCTCTGGATCTTCGGGCTCATTTTTCTAGATCTTGGCAGTAGCAACAGTGGCGCTGGGATCTGCATCAATGATCTGCTTCCCTTTGTCATTCCCCTTGTCGGGTTCTGACTCAGAGTCGGAACATGCATCTGATTCGGAAGCCTTCAAATCGGCCACCAGCGACTGCTTGGTCCGACACTCACTTGTGTTATGAGTGGGACTCTTGTGGAACTCACACCACTTTCCTGTGTCCTTCCTAGGCTTCGTGGCATTGTTCTTTTCTTGCGGCTTCGACGGGTTGTCTTGAGTCACCCCACCTTGGCTTTGTCCTTTGGGCTTTGGATTTGCAGATCCAAAGTCTCGGCTTTTTTTGTTTGAACTTCTGCTCGATTTTGACAGCGTATCGGTATGCTGTGCCGAGTGAGGAGATGTTCAAGAACTCCATCTCTTCCTGGATGTATCTATGTAGGCAGCCGCGGTATTTGAGTACCAGATGCAGCTCAGAATCTTTGATACCCAATTGTGTGCGAAGGGTATGAAAAATGTTTGTGAACTCCAGCACATCTTGGTCTCGTCCTTACCGCAGTGTGGTCCATTTGATGTATTTGTCCTCATAGCTTTTGACAGGGTAGTACTGCTCCTTGATGGCATCCCGGAAGTCATTCCAAGTGGGTGCGGTTGAAAACAGTGAGCCTGTACTTTCATCCTTCTGTTCGCAGTAGGTTTCCCACCAGTCCTTGACGTGGGGGGCTGCTTTGAGAAGAGACAAAACAATCTTTTCCTGACTTGAAAATTCATGAACAGAAAAATACCCATCGAGCATATTTAACCCTTTATCTATGGCATCTGTGTCTATTTGACCCTCGAAGATGGGGATTTCAAAATTAACTTGTACCTTAAACGGTGTGGCATTTCCATAGTAGCTGTTGGAAGCCGATGCGTCGCCCCTAGGTAGCCGCTAAAGGATTTGGGCAAAGCTGTCCATCATCGCGTTCCTTTGTCGCTCGAGGGCTTCTTCGAGCAAGATTTTGATAGGATCTCCTGCCCCCTCGTTTTTCTTCTCATCCGCCATGGGAGGTCGTCGAGATTTGTGAGGCTGGTCTTGCAAAGCTTCAACCGGTTCCAAACCTAACTCCTTATATCCCGACCTCGTTGGGGACATGCAAAGACAAACAGAGAAAAAGCAGACCGCTCTGATACCACTGATCTGGATTTAAAAAGGAACGCAATAAAATACAGAGATAACCATAAAGACAATTATGCAGCGGAAATAATACTTCATTTCATTACTGTAAAACACTGAAATATGCTTACAAATAGAAATGGAAATAACCCAGCTAGGGCGATGGTAGCTTATCTCTGAGAAGAGATGTGTCAGCTACATGCCTCTGAACTATTCTCCAAAAACTGTGTTACAATGAAGCTCGAGGGCCTACTTATTGTTGAGAAACAATGGAAAACCCTTCACATTCCAAAACCTAACCCTAGAAGATGAAACGCCAAATTGTGGGCCCCGTTTTTGGGTAAGTTGGTACATCAACTTCCCAAGGTCGCGAATTGGTCGTACTATCTCTGTTTGACGCGCATGATAGCCCGTTGGAAAGATCTCTCCGAGGACTAGGACGGAAAAGATGATTTTTAGACAAAAAAGTCATTGGCGGTGGATTTCCCAAAAAACAAAAAACGTCGTTTAGGGCCTCAAAACGGCTCCGGAAGTTTAGGACCTGAAAAACTGCTAAAAATAGTAAACTGTTCTATAATTAAGGAAACAGAAAAACCGAAAGAGACAGTTGTGGGGGTCCAAATGGGATAGGTGGGTGGCCACCAACATCCACCTGGATCATTAGTGGCACAATGAGGAAGGTGCAAGATAAGAGATAGAAGGGAAGGGAATATGAGTGAATAAAGGAAGTTCTTAAATATTAGGCTTTTGGATCCTTCAGTTCCCAATATAAAGAAGATTATTTGAATATGAGAATGGTTTCTTAGAGGTTGTAGAATAAGGTGTTCCAAAGAGTTGTATCCTATTTTGAGAGTGGTAGAAGATACTATGGTTCTGTTTTTCCAAATGATCCATAATATTAAACCTGAAACCAAATTCCAAGATTTGTTGGTAATTGATTGGAAAAGGAAAAGGAATCCACTCATAGAGTGTATGTATGATGAAAAATTTGTCCGTAACTAGGTGATGAAAGATTTCATAGGGTTTATGCTAATGTTTGTAACTGGAGGATATGAGTTAAAGAGATTTTCGCTTGGTTGTTTATTGATTGACATAGAAAATAGAACAATGACCCCAGGTAACCTTTAGATTGAAGATTATCTCATGACAAATTTTTCATGGGCATGAATAACCATAAAAATTAAGCTATATTTCTGACTCCAAACCGTGGAATATATGTGTTAGCACTAGTTTTTGTTATGTCTTCCTTAATGTTGTAGGTTTCTTTGACAGAGAAGAAACCATTTGAGTTTTAATCACATCGTATTTGATCTAATTCATTAAAACAAGATATATACTGATGCAGGAATAAATCCTCTGTCTTATGCCAATCCAGAGGAGGAATGGGGAAGTTCCACGAGGTACGAGATTTCCATGTTCCATATTAGTTTCTAATGATATATCTTCCCAATAATCGAATTCCTATATTTTCCTACGGGATATCATGAAAGTTTGGATGTATTAGAGATCTTCATAGTAAGTTTTGGAAATGGTGCCATTGGTTTTTCGAGAATCTAGATGTTCTTTCATCTTTGACTTCCCAGATGCGGTGCTTTCGCACCAAGTGTTTTCCTTTGCAGGTGATATTTCAAATTGATGATCCTTTGGGGAAAATTTGGATTGGTATAGATTATATATTAGGGATGTGATTATTGTATCCATTGGACCATATTTTATTCCACATATCTCTACTGCATTGCAGCCATATCCACCGTAATTTAGTGCGTAAGATCATGTTCACTTTTTCTGAGTCGTGGATTCCCAGTCCCCTTTTGCTTTTGGGAAGGCACAATTTCTCCCAAGAAACAAGCCATCATTTCCTCTCTCTTTTGGCTCCAACCCATAAAAGGGATCATTGAAGAGACCTTATTTGATTAAGCAAAAATTAGGCATTTTCGTTGCTGAGAAAAGATACATAGGTTTTTCTTATGGAATGGATTTGAGGAGCATCAACCTACCAAAAAAGTTCAATGAAGAAAATGTCCAACTATCCAATTCATTAAAAAATTTATAGATAAAGTATGTTGATATATTAGCACTTAAGGAGTTGGAGGCTCGTGGACCACCCAAGTATTTTTGCAGTAGATTACATTTCTAGAAGTCAAGAAGCCTTAGGATGTAAACCTGAATGAGTGGAAGCGTATTAAAAGGGAGAATTCAGACTTGATGGAGTTGATGTCTATACCTAAAGCTCCCATAAACTCTTCAAATAACTTGCACAAGGATTTAACTTCTTTACGTATGGGTGGACCCATTAGCATAGTATCATTCAAAAACTGTTATGGGAGGTTAGATCTATTGAGTCAAAAAGGTGAATTCCTTTGATGGTTCCATCTACCACTACTTTAAATTCACATATTGACTTAATCTTTCAGCTACGAGGGTGAAGATAAGAGGCGAGAGAGGATCACCTTGTCCGATACCTTTGGAGGGGTTAAATTTAGAGGAAGGGAATCCATTGACTAAAATAGAGAGAAAGGTAAAAGAGATTATGGAAAGGATCTTTTTTGACCATTTAAAAGACAAACAAAAGGCTAGGAGAATATTTTATACCTAAGATGAGCTAATTCTGTGAAAATCCTTAGATAGAATCATCACAAATCGAAGTTGATTAGCATGCTTGCTTTTTTAGTTTGAGGTAGAAAATCAACTATCTCATGAGCTACAACAATTACATCCATGATTTTCCTTTCTTCAATGTAGCCTAACTCCTCTTCCAATATAAGAGAAGGAAGAATCGGATTTATTGCGTTAATGATCACTTTCAAAATAATATTGTATATAGTATTACAAAGAGCTATAGGAGAGGATCCATTAGGGTATTTCAATCACTCTTTCTTTCATGCCAATGTAAGGAAGGTTTCATTGAGAGTGGGGAGGACCGATCTTGTTTGCTTAGATTCTTCAAAAATTTCTCAAGTATCTTCCTTCAAGAAGGACCAACATGACTGATAAAATTCCATAGTAAACACATAAGTCTAGGTGATTTTTTCGTTGGCAGTGCAATGATTTTCTCTCTCACTTCCTCCGTAGCAACTAGTTGCATCAACGATTTGTTTTGTTCCCGAATGACTACGGTTGATATCCATCTAACAATATTACCAACAATCACATAGTGAGTTTAGTGGGGTTCCAATATAAGGACCTTGCGGTATTTGACTAGCTGTGCTTCAATATCCTCAAGTTTCAGGAGTTTGGTACCATTTGGTCCCTTAAGTGAATAGATCATATTGTACTACGGTGATTAATCAATGATTTATTAAAGAATTTACTTTTTTTCTCACGTTCCTTAAGCCAACAAATACAATATTTTTGTTATCATATGATTTCCTCCTGCTTGTACTGGTCTTCCAATTAATTAATGAGGCTCTCCTCTTTTTTGGCATGGCCTTTTGATCTCCCTTCCACAATAATTGTTTTGTTTTATTTTTTTCATTCATTCTTCTGGTATCCCCCAATCTTAAAAAAATGTCCCCGAACTTGAATTTCTTCCATTTTTTAATGCATCCCCTTAGATGTTTTAGCTTTTGCTAGAATGATCTCATAGATGAGCTTGGTCCCATATTTGCAGTCATCCACTAGGTTTTATATTGATCAATAAAGGAGGGATCCATAAGCGATAAACCTTCAAAGAAAAAGTATATGTTCTTTGGACAATACTTGAAATCCACCCTGAGGTGGATTAGAAAGTGATCTAAGCCTCTACACGGTATGATGTCTACTTCTAAGAAGATATATTATATATAAGAGCTTCAAAAAGTAAAAAACAATCTAAGTGAGAAGTTTTTTGTTGTACGCCTTTGTGTTGATTGTTTTAAGTGAATATGCCATTGATTGTCTCCAAGTCCACTAACTTTATTGTTTACGTAGATTCTTTGAAACTATCTTTGTCCTCTTCTAGTCATCATGCACCTTCTTTTTTCTCTTCGAGGGACTTGATTAGGTGGAGGTCTCCTCATGTGATCCATGGGAATCCATCCAACAAAAAGTGGATGCTCTACCTCCTTTTTCTCTTCAAGGGACTTGATTAGGTTGAGGTCTCCTCGTGCAATCTATGGGAATCCATCCAGCAGAAAGTGGATGCCCTTAACATTGCAAGAAAGCGTTGCTTTTCTCCTCGAATATGTAGTTCATAAATTGGATATAAATCCCTTCTCATCCGTCCCTATAGGTATGAACTTTGCTATGAAGACTCTTGGGGTGTCCCAATAATTTGTGAGGACTACTTCCAAATTAAAACAAATGGCTAGTCCCATGCTTGACCATTGGAATCGATAGCTATGCTTTCTACTCCCTTCCAACACCGTAACACTGATAGGGGTATTTCCACAGCATTTTTGAATTAAGATTGCCTGCATGCGTTTTAAAGGAATGATTGAGAAACGTGTCAATTTAATATATTTTAATTAAAATTTGTCAAACAACGATTTAGACACGTTTGAGACGAATATTTTATATTCTTGGCATTGAAAGCAACCATTTTATATTAAATAATTTAATGATGAGATCAAAGGTGTGAATGACATGTCAACAGTGTTATATTACGTATGACTCATATATATATATATATATATATATATATATATATATATATATATATATATATATTCTCGCATTCAATGTGCGTTGTGACATTCAAATTAAATCAGGTTATAATTTTAAAAGAATGTAATAAATTTTCTTAATCACAAAAATTTAGGAATGTTTTTTTCTTCTAATTTCTAGAAAACATATTTTTTTTAAAGGTGTCATAAATTAAATTAGTCTTTAATTACTTTTAACATCAATATATCGAGATTATTTCAATTTTATATGTTAATTATTTATATTATTTCATTTTCATATTATTTTAACAATTCAAAATTATTTTTCAAAATTATTTTTGGTTCACATAATTCTTTGTAAATTTTAATAGTAAAATTATTATACGAAAATTTAATATTTGATTTAATAATGACGTTCAATTAACTTATAATTATTTAAAAAAATTATTTACATGTTTAATTGGTAGATTTTGTATAAAAACTTAATATTTAAATTTAATGTTTGGTTTCATAATGACGTTTAATTAACTTATAATTATTTGAAAAAATATTACTTTTAATTGGTAAAATTATAAAAAAATAATGATTTATGTAGGAAAATTTAAAATAAATTATATTGTAGGTTTTTTTTTATTAACTAGTTTATTTTGGAAAAAAGAAAAGAAAATATGAGATTGTTTCACAAAATCTACATTTACAAATTTAATTAATAAGTCAAAATAATTGAATAATATTATTAAAATAAAATTAATAATAATAATTCAATTTTAATGTCATATTTAATTACACAACAAACTGATATGCTTTGGGGTGGATCATTACATTCTTTTTCCATCTCGATGTTTACAAAGTGAAAAATGTGCAGGAATTCGTTCACATGACCATTTTTTACCGGTGGAACCCGGTTTGGAAAATTTGGGTCTAGAACTTTCTTAGAGGGTTTTTAGACATCAAACAACTTTTTTTGGGTGGTAAAAATTTGTCACTTTAGTGCGGCACCTTTATTGCCTATTCTACATGGTGCAAAAATCGTCTTAATTATGCCACTTGAAAGTTGACCTTCCTATTTTTACCACTATAATTTGAGAGGATGCTACGTCAATCCCCATTACTCAAGGAAAAGGGGCTAAGAACATGATTGTGATGGAGAAGGTTCTACAAGAGTCTATATTGTAACGAGTCAAACCTAACCACTAGTAGGCCATTAGCTTGTGTTATAACTGTGCCATTAGGAGGAAAAGGTGTTCCATTATTTACGAGTGTATCTTGTTCCATAGGTTAGCATATTAGGAGAGGGAGACGGAGGGAGCACACAAATAGGATTTTTGCACTGTACTAGCTAGTAGGCCATAAGCCTTACTTCTTTGTACTCATAACCAATTTGAGGAAAGCATCATAACCAATTTTGAGGAAAGCACCCTCACCTTTCAGTTGGGTTTTTCTCTCGGATTTCCCAAGATATATCTTGTGCAAATAATTAAAAAATATGGATAAAGAAACGAATGCATGCATAATGATACCAACTCGCACAAAATGCTTTAATTAGACAACAATATATACTTGTGTCTGATAGTTAGAAATCCTCAAACCGACTAACCATCACAACTAACGCAATAATAGGAAACAACTAATCACCTACGTAATAATCTAAGTAAATTTTAGATTTATTTCTAACACTCTCCATTAATCTTGAGGATTACATTATTTTAATGCCTAAATTTTGATGCTGAAATTCGAAATTGACTCTTCCAAAAGGTTTGGTGACGATATCCACTAGCTATTCCTCAATATCACAAAATTTAAGAGATATGTCACCATTTTTAACAAGTTCGTGAATGAAGTTTTAATCGAGTATCAATATCCTTGTTTTTTTTATGAAATACATTATTCTTTTACAAGGAAATAACACTAATATTATGATAAAATATTGAAGTAGAGTCCTTTTCTGTATATCTAAAGTCTAATAGAAGTATTTTCATCCATAATGCATGGCATGCCATTGTAGTTGTTGCTACGTCCTCGGCTTATCCAAGATACAAGGAAACTATGGCCTGCTTTTTGGATGTCCATGAAATCAAATTCTTCCCAAATAGAAACACATATCCATAAGTGCTCTTCCTATCATCAATACAACCTGCACAATCATTGTATGTATAACCTATGAGCTTATTTTTCTGCTAAAGTTGTGTAGCACAAACCATAAGTGGTTGTACCTACAATGTACCTTAAAACTATTTTTCCAACTTTCCAATGAAAATCATTAGGAGATTCCATAAACATGGAAATAGAACTTGTTGCATATGTTATATGAGGTCTAGTTTCAGTAAGATACATAAGAGTAGAAACATGTTTCTTATACAAAGTAGAATTAACAACAATACCTACATCATCTTTTCTTAAGTTTGTACTAAGATCAATAGGAATATTTTGGTTTACTATTGTCCATCTTGAAACTTTTCAAAACATCAATAACATACTTTTTTGACTAATAAAGATACCATTGTCTGATTGTTCCACTTCAATGCGTAAGAAATATTTGATTAATCGAAGATTTGTAATTTCAAATTCATTTTTCATTGCTACTTTAAACTCATCTAAACGCATATTATCTGTATAGATCATATCATGAACATAAAGACATAATATAAGGATATTACCTTGATGATATTCCTTTATATACGAAGTCGATTCATGGTCACTCCTTTTAAAACTATCATTAAACAAGTAATGATCAATTCTATTGTACCAATCTCTTGGAGCTTTCTTCAAGCCATACAAATCTTTCTTCAATTTGTACACTTTATGTTCTTGTCTTTTGACTTTGAAACCAGATGACTTATGAACATACACTTCTTCATTGAATACTCCATTTAAGAATGCAGACTTTACATCATTTAGTAAATAGGCCACTTGTTTTGTGCTGCAATAACCAATACAAATCAAACAATCTCTATTTGTTTTACATTTGCACAAGTTTCACTATAATCTAGGTCAAGTTGTTGTGAAACACTTTTGGCAACTAACCTTGTTTTGTGTTTCTCAATCATAACATTCTCATTCAACTTTGTTTTATAAACCCAGTTAACACCTATGGAGTTTTTATTTGTAAGTAGATCAACCAAATCCCAAGTTTTATTTCATTCAGTAACACCAATTCCATTATTCATTGCATCTACCTATTCCTTTTTCTTTACAGATTCTTCAAAACAAGTAGATTGTAATGAGAAAAATGAAAAATGTGTTATATTATCATTATAATTTTATGCATAAATATTACTCACTTCTCATTCTTTGATTTTTATCAGAATCATAATCACTATTAGATGATGAACTGCATTTTTCCTTAACCTACAATCTTGGAATACTTGTTGTAGATGCTCGATGTTCATCTAACAAAACAAAAGTATTATGACAAGTACCATTTTCCATTTCATTCCATGATTGGTTATCCATAAACTTAACATCTCTACTTATGACAAACTTCGTAGTAATAGGATTATACAATATCTATGCTTTAGTTTTCTCACTATATCTTATAAAAATTACTTCTCACCCCTGTCATCAATCTTCTTTGTTAGTTTTTAGGGAACGTGAGCGAAAGTAATACAACCAAAAACTCAAAAATGTGAAACAATTACCTTTTTTCCTCTCCATGCTTCTTTAGGTACCTTAGCTTGACCACTAGAAGTTGGTGATCTATTCAATATGTATACAAAAAATGCAATTTCTTGAACCCAAAATTTTTTAGACAGATTTCTTACTATAAGAAAACTCCTAGTCATGTTCACAAGAGTTTGTTTCTTTCTTTGTACCTTTCCCTTCTGCTATGGAGTATATCTAGTTGTTGTATGTTTCTTAATGACATTATGCTTACAAAATAAAAATAAAAAATCCTTAGAATCATACTTACCTCCATCTAATATCAAAAGTTTGACAAACTTCCCAATTTTTTTATCAGCTTCATCTTTCAACTCCTTGAACCTAACAAAATTCTCAGATTTGTATTTGATAAAATAAACCCAAACTTTCCTACTAAAGTCATCAATAAATGTGAGAAAAAAGAAACATCCACCAATTTTTTATGTTTGCATAGGACCACACAAATCTATATGAACTAACTCTAATTGTTCTTTGGCTTTGTAAGAAGTTGTTGGAAAATTCTCTTTCTTACATTTTCCCATTACAAAACTTGTACAAGGAGAGATCTATTCAAGCAAAGTAGGTAAACCTTTTACCATAAACTACCTTTGCAATAGACTCATCCTTTTAAGAGGTAAATGACCATATCACAAATGCCACAAATCAATTTCATTTGTTTTTGACACATTACGTTCATACAACTTCCCACTTCTCATTTATAATGAGTATAATGTGTTTTTCGTCATATAAATCTTTACAAACAGAGTTTTATTTTGATCAAAAAATGTGCAAGTAGTGTTTTGAAACTTAACATCGCAACCATGTGCATCTAATTGACCAAAACTCAACAAATTATGCTTGATATTGGGTACATAATAAACCTCATAAATATTCCTCACCTCATTTTGCTTGGTTAGTATGGGCACAACACCATTTCATGAATATTTTAATTAGCGATTATCACCCACACCAATAACAAAATAGAAAGATGTACCAATATTAGAAAAACATCACTATGAAAAGTCATATGATTATTACACCTATTAACAAACTAGATATTCATGTTAGGGATTTTATCAGTGACTTCAAATGAAATAAATAAAGTATTAGATGTTTCACTTTCATTTTTAGATGCATTAGCTTTATTTCTACTTAAAACATACTGCAACTTTCAACATTTGAATTTATAATGGCCATACCTTTTAGAATAGTGACATTGAATGTTTGAATCATCTATCCACTTACAACCACATTCGATTTGAGGTTGTTATGGATTTACTACATGTGGTTTATCCTCTGTTTGAGATTTCCCTCTACCTCTTCCTTTTTTACAATGGAAACCTTATACTTGAAAGCACGTTCTAAAGTACCAACATCCAAATTAACTATTGCTTCATGAAACAATAAGGAACCTGTTAATTCTTCCACATAAAATTTTGTTAAATCCTTGGACTCAAGAATAGTAGTCACTGCCATTTAATTTTTTTTGGAAAACTTCTAAGAAATTTTTCAACAACCCTTTGACCTTCTAACTTTTCACCATTAATTTGAAGTTGATTGACAACACCCATAACCCTAATCATAAACTGATTAATAGTTTCTGATTCATTCATCTTGAGGGTTTCAAACTGAGTTCTAAGGGTTTGTTATTTCATAATTTTCACCTTTTCATTACCTTGATAAGTTGTTTTAAGAATATCTCAAGCTTATTCATATTTCCTTACATTAACAATTTTAGGAAAAATAGATTCATCTAAAGAAATGAAAATGCAAGATGTAGTTTTTCCTTCTTTTGTTTGTGTTCCTCTAATATTTTTCTTCGAGCAGTAGACATAACAACAATAGTATTTTCATAAAGTTTTGTGAACCCTTGTTCAACATAATCCCAAAAATGTAGACCTTGCAAACAAGATTTCAATTTTAAACTCGAAAATTCATAATTGGTTCCATTGAACAATGGTATTGGAATTGAAAACTGACATTAGTATGTCATTCTTCAACTAAAAATTCAATAAAGAAGCAAAGAAAAATTATATAAAGATTCCCTGACAAACTACTCTTATGATGACTCTCCTTTGACAAACACAGATGCACGTCTCTCCCTCATACATCCACGATTTACAAAGAGTGTTCCAAATGTTTGCTGAAAACTTGAAGTAGAACGAAAGAAAGACAAGAAAATTTGGATCTTCACCAAAAGCCCCAACAAAAATCTCAAATAGATTTTAAAAATTGGAACCAGTGCGGTGAGGTTTCAAATCTCATATCTCTATAGAAAATTCTTCAGAAATTGATGTAAAGGAGCTTGCAAGGTAGGGTGGTGCAATCAATTGAAATAACACATCTAACCCTAATCAATGTTGCAACAACACTAGTGGGCGGAAATAATATGCTGATGCCATAGCATTAAACTGATGCAACCAATATTTGGAGATGGAACCAATTGCTACAAAAAGCTGAAATTCGCTTGTGTCCATAAAGTTTTCAAGGATAGCTACGTCTCAAAAATCATTTTGGTGTGTTTTATGTTCTTAACTCAATTCCACCATTTAACATAGTTACCAATTAAACGAGAACTATTACCTCAAAATGGGCACTATAACCCAAAAACCGCAAAAAAGAACATGAAAAAACATCCCAAAAATAAAAATTGTGTATTCCAAAATGATGTTTTATTTTTTGGGTAAATTTTCAAAGATTTTTTTTAAATGGAAGTAAAAACCTTTTTTTTTTGTCAAAATGGATGAAAAAAACATCCTTAAAAAAATAAGTGTTGATTCTAGAACAAAAAAAAAAAAATTGGGTCATGATTAAGACAATTTTTAGCAATGGAATTAAAGATACAATATTTGGACTTTCAAAAACTGTAAAATTTCAACAATTCTTGGACATGATGTTAAAGATAAAATATCATATCTCAAATCCTGATAATTCCAATAATTTCTATCCATGTTAAAGATAAAATATCTTTACTCTAAAAACCCCAAAATTGTAATTGTTTTCAACCATAGCATTAAAGATAAAATACCATGACTTAGAAAAACATTAAAATCAGACAATTTTCCAACCATGCAATTAAAACCAAAGATTATGATTACAAAAAAATTTCAAGTTTTCAAAATATTTCAAGAATGACATTTTCGAAAAATGTTATGACAGAAACTTTACAAATGAATACCCAAGAGTAATTTATTCTTTAAGTGCTAAATATATAGCGATTTTAAAATCTTAACCTAAGACAACTCGATACATTGCAACAAAAATTTAAAAATCAACCATCAAATTGACACGTGGTGTATGTGAACTCGACCAATTTTAATGAAAACTTAGAAACCAACCATAAAATCGACTATCAAATTGCCCATAATGGGATCGAGTTGCAAGACGAGCATCGACATAGACCTTGTAAAAAGAATATAAATAGAAACCAAAATGAAAAATAAATATATGAAGAAATAAACTTTAAAATAAAAAAGAAAACAAAAATTCAAATATTGAAAAAAATAAAATAAATAAAAATACAAAAGAAAACAAAAATTTCAATATTGATAAAAAAGAAAAAAAATGAAAGAAAAAGGCACAAAAAATAATAAAAAGAAAACTAAATTTAAATATTGAAAACAAAAAAAAATAATAAAAAAACAATAAAAAACAATAGAGAAAGGAAAATAATAATAATGATAATAATAATAATATTATTAGAAAAAGCAATAAAAAAACACAAAAAATTATACAAAAGAAAAAAAATATTATAAAAAAAGTAAAAATAGTAAAATAATACAAAAAATAATACAAAAAATAATGCAAAAGACACCAAAAATTCAAATATAGAAACAAATAATAATAATAATAAAGATATATATATTTTTAAAAAATAATAACAAAAAATAAAGCATTAAAAAAGACTTCAAAACATGAAAAAAAAAGTCAACTGCAAAAAAAAAACAAAAACAAAAACAAAAACCACCTAAAAATTGTAAAAATAAAATAAAATAAATTTTAAATTTAAAAAATTAGACAAAAAATAAAATAAAAATATCATAAAATAATTAAAAAAACAAAAATAGACATAATTTAACAAAAAAAATTAAATTAACAAAATAAAAATAAAAACAATTTTTTTAAATAAAAAAAAATAATAATTAAAAAAAAATTAAAATCAAAACAAAATAATTTAAAAATATATATATAAGATAAAAATAAAATAATAAAAAAGAAGAAGAAGGGGGAGAAGAAATTGAATAAAAAAAATCAAAATAAAACAATTAAAAAAATTAAATTTAAAATTTAACAAAAACAAGCTAAAAAAAATTAATTAAAAAAATTAAAGAAATATAATAAGGAAAAAACATTGGGCACCCATGGGCAGAGTTGGTCGCGGGCGCAGGCAGGGGAGACCAATGCGTGCATCCACCTCCTAGTGTGCACCCACGGCCAGCCCCGCCTAGCTACTAGTAGACCGATTCGCGGAAAAAAAAAAAAAAAAAAAGGAAAAGAAAAAAAAAGAATAAAATAAAATAAAAATGAAATAAAACTTAAACAAATAAAAAATTACAGAAATGATATACGACATTAGAAAAAATTAAAGACCTAAAAAAAAATTACTCCGCCACCCTGAGGCCAAAACGGCAAGGGGTGGCAAGGGGATTATTCATGACAAAAAAATAAATTAAATTTCATAAATATATAAGAAAATAGTTAAAAAAAAACAATAGAAACCATAAAATAAATAAATAAAAATATAGATTAAAAAAAAAAAAAAACATTTTTTTAAGTTTGGAATAAAAAATATAAAATAAAAACATCATTTAAGAAAAGTTAAATAATTACCCAAAAAATAAATTTAAATAAAAAAATAAAAATATAAAATAAAATAAAAAGTTTAAAAACATAAATTAAAAAATATAAAAAACATAAAATAAAATAAAAAAATAAAGACAAAACCATTAAATTTTTTTTTATAAAAATTATATTATAAAATCTAAATTATATTAAAAAGGATGAAATTAAAATTAAAAATATTTAAATTAAGAAAAAAAAAATCAATCACAATAAAAAAAAGAAATAAATTAAAAAATTTATAAAAATTAAAAAAAATAAAAATTAAAACAATTAATAAAAAAACATTAATATAAAAAATACAAAATACAAAATAAAAAACTGATGCGCCCTCTCTCCTATACCCCACTCCCTCCCCGACCTCACTCAGCCCCCTCCCCTCTCTCCCCTTAACTCCCCGACCCCTACCCTCCCCTCCTCTCCCAGGACCCTTGGCCTCCCCTCTACCATCCCTCTCCCCCCTCTCGACCCCCTGACTTCACTAGCCCCCCGATCCTTCACTCCCCTCCCTTCCCGGCCCCCGATCGCCTCCAGGCCGATGGCTAGGGGCCAGGAGGCGAGGGGTGTGAGGGAGCAAGACAGGAGAGGGGAGGAGGGTGAGGGAGGGGTGAAGGAGAGCAGAAGGGGTGAGGTAGGGGTGGGGGGCGAAGTGGGAAGGGGAAAAAAGAAGTGACAAGCGAGAGGGGGAGAGGGAGGAGAGGGAAAGGGAAGGGAGAAGAGACGGGGGTGAGGGGAAAGGGGAAGGGGTACGATAGAGGTTAGGGGGTTATTTTATTATTTTTAATTTTTATTTGTTTTCATGTTTTATTTTCTTTTTAATTTTTTTTAAATCTTTTTTAATGTTTTTATTTATTTATTTTTCCATTTAATTTTTT
The DNA here is from genome assembly GCA_031772625.1 of Pinus tabuliformis. Lineage (NCBI taxonomy): Eukaryota > Viridiplantae > Streptophyta > Pinopsida > Pinales > Pinaceae > Pinus > Pinus tabuliformis. Next base: position 185,016,830 of record CM062820.1, read on the forward strand.
TCTTTTTTTTATAATTTTTAAATTTAAATATTTTTTTTTATTTTTTTTGAATTTTTTTTTAATATATTTTGAGGTGTTGTTTTTTATTTAATTTTTTTATATATAAATAAATTATTTAATATGTTGTGATTTTTTTTAATTGAAACGTTTAAAAAAAAATCAAAACATTTAAATATTTTTATTTTTATTTTTGTTTTTAATTTTTATAATTTTTTTTGTTTTTTTCTTTTAATTTTCTTTTATGTTTTTTCTTTATTTTTATAATTTTTATTTTAAAAAATAATTTCTAGTTTTTAATTCTATTTTATTTTTTATTTTAAATTTTGTTTATTTAAATTATTAAATTAAATTATTTTTTAATTTTTAATTTTATTTGATTTTTTTAATTTTAATTATTTTTTTTAATTTTTTTTTTCATTTTATTTTTTTATGTAATTTTTTAATTTTTTTTCCTAATGAGGTTTTTATTTTTTATTTGTTTTTTAACTTGAAAAAAAATGTTTTTAGATTTTTTTTTTGTTATTTTGTATCATTTTTTAATTTATTTTTTGATTTTTTCCGTTAATTTTTCTTCAATTTTTTTTCTTTTTATGAGTTAATTTTTCTTTCTATTTTACATGTCTATAGGTTTTTTTTTGTACTCGATTTTTTTAGTTTTAGTTTTATTTTCAATTTTATTTTTATGTTTTATTACTAACATGAATATCACCAACATTTAAAAAAATTATCTACACTTAATTCATGTAAAAATTTGAAGTCTAAAAATTAAGCGCTTTAAAGAAAAAGGATTATGCACATTAATGCTTTTCAAAATAAAGATGAAAATCACTAAAAAAAGTGCATACTTATACATAAAAAAAATTAAAGTGGCAACAATAATCCCTCTAAAAAAATTTGTTGTGGCTGCATAAACATTTTTCAAAATTACCATGAAAATCACTAACATTTAAAAAAATTGTTCATACTTGATACAAAAAAAGAAAAAAAAAAAAATACTAAAGTGGAAAAAATATGCTCAAAAAAAATGTATTTGAATCACCATTTTTCAAAATCGAGCCATCTTTCTACACCAAAAAAACGGTTACTAGGTCATTTTCTCGTTTGATCGGTAACTATGTTATTTACACAGTGAGGCACCAAATGAGTGTTTCAATTGAAACAAGTTAAACACTCCCTCAACCTGCAACAGTTCCAATGGTTGAATCCATTTTGGATTAGCCAAAATAAGAAACCATTAAAAATATGGACAAATATACCAACTCTCCCAAAATTCTTATATTAGAGAGAAATATATACTTGTGTTTGATAGTTACAAATCCACAAACCCACTAACTATCAAAGCTAACTCTTTAACATGAAGTAACTAATCACCTACATAATTATCTAAGTAAACTCAAAATTAATTTATAACACTAATGACTTGTGAGTTTTTACTTTTTCTTTCTTTATTTTATGCATAATTATAATTTGGATGAATAAGAAATAAACAATAATTTACACATCTGAAAGTCTAGAAAGAAATAAACCTCCATCACATAGATTTTGAATTTTTAAATATAAATTATCAAATTTGTTGTGAGGAGTTCTGTCCACTAGAACAGAAAGGCAGTTTATTGATCATGTATATTTTTATTTTCTTATTTTCTGATAAACAATTTAACTGTGATGATATATTTAATCTTATGAATAAATTATATATAAAATTCTCAATTTATTGGATACAAAATTTCAAAAAAAAAATGGCAGAATCCATATATTTTATTAAATAAACGTTCTTTCTATTTTTTTTAAATGTATGTATATTCTATTTTTATAAATGTATACATGCTCTACCAAAATCAAAATTAAATTGAATGAACTGCAGTTCAGAATGAAGGCTGAATTTACTCATTTTCACAGAGATCATTCGTACCCTCCAAAACTTGAACCCAACTTAGATATCACTTATTGTATAAAAGGTTATTTCCAAAAAAATTACAAATATATATACATACTCTGCCAGCTAGAAAAATAAATGGAATGAATTTCCATTAAGGTTGACTAGAAATTGTGAATGTAATCACGTTGACAAAGATGAATGGCCCCCTCCAGGGCTTCGAGTAGAACACAGCGTGCGTTTATTATCCTTTTTTCGCTGCAAGTGATCATCTCTATGGTTGTGATGGGTTTTGAGAATGTCGACATTTAGTGTTAGATATCTTGGCCGAAATATCTGCGTATGACCGACTCCAGTGCTCTTACTGGATGTAGAGAGAGCCCCTCTTCAGTCGCCATCGAAATTACTCTCGGACTACGTCGTCACGGCATCATTGCGCCTTTCGGTTGTAAAGAGCTCTTGTTGGTCTTTTGAACACTTGGTATAAGCCTGAACAATGCCTTATTCTAGTTGGTGGCACTCTTTATCGAAGAATTGCTCCTTGGGCTTATTTCTTGATGACACCCGCATGTTTTTAAGAAGTGGCATGTTGGGGACGGCGGGCACGCCAGTAATTTTAGCAATGTAGCCGAACAGTCAAATTTAAAAACTTCCAACTGCAGGTCCACTTGGGCACTAAAATTAGAGGACTACACTTCAAAGACGGCTTTCCTCTGCACATAGATGATAGCGCTCACTAGATCTTCCCAACCTACTTGGATAAGATTAAACATGTGGCTCGCCTGAAATTCCAGACGTAATTTGCTGAGATAGGTATGGAAATCCATACCTGCTTTGATGGGATAGGTATTTTCATGAAAGAGATATCCAGTATCATTTTTCTTTTAAAAGTCACCCTGACTTTTGAATTGACATGACCCGTCGGGAATCCTTGGAAGACTCTGCCCTTTCCTTATATATCATAAAATTATACGAGCTGCTATTTCGTATTATAGAAATATAAAAAGAGGAAGATAAATTTATCTTAATTATTTATTTGAAGATTTGCCCAGAAATAGTTTATATAAAACTTAAAACATTTAACCATTTAAATTAGTCTGGCACATTGCATCTACTTTAATCATATTTAGGAAATATACATAATAATTTAAAAGAAGGTTTAAAACGATCAAATTAATGTAGATTAGTCGATGTGTTATATTATATATTAATTATATTTTAATATTTCAATTTTATTTTATTTTATTTTATTTTAGCATAAATAGAATTCCCGCCGCTTTGAAGAGATGAGATTAAACGTTTTTTATATTAAATTTAATATTTAATAATGACAATAAATGATTTAAGCACATTAAATTTACATATTAGTTACTTGAAGCAATTAAACTTATCTGTATATTTTCAAACTATAACCTTAAAAAAACACATGACCTGAAATACATTACATCCATTAAAAAGAAATTGAAAACGTGGGAAGTCTCAAACGACCTATTATTGAAAACAAATTCAGACAAAACACGTAGTACAAGGTCAAACTCAACGTGTAGTGGAGAATCGTACGATGAAGTTTAGCATCCATCGAATCCTTTTTTCCGAAGAAGTATCCATCGGATCCTAAGGCTTTTACAGTAACAAAATATGTCCTTTACTACCGATCCTTTCCGCAAAAATCCATAAGTACAGTGCACGAAGCGAGTTCATATTATCACGTTTAAATCGGGACTCGGGAGATTATCTCCATCTCTGATGCATTTCACTGGTCCCATTCTCTTTCACTTCACTCTTCTCTTGCTCCACATTATCTCTCATTAAACCACGTTTTGATGGTTCTATATATCTGTTAAATATGCGCTTATGCTTCCATTGCGCCCTTCTACCAAATGCTTTCAATTATTATTTCATTATTTGCATATGGTACGATCTGTCACATTTGCTTTTGAATGAACATTTACAAAGTTGCCAGTGAACCCACGATTTGAACGCTTCATGCGTTATTCCCATATTGAACGATCTGGCACGTCTATTTTCTCAATTTAACAACCACGAAATTGTCTATTTACCAAAAATAGGAATGTTTCTGTATCGAATATTTATATATTGCACGATTGGACACATTCTTCATATGGCCGGATTCCGCACATTTGCTTTTTAAATGAACAAAACAAGCCTGACCATTCACCCACGATTAATTGTTTTATGCATGAGAGGACGATATGAGTCGCCAATTAACGAGGAGGACAACCTAGTGCATTCCTTCAATAAGCATCAACTTCTGTCATCAAGCCAAGGGTCTTGTCACGAAAGATAACTAAGCCTATCGTCGCTTCCATCCACAAAGTGATCATCCTCCTTAGTTCTGAAAACTCAATTCAAATGAAACCAAGATATTCTACAATTCTAGGCTTCCTCTTGCTATCATTAGAGAGCTTCAACTCAACATTCATGTGACTATTAGTTACTATTCAACTTGGATTTTTATAGTTTCGCCACCCTTAGCATGATTTCTCTAACTTATGATATGAACCTTTTCTTAGAGGAGCTCATGAATTTGGGTCTTTATATCAATGCAAGTAAGAGCTTATACTGGCCATCATGACAATATATTTGTATAAGCTCTAGTGATTTGAAGCAAGCCACCATTTGTCATACAATCCATCAAGATATATTCTTCATAGCTACCACTCATACACCTAAATTCCTTCTCTACAAGTAGATTGTTGCACTTATTTATTATTTTCTCTCCAAAAGTTTGGAAATGTATAATAAGAATCTTGTTGTTTTCTCCAACATTTACAAATCGTGTCACAACCAAGGGTGTGGAAAATATAGCGTAATGAAATTCCGACGGAGAGATTTGACCCCATGACCTAGCAAGGCCCTCGGGTTGGTAGCCATATTGTAGTTTGAAACTTGTACTAAGCCAAACTTGTCTCTCTTATTGTTTCTCACTTTGAGTGCTTCTATTGACTTGAGATTAGTTCTCACTAACTCCCAAAAGACCAAAAATATAGGTTAATATGTTGTTTCTCTATACAAGACATATGGTTCCATGGTACCCCACCAAACATCCTATGTGAGATCATTGACTAAATAAATAACTTAACAAAGTTTTATGCTTTAGAAACCTCCTTCTTCCCTCTTCTTGGTTCATTACCATCATCATCATCTCTTTTATCTCTTGTGGCTATCTCATAAATATATCTATATCATTATTGACCCCTCCTTCCTAAGGCTTCACTCCATTGCTTCCGCGCTGCTATTAGAGGTCAAGTCCAAGTTCAGATCCAAGTTCATATTTGGCTCTACCTCCAACCTATTAACCTTTGAGTTGTTCCCATAATAATCCACTAGGAGGCTCCTCCCTACACACCCCTAAAAATGTATTCTTTCCACAGAAACTTGGTTATTTTATTTTTGAGTTCTATTTTTCTTCCACAAGAAGAAAATACGGGCTCCAATAATATATCCATGCAATTTTGTGCAAAAATATTCATCTAAGAAACAAATCTACCTCTTCCACTTCATTATATAAGTAAAATATCTAGGGATTCTCTAGGAAATAAATGTTCAAGTTACTCTTGCTAGAGTTTAGGTAAAACTAGCTCTAATATTGTGTTAAAAAAAATCAGAGAGAGGGATACCATTTAAAAAAATAAAAGAAATTTAGAGTATGCGAGAGAAAGGATTAACCAACTCTAACAACAAAAACATGCAAATTATGCACACATCATCGACAAACTAGAGTTCTGCAAGAAAACTCTAAGTGACCACGAGATTGAGAGAGAGAAAGAATAATGAGAGAGCTCCAAAATTGAACTTGGACAAAAGCCATGAATTGATCCTCAAAAGCCTTTTTATGCATGAGGCCTCTAATTTCCTCCTTTTCCATTATTTTCCTTAAATTTCTTCCTCACAAGCAACCTATGACCTTTTACCTTCCTTTTCTCCTAATTTCCTTTATTTTCATAATTAAATGTGCCAAAAATGCATTTTTTCCTTTTTATTCCTTTTCCCTAGAATTTTTTCAATTTTCCATAGCTAAAAAACACATCGAGTGATGCCCACTAGCATATATTTTCCCAACATTCAGCTTGGAATAAGTGTCCCTTAACCGTGGTCTTATTTTGTCTTTATTATCTTTTATTACATGAAATTTTCACCAAGGCTGTTACAGAACCCTCCCCCTTCGGGAACACCATCCTCGATGTTAAACCACACCAAGACCTCAAAAAAACCGCTGAAAAGCAAACATACTACCTATGGAGCTTTATAACGTAGCTCGTTGTAGTATTTACAACGAACATCTTGCTCAAAAGAAAAACATCATGACAACATGACAATATAACAACCGTAGTACCATGACACCCATACCGCTTATTCTAGCTTTATAGCTTAGCTCGTGGTGATATTCACATCGATATACAAATATCAAAAGATGAGCCAAACATAACCAACATCAAACCAAAACTGCTTTGCCTCAACCAACAAACAATGAAGGATATAGGGCCCACATCTGATTCACTATCTCTCATGTAGCTTCTTCGAGCCCAAAGTGCTTCCACTGCAATTTAGCTTGCTCTATGGCTCTGGTCTTGAGCATGAGATGTTTTCACTACAATATGCACTGAGGCTCTAACTAGAACTCTCCTTCTTTCTCCACCGGTAATACAAACCAATCAATAACATGATCAACATCCTTTATATACTTCTTCAGCAATGAAATATGGAAAACATAATGGAAATTCATTGTTGGAGGCAGTGAAAGTCGATATGCCACTGGTATAATCTTCTCAAGGATCTCAAAAGGCCCATAATACCGTGGTGCTAACTTCGCACATGAACTAATCCTCAAAGAGATTTTCTTGGGCTTGATGCACAATTACACATTATCCCCAACTTGAAACTCTTTGAACACCATGTGCTGATCTGCATAACTCTTATATCTATTGTGTGTTTCCTTTAGATTCTTCTTTATAACCTACATTCCTACTCCATGTCTGCCAACACATCTGATCTAATATTACCATGTTCACTAGATCACTCTTGCTCATGGGAGTGTTACAACGCAAACCATACAATGCCTCAAAAGGACTCATCCTCAGTGAATCCTAATAACCATTGTTGTATGCGAACTCAACTAATGGTAGATATTCTTCCCATTTTCTCTTCTATCGCATCACATACATCCTCAACATATCTTCCAAAATCTTGTTGACCCTCTATGTCTGACTATCTATGTGCAGATGACAAGATGTGCTAAAGGCCAACTATGTACCCAAGCCTGCAAATAGCTCCTCCCAAAAATTGGAAGTAAACTTTGGATCCATGTCTGACTCAATCTTCTTTGGAACACCATGTAACCTAACTATCTCTCTGATGAACACCTATGCTACCTCACTAGCTTAATATGTAGTGTTTACTAGAATGAAGTGAGCTACCTTCCTCAACCTGTCAATCACAACCGTAACATAATCATGCTTCTTCACTGTCCTCAGAAGACCTATGATGAAATCCATGGAAATGACCTCCCATTTCCATTCCGGAATCGCAATAGGCTTTAATAGATGACCTGGATGCTTTCGTTATGCCTTTACCTATTGATAGTTTAAACATCTAGCCATGAACTCTGGCACTTCCTTCTTCATATTTGGCTAATGGTAAAACTTCTTCACCACCATCAATGTCTTTTGTTATCCTCGATGACCCGAATATGGTTTCACATGAAACTCCCTCCATATATTCTTCTTGAGCTCACTACATTTTGGTACATAGATCGTGTGTCTAAATCTCACCAACTCATCTGTCGTGAGATGATAGTCTGCATCCTGATCACCTGTACCTGTAACTGCACCTGTACATGTACCTTCACCTGTACCTACACATTCACCTGTACTTGTACCTGTACATGTACATGTACTCTGCTGTAACCTGTGCATGATCTACATGTCTTTGTAACTCTGTTGTCCTGCTTGTGAGATTCTGTCATGTAACTGTGTCCCATAAGAGATTATAGTTGTTATATGATTTACTTGTACTTTCCTGCTAAGAGCATCTGCAACCCGGTTATCCTTCCCTTTGATGTATCTACTCTCAAATTCAAACTCACTAAGGCTAGCCAACCATCTAGCTTTCCTAGCATTTAGATTTGGCTAGTCAAACAAATACCTCAACACACTATGATCGCTCATCAATGTGGACCTCCTACCCAAAAGATAATGTCTCCATATCTTCAATGCATGTATAATCGCTTCTAGCTCAAGATAATGCATCAGATAGTTCTGCTCATGCTCATTCAGTTTTTATGAATCATAGTACACTATGAGTCCTTCTTGCATGAGAAGTCGACCAAGTCCCCTTTTACAAGTATATGTACACACAACAAACTCTTAGTTTGGATCCTCAAGCTTTAGCATCGGTCCATGTGTCAACAACTACTTAAGCTTCTTAAAACTATATTCACATTTCGTCATCCATTCAAACTTATTACCTTTTCTCTGCAATGATGTGATAGGATATGAAATGGGTGAGAAGTTCCTGATGAGCCTCCTCCAGTAACCTACCAATCCCATAAATAATCTCACCTTATCTACATTCTTAGTAGCTTCCCATTCCATGATGTCCCTTATCTTTTTCGGATCTATTACTCTACCTTCCTTGGAGACAACATGTCCCAAGTAGTGTAGCTTAGTATGAAAGAAGTTGCACATGTTAAGCTTAGCATACAACTGATGCTCTTTTAGCAATCTCAACACTGCTTCTAAATGTTTGGCATGTTCTTCCTCATTCTTAGAATATACCAATATGTCATCAATTAATATAGTAACAAACATGTCCAAATAATGATGCAACACACTATTCATCAAACACATGAATGTAGCTGGAGCATTAGTCAAGCCGAATGGAACAACAATGAACTCATAATGCCCATACCTTCTCTTGAACGCAATCTTCAAGATATCCTCTTGCTTGATGCGTACCTAATAGTATCCTGGTCTAATGTCGATCTTAGAGAACATTATTGCTCCCTTTAACTGAGAAAACAAATCATTGATCCTCGGCAAATGGTACTTGTTCTTGATCGTTAAAGTATTTAGATGACTCTAATAAATGCAAAATCTAAGAGTACCATCCTTCCTCATTACGAACAACATTGGTGCGCGCCAAGGTGATACACTGGGTCTGATGTATCCTTTGTCCAACATTTCCTTTAGCTACAAATTTAGCTCTACTAACTCAAGTGTGCTCATCCTGTAAGGTTATTTCGATGTTGGAGTTTCCCCTAGCACTAACATAATAGAATAGTCTACCTCCTTGTGACGTCACAACTCTAAAATGTCCTCAGGAAATACAGCTTGAAACTGTTGCAATACTCGATAACTACTCAGCACATCAGCATCCTCAACCTCCTTACCCTTGTCACTAGAAATTTGTACTCAAAATGTCACAAAACCTTTTCTGCAACTACACTTAGTCTGCATAGCAGTAAACATCCTTATTGATGTAGGCTTCTTTATTCCCTGCAAGGTCCTCTTTTCCCCATTATCATCCACACACTCAATGGCCTTATCGAGGCAATCCACTTTGGTTGTATGAAGGTATAGCCAATCCATACCCAAAATCATACTCTATGATCACAATGCCAATACATTCAAATGTGATTATGTAGGAATACCATTTAACTCAAATGCACAAGCTCTTACGCAATGGTGAACTCGCTTCTTTGTACCTGTATCCAAGCGTACCAACCAAGATTCTACATGAACTTCTTTTCCCAAACCACACTTACCCACCAAGTCAAAATTAATATAGCTATAGGTAGATCTAGGATCAATCAAAATAGAAACAACTTGGTCACAAATCTTGCCATCTATGTCAATGATCGATGACTGATGATCCACCTACCTGTTGTCCAAAAATTCATAAATTTGAGGAATGCTATATGACCAACATCACCAATTTTATGCACCTCCTGAGCACTATAGATTTGCGGTCTACCACGACTCTGATATTGTGGACAATCCCTATAACAATTATCCTTACCACATATCCATCACTGCAATGGTTCGCTATCACTGCCTCTAGCATGCTTATCTCCATGTCCCTTCTCAGCTGTGTTGAATTTCTTGAAAGGAATTGCATTATCTTTCTCACTTGCATCTTGAGGTCTTCCTCTCTTTGGTGGCCACTTTCCTTTAGCTTTATCATTTCTCATCAAGTCATGTTCAGCAACTTTGAGCTTCGATTGATCATAACAATGCTTCAACTTTTGGATGGCCTCCTCCAATGATTTAGGCTAATCGAACTCAATCCTGTCTCTATTTTCAACTAGAAATTCACTGATGAATCTATGAATCTTGACCTCCTCATCTTTAAGGTAAGGTACATATCTAAACAACTCCAAAAATCTGCTACTATACTTGTCATCTAGCATAGAACCCATCCACAACTCATAAAACTCCTTAAATCTATCATCATACTACTTGTTCTGACAAGTAATTATTCTTGAAGAGCCTTTCAAATGCATGCCAAGTCAATTCATCCTGATGTATGTCCTTGACATTCTTCACGTCTTCCCACCAAATATCCTCTTTACCTTTGAGACTGAAAAGGGTTATCCTCATTTTCATGTTTTCTGAGTAATCATGGAATCTAAAGAATTTTCACATGCCAAGAAACCAAGCCTTCGCATCTTGTGATTTCTTCATCTCTCCATCAAAGGTAGGTGGCTTTTCCTTCTTTAACTCATCTAAAAAATATCCTCTATCATTCCTCCTATATGGATGATAATGATGATAGTCATGATGTCTATCAGAACTAGAACTAGAGAAATACCTGTGTCCACTACCTTTCCTATCGAGAGTGTCTAACAACCTACCATCTTTGATAGTGTCAGATCGATCGGACTTATGTCCACTATGAGACTTGTTTCCATAAGACATATTAATTGTATCCTTATTTGCATGGCTAATATGATGAGGTCCCTATCGCTACAAATATGACAAACTTTGAAGTAATATCACATTCACCTTTTCTTGCTTCTCTTGTGCTTGCATTATTTTGTCATTCTGTGCCTTGCAACTTCTTATTTCTTCCTTCAAGCTTCTTAATGTGTCTGCCAAGTCAGAAGAGTGCCCCACACCACGTTGCTCATCTAATGTATTAGGAGATTCTATGTAGTCTACAACCTTGCTAGCCATCTGATCTCTTTCCTGTAAGACATACTATGTTAGCTAAACCAAATCAACATAAATCAACGTACCTTAGGATAATTAGAGAGGATACCTTGTTTACAAGATCATCAAATCAACGTGATGCATGTACAACATAGCCATAATAACATATAGAAATATATAGATAAGTGCATCAACACATAACCATCATACTAACTAGGGTCCAGTCATCAATGCAAGGCCATATCAGCAATGCATGATATGACCTCATGCAGGACAATAACCAATACTCTAGCATACGGATTGCCTCATGCAAGTATCCACCTGCACAAGCAATGCCTAATCAACTACACATACACATAATTGCATGTAGTCGAGCATACACGATTAATTCCTGTAATCAACCTATAATATTGATGAATGTAATTTCAAATAACCAAGAATGCAACCCAATGTACAAAGATGTAATCAAGTTGCATATCATTATATAGCCAGTCATATACTCATGACAATGAATTCCATAAGATCAAGATCAAGTTCCTCATGATAACCTTACTACTACCATGATCAATACGATGTAGTGCAACAAGCACATGGAACACAAGTGTAAGAGCCACACATGCAACTGTCATGCATGCATGACCAACACATTCACCCATATCTCTAGCACCAAATATGACCCAAAAAGAGCACCACAAATGGGAATTTTAAGGATGAAAGTTTATCCTAAAGTTCAGCTACCTTGGGAAATTGTATTAGTCCCTAATATCCAAATTTTAAAATGTTTGATGATAAAATGCTTAGATTTCTAATTATTTTATACTATACAATATATAATATTGGTGATTTTTAAGGTAAAATAATTTTATACTATAAAATTTGGGCGAATTCACTTTTATAAAAATGGAAATTGGCAAATCGGTTTTTTGGAAAAAGCACGGAATATCAGCCCACCTATGAATATTAGCCCCTAAAATTTTCCTTCAGCATAACCATGCTCTGATACCAATTTGTAACACCCCCTCCTAGATCTACCCAAAGTAACCATGCAAACCTAGGTAAACATGAGAAGAGAGGCTACTATGATCTAATTCGACCTCCTACGTCACCTTAATGAAGTGGAATCGACAAAACATCACATACATCATCATCATGAACAGAACCCTCAGGAGATAAGTTAGCGACTCAAACAGCATGTCGTTGGGTCCCACTGCTATTTTGTACCTCTTAAGCTATAGTCGCTCTCATGCTATGGGTAAGAGAGCGACCAACAACCCAAACACTCTCACAGGGCTTCCTACCAGTGACTCTAGACCAAAAGTTCTAGTTATGTTCAGCGAATCCCGTATTTAAATCACTTTTATAGCCCATGATCCTAGCCTTTACCTACAACTTGTTGAAACTTCCAAAATTCATTAAAAACATAATAACAATGTTAATCAATCAAAAATCATTCTCATGACTAAGCCTGAGCATCACCAACCAGGACTAACATTCTCTCAAACACTTGACATTAATGCAACCTAGAGGTCTAGGATACAAGACATAGCATAAATGATTGAAACAACTTATGAAACATAACTAGAAGGATAACCTCCTTCTGCATTGAACTACTACATCCTCAATTAGGTCTTACATCCATCCATTAAACAGTTACAAGTAAATGTATGAAATAACCATAACATGAACCAATTATTCAACCACACCTATAACGAACATAAAACCATATAAATATCAGAGATATGGAAACCATTAAATCCACATATAAGCTAGTTCAAAAGTGAGAGAACTTAGCTTTATTAATCATAGGAAAGTTCGAACAGGTTCGAGACTTCCACATACCACCCGACCATCGAAATGGTTGAATCAAACTCCCTTTCAGCCAGTCACCCTGGTGCCATATTCCAAGCATGAATGTGGGATCTCATAGAATAACCAATCCAAGGAAAGTCAAGGGAATCTAGAGATTAAAGAACTTCCACCCTCATCCAACCATAATCACACCAGAAACAATGCTTCGATCACAACTGAACAGAACTTGGAATTCCATCCGGAATCCATCATTATCCTTGAGGAACTTTCCATCTCCTCGTCTCTCATGTATTACCACAATCAAAACCCAGATCACAAGGCCCTGAATAGAGATTGCTCCCTTAGGCTTTACCGTGTATCCAACCCAAAACCGATAAAGGGATTATTAGGCCTTTGGGAATGAATCTTGAGACAATCTCTGCCTTGGATTCTGAAATCCATTCAGAAATTCCAAAGTTCCAAAAATGAAATAAACATCCCAACATACCATGGCATCAATAAAAAGGCTAGGCTAGGCTTAAAACCACTCTCATAACCTTTCAATACCATGTCACTGAAAAAAAGAGAACTAGACAGCAATATGCAAAGCCATGCATGTTCAAAACCAGCTAGGAAATCACACATGCAAAAGGTTACCTGCAAGTATTCCTGCTAAAGATGCTTGATCATGCGTTCTTTTCCTTGATCCTTACTTTCCTTCCTTTCCCTTTGCTTGATTTCCCTTCCTTTCTCCAAACTAGAGTGCTCCAAGAAAACTCTAAGTGACCAAGAAAGTGAGAGAAAGAGAATAATGAGAGGGCTCCAAACTTGAACTTGAAAAAAGCCATGAACTAATCCTCAGAATAATTTCTATGGATGAGGCCCCTAATTTCCTCATTTTCCATTATTTTCCATCAGTTTTCTCCTCACATAAAACCTATGACCCTTTACCTTCCTTTTCTCCTAATTTCCTTTATTTTCATAATTAAATGTGCCAAAAATGCATTTTTTTCCTGTTAATGCCTTTTCCTTTGCCAACATTACAACCAATGATGCCCACTAGGATATATTTTCCCAATATTCAACTTGGAATAAGTGTCGCTTAACTATGGTCTTACTTTGTCTTTATTAACTTTTATTACATGAACTTTTCACCAAGGCTATTACACCTACTAATTATTACCTTTTCTCTAACTAGATTATACAAAATTAATTGCCTTGGAATGATCCCTATACCCATGAAAGATGCATTTTGACTTTTTTATTCAATTTTTTTCTCAACTCTTGAGGCACATGGGGATATGCCACATAACAAAAAACATAGAAGTATGATACACTATATTTTGTACATGTCCATTATCCTTATGGAACTTTATGCTTTAGACTTTGTGTGATATATGTTCAACACATAAACATAGAAAGCTATTGCTTCGCCTAAAAAATCATTTCACAAATATTTTTCCTTCAACATGCATCTCGAAATATTCATAATGATTCTATTCTTTCTTTCAGCTACACCAATTTTTCGAGGTATGTACCTTGTTGTCAACATTCTTTTGATCCCATGTTGCTTGTGTAAATCATTTAAGTCATTTAAATCATATTCATCTTCAATATGTGATCCCAACACCTTAATATAACAACGACTTTGCTTCTCCACCATTTCCATGAATTCTCTAAACTTCCAAATGTTCTAAATTTCCTTATAAGAATCTACACCCGAGTTTTCTTTTCTACTTATTTATGAAGGTTAGGAACAAGTAATGTCCTCCTAGGAAACGGGTTAACATTTGACTATGTAGATATGTATGCATTAGGTCTAATGGTGTCTTTTCTTTATAAAGCACCCCCTTAGAAAAACTATCCCTTTTCCACTTTTGAATAATGTATATCTCACATGAACTATTAAGGAAAGAAAGTTATTCCATATAGGATAAAAACTTTCAATAACAACCAAAAGAACTGGATGAAAGATCATATCTAGTACTTTTACATGCTTAAAACCCTATAAGCGAGAAATATTCCATGAACGAAACCAATGTGGCAACTTGAGACAACTTTATTAATACAAAAGAAATATTTTTACATAAGATGGCTTCCACAATTGACCATGGACCATGACCCTCCATGCTCTTTAAACAAAGATAATGGACCAATTCAGTGTTAATCCACATATCAATAACCATTACTGTCGAAGTAAACATGTAATAGTAGAACACTCTATATCTAAAACATATCATAACAATGATATTTCAATGTAACTAATGCATACTAAAGAAACACACTTTTATATTATAAACACATTAGATGAAGTTGAAGTTAACTAACTCTGATGTGTTTAAATATCCTAACATCCTCCCTTAAGAATAAATTAATATAGGATTAAAGGATTTACAAAGGTGACACAAAATGAGAAAGGAGGCATTTGAGCTAAACCCCCTTAATTAAAAATTCCTAAGCCCCAAACATAGATCAAAGTTTAGAAGACTTTGCTTCTATAACATACTTTATGAAAATGTCTACAGATTAAACATGTATAGGGAAAAGAGAACTTTAATAACTTGAATTAGATTTCTGATGAACTACATTTGTAGATCAATGTGTTTTTTTGTGTTGATTCTAAACTAAATCACTTGTGAGCTCGTTAGCATGCTAATTTTCCACTATAGCATGGTCAAATGATACTTTTAGAACCCAAAAGTTTAAAGGATATTTGAAGCCACAATACTTATTGAGTTGCATTAACCACTACCTAATACTTCACTTCTATTGAAGAAAGAGAAGTAGTCTACTACTTCTTACATGCATAAGTGACACGTTTGAAACCAAGAATGAAAGAATAATGTGTAGTAGAGTTTTAATCATTAGGGTCACCATCCCAATATAAACCAATGAAATCAATGAAAGAAGGATCCCCCCCAGCTATAATATATCCCAAACAGAAGCATACCTTCGATATACTAAAGTACCCTTTTTGCTACTTCCAATGACTTTAATGGGCTTTTTACGTATACCTAGAAACAAGACCAACAATATAGGAAATATAAAGATGGTTGAATCGATATAAGAGGTTACCAATTAAGACTGTAAAAAATGAAATCATCTTTAGGTTTAATGTAGGGGGTAGCAAGTATAAATTTGGATTCAAAGGGAGAACAAGATGATTTATAATATTCCATGTGAAATTGACAAAGAATGACATGTGTATACTTAGATTAAGAAAGAACAAATTCTTCTTTGGTTTGTAGTACTTGAAGTCCAAGGAAATAATGAAAATAGCTTATGTCTATCATTTCAAACATATTTTTAATGCTTGATTTCACATGATTAAAAATTTAGGGTCACTACTAGTGAGGGTAAGGTCATCAACATTTAGAAAAATAATTAGGAGATGGCTTCCTACATTCTTGGTGTATCCATTGGTCTTAGAATGACATCTAGAGAAGCCGTTTTCAAGAAGAAAGTTATTCATTTTTGCATATCATGGTTAAGGAACTTGTTTAATACCATAAAGACATTTATTAAGGTGGAAAGCAAGCATACACTAACTTTGAACATAGCCAAGAGGTTGTTCCATTCGTATTTATTTTCCTATATCCCCACATAAGAAGGTGGATTTAACATCCATGTAATGAAAATCCATCCATTTGAGATAACAAGGGTTTGAAAGTTGATGGAATTCATTTTGGAAACAAGGGAAAACGTTCCATTATAGTCAATTCTTTCAACTTAAGGGAATCCTTTAGCAACTAAGTGGGCCTTATGTCTATCGACTCTTCCATCTGATACGTACTTATTTCTATACACACATTTACCTCTAAAAATTGTTTTCCTTTCCGAAGAGGGTCAAGCTACCATGTATAATTTTCCATCAACGAATGATATTCTTCATTCATATCATTTCAAATATGGATGGCCTAAAGAATTTGAAAGGTTTCTATATCATGATCCTATAAAAATTCAGGTACAGGAGAGGAGGCTTGCTAGAGATAGGTAGGAGTATGGCATTGATATATAAGATCACCAAAATGTACACCAGCTAGATCTTGTGTTGAATAAACCCATCTAGTAAGCTATGATGCCAATGTAGTTTCAATGAAGTTCCCTAGAGGAAGGTGAGAAAGCAAAGGTGGTTTTTCATACTATTTCTCTTCAATTACAAATGTAACCAAAATATGAAAAAAAGGTGGCACAAATGTTGAATAAAGAGTGTAGGCCAAGGAGGGCACAACAACTGAATCAGGCTCATGAGACAGTAGATGTTCATCAATATTAACATATCCTTTAATGATTAGTTAATTTGATTGAGTATAAATAATTCGATAACCTTTTACATGTTCAGAGTATCCAATAAAAATACATCACTCACTTTTAGACGATAAGGATTTCCTTTCCTCATCAATAATTTCAGCGCATGCAACACTACCAAATATCTGGAAGTGGATTACATATCAATTAAATCTAGTCCATCCTTCTTTTAGTGTTATATATTTTAAAATATTTGTGGGATGCAATTTAATATGTAATTTTCACAATTGATTGTTTCTTCCCAATAATGAAGACTTAATCCCTTAGATTCAACCATACAATTAGCCATTTCCTTTAATGTATTGTTCTTTCATTTAGAAACACCATTTTTGGTGCATATGGAACATTATGTTGCACTTGAATTCCCTATGTAGTGCAGTAACTCATGGATTTGTTATTGAAATATTCACCTCCATTATTTGTTCTTCGCCTACATCGTTTATGTGTAGATTTTTTTATACAAGGGCCTTATAGTCCAACTACAAGTTAAAAGTTTCTCTCGTAATTTTTAAGATGTTAACCGAAGTGTACCTCATGATGCCATCAATGAAAGTGAAAACATACTTGAACCCAAAGGAAGAAGTATAAAACCCAAGTGCATCTAGAGAAATCATCAGTGAAGGTTAAGGGGTACTTTAACCCAAAGAAAGAAGGAGAAGAAAGTGGACCATATAAATCATTGTAAACAAGGTGAAAACTATCTACAATGTTCCAAGAGGCATGTTCGTCAAAAATTTCTCAATGATGTATGCTTAGAACACAACCAACACAAACACCATCTATACAAGAAATGCAAGGAATTTTAGTCACCATATTTTTATTATATAGTTGATACGATGAAAAACAGTTTATATGACATAATTACTCTTGCAAAAATTTCCCCAAATCATCACCATGAATTATAAAAACTAAGGGAAAATGTTATGACCCAAAGTTGTCAAACTTGATGATAATATCATCAACTACTATAGTCGAAAGGAAATGTTTATGAGTTTTTAGATCCTTAATTACAACTTGGCGAAGTGAAAAATTTATTATTTTACCTTCACCTAAATGATTGATATGCTATACTAATAAAAGTTTGTAGGAAATACTTGGAACACATAATGTATCATTGACATGACCATTATCTACTTGAACTGTTCAAAACCTTACAACACTAAGAGATACATCATCACCAACGAGAATGTGTATAATGTTACTATCGTTAAGATAAGAAAAAATGGATCTATCCTTAGCCATATGATAAGATTGTTCAGAATAAATAACTCACTCATTAGAAGAAGAAATAATTGTTGCATTGAAAGAAAAACTAAAAGAAGAAAGTGCATGTCTATGAGAGGAAGCATTAAAATAAGAATCAAGATTGATGTTGTTATTCTTCATTGTTTCTTCCAAAGCCTTCATATTTATAAGATATTCAGACTCTACATGAAATTACTTCCCATAATAATATCAATGTTTGTCAATCTTCTTAATCATTGATTTTATTCTTTTGTTACCATTAGGAGTATAATCTAGTTGAAAAGGTTTGGGACTCTTATTTTGGTTGTTCTTGAGAGGATGTTTCTTCTTTGGATGCTTTCTTTTATCTTTATATTATGCCACTAAGGCCTTGTTAGATGTACCTATAATGTTGATCACTCCAATATGCAATAGCTTTTCCTACCCTCTAATCACATAGTCACAAAAATATTCAAGAGTAGGATTTTGGTATGAAACCCCCAAAGAATCTCTAGTGTCATGAAATATTGATACAAAAACAAAAAATTCAAAACCAAGCTTACAAAGAATAATATATATGTATTCGCCATCATATGGATTGACTTGACAATTTTTAAGTAAAAGTCTAAGTAAGGCAATGGATTGTGAGGGGCAGATAAAATATTCTCAATTCATTGCTAACATCTTGATTGAAGCAATTGAATTGGTGGGGCAAAATTTTTTTCCAGGTAATAATTCACAATCTAATGGTGTGTAGAGTAGTAGGCCTAATTATTGAAGGCAAATATCAGAACATATTTTGGACCCCTTGTGTTGTACATTCATTGAACCTCATGTTGAGCAATATAGTGAAGCAAATTGAATGGATTCAAGTTGTTTTGGAAGAGGAAAAAATAAATTCAAGCATTCATCAAAAACCACCACACGTCCCAAGCCATCTATAGGGAATTTGTGAAGTTGGAGCTCCTTAAGGTACCTAAACTTTAAAGTTTGTTTCATAAATTCTAATTTCTATGACTCTAAATTCAAATATGTAAATTGCATTCTAAAATGTCATCATTCGTGAATCACAGTAGTTATTCAATCAAATTATGATTTTTAATTTGTTAAAACATTAGCAATTTGGCACCTGCAGGTTTCCAAAACTCATTTTTCTTCTCACATCATATTATTAAGAAGGATTATGCAAGTGAAAGATGCATTACAATCAATGGTATGAAGTTCTCTTTGGAGTCAATGGAGGCAATCCCAATTTGATAGAGCACAAGCAGTGAAAAAGTTGGTTGTTGATGATGAATGGTGGGATAAGTTGTAGTATCTCTTGGAATTTACTAAGACAATTGTGGATTTGTTTCATATGTTTGACACATATATGCCTAATTTGGGAGAGGTGTATGAGGGCATTGATTCCATGATAGAGAAGATAAGGGTGGTTATAAATTCTAACGAGAATGACCCAAATAAATTATTTTATAGAGAAGTAAAATATATATTGACCAAAAGGTGGAACATGATGACCACCCCATGGCACCTTTTGACCTATGCAGTGAATCCAAAATATTATGCTGCATAGTTGCTAAGTTATCTATAAAAAAACACACCAAGTAAAGACCCAGAAGTCTCACAATGATTTAAAAAGGCTTGTAGGATTTCTAGATCCTGAAATTGGTCATCGAATTCGTACAGAGTTTATTCATTTTATGGGATCAAAGGGTTTGGGTTCTGATATTGATTGTATGCGGGACAGGAGGGAAATGAATCCAATTGAGTGGTGGAACTACTATTGTGGGGAACTTCCACATATAAAAAAATTGGCCATTAGGATCTTGTCACAGGTTTCTAGTTCCTCTTCCTCAGAAAGGAACTGGAGTACATATGGCTTCATTGATTCTGTGAAGCGAAACAAACCAGTTCCTGAGAAGGTTGAAGAACTAGTGTATGTTCATTCAAACCTTTTCATTTTGTCACACAAAGGAGACAAATACAAATTTGGGGCTGCCAAATTATGATATGTGGAACCAGAGTTACCTGACTAAGCTATGACATTAAATGCTAGGTCTCATATGACTTTGTTTGATGTAGAGTCACCAATAGGTGGATCTTTGAGTGGACATGGAAGCAATGTTCCCACTTCTCGATAGGATGTGGAACTTCTTAGTGACATGAATGAAGAAATATTTGATGATATGTAAATGTAATTTATGATGGTGTTTTACTTTTTAAACTTTTGAACAACCATATGGATTATGAATAATGAAAGTAAATCAATAGTCATAGTTCATTTTGTACTTTGTACTATGTAGTATGCATTATTAATTTTGTTGTTGATGTAGTAACTTGTCATGTTGATGATTGAAATTTGAAATTGAAACTTGATGATATGTTGAATCATGAATGTTATAATAATCATTAATGATGATGACAATGTTTATGCTGAATTGATGATGATGATGATAGATGATATTTGATTATGTTTTTTTTGATATAATCTAGATTAGAAAAGATGAATGGTAATATGAAATTCATATATATTTATGTGTGTGTGTGTGTGTCGTTTTGGGCTGTATTGTATCCGGATTTTTTGAAAATTTGTTTTATCTTTTTCAAACCCCGTATCTGTATATGTTCCCATATCTATGAAAATTAGATGGAAACAAATGAGAACTAGTAAGTCATTTCCATTGGGAAAATAGATTTATATTTTCAATGATGTTAGTCCAAATACTTTTGAAGATGATGTAATTAATAAAAGAAACAAATGTTTACTAAATATTTCCTTATTTACTAAGTTATATTGAGATTTTGTAGTGTTTTAGTATAGCCACTCTTTAAATTTTTTATATTTTAAAGATTTAGAAGGAAACTATTTCATTTTAGACATTCTTTTAAGAAGAGTATATTTAATATAAACTTGTCAGTAGAAATACAACTTCTTTTATAACCTTTCATCTTTGAAGGGTTAAATGAAAATATACCCTTCCAAATGAAATTAAGAGAAACCCTTCAAATTTGATCATTGACCACCAGTGATAACTGCTGATGAAACTCGGACAGTTAGTGAATAAAGAATCTAGGTGATTAGGCTTTCGTACGGTCTTATTTTTTAGAAAGTTTTGTGTGGCCACGAAATTGTTATTTTAAATGGGAAGATTGCGACACAGATATAAATCTCCTTCTTGTTTTACTTTCTCTTAATGAAGTCCGATGACACCCCGAAAGTAGTAAGGGTTTGACAAATTTCAAGTGGATGGAGCCACCTGAAAATTGTTCATTCTCTTGAACAGTACATTAATGTTTCTAAAAAGCTGCCATGTTGGCAGCGATAATTTTATCCTATATTAATGCCATAATTCTCTTTAACGACTCTTAGATGAACAATCAAATTATAAACCTACCAACTCCAGGTCCAATTGAACTCTGATTATATAGGACTCCACTTTAAACATAGCTTTCCTTTCCACATAAAAGGTAACACTCCCTAGATATTACTAGCCTCCATGGATAAGATTAAACATGTGGCTGGCCTGAAATTCTATATCTAATTTGATGACATAGGCATGTAAATCTAGACCTACTTTGATGGGATAAGTATTTTCATGAAAGAGATATCCAATATCATTTTTCTTTTAAAACTCATCCGCAAATGATGATTTTCGAATTGACATGACTGGTCCGACATATTCTGCTTTTTCTTCATATATCATAAAACCAACATAGATCCATCTTCAGTACGGATTTAACATGAGTAGAGAGGGAGAGGGAGCAAATTTCTTCACATACAAACATTTTTAAAGTGTCAAATTTCATTATTTAAATTGTATTATTAAATGTTAAATAGAGTATATAAGACCAAATAAACATTTAAATCATAAAAACTTGTTTTTTTATATACAACTTTAAAGTATTTTATTTTAACGATTTTTTCTCTATATATAGATATATAGGAAGTTGATATCGACATAAATTAGTTAAGGTAGATGCTCAAATAGTTTATATAAATCACTCATTGAAATATTTTTTAAAAGTTTAAAATTTAAACATCTTACAGACACATTTAGATAAAAATCACACTTTGAATTAAATGAAGGAGTTGCAGCTCACAGGTGTGTACTGCACCTGGGAGACTGCACTGAAACAAAGAGGAGACTCTCTCTCTCATTCACTCTACATTATATCAAATGAATATTACAATATTAAATACATCACTGAAAATTAGGTAGTTGTGAACAACCTCCTAAACTCTAGGAACTAAACCTAAACTAAGGAGATGTGTTACAACCATATAAGCATTTCTCCATTATTTTTAACTCCCCCCCTTAATGGAGAAAGGGTTATTCTGCACTCCTAACATCCCTCTAAATAATTCAAACTTTACTCGCCCTAGAGGCTTAGTAAAAATATCAGTTAAATTATCACAAGTGTTACAATACTCCACACATTTCTTTTGACTGTATCTTTTCTCGAACAAAATGAAACTGAGTGTCAATATGTTTAGTATTTTTATGGAAAACTGGATTGTATGCAAGCTTTATTGTGCTCTAGTTGTTAGTTTTGATGCTGGTTGCTTCTTTCTGTCCTTCGCCTGCATCGCTAAGCAATCTCCTCAACCAGATGGCTTTGCATGTAGCTGCACACAACGCCTGGTACTTAACTTCACATGATGATAATGCTACAGTACTTTGCTTTTTGCTATTCCATGAAATAACCCCGAATCCAATACTAAATGCGTAACCTGTGATGGATCTACGATCATCCAGGTCACCTGCCCAATCAGAATCTGAATAACCTGCTAAAGTAACATCAGAAATGTCAGTGTATAAAATACCATAATTACAAGTACCACTAAGGTACCTCAACACATATTTTGCTGCAATCCAGTGACTTTCAAGTGGTCTGGAAATAAACTGGCTCAGCACATTAACAGAATATGCCAGATCAGGTCTAGTTGTCGTGAGATATATCAAACTTCCCACTAGTTGTCTATACAAAGTGGCATCCACCTATTTTGTGCCATCATCACTGCTTAACATGAGATTCTGCTGCAATGGTGTTGCTGTTGTTTTGCACTGTTCCATTCCAAATCTTTCCAACAGGGTTCTGGCATACTTTCCTTGAGTTAGAAAAGTTTGACCAGAATCTTTCCACACCTCCAAACCTAGGCAATAATGAATATCTCCAAGGTCTTTCATTTCAAATACCTGTGACATTTGCTGCTTCATTTCTTTGATCAAATTATTTGCATTTCCTGTTATGATCATGTCATCCACATACAAGGAAATCAAAATGATTTGCCTCTGTTTATTTATCTTGGTATACAGGTTTGGGTCCTTGAGGCTCCTATGAAAACCATGCTGTATAAAAAAGGAATCAATTTTCTCATACCATGACCTGGGTGCTTGTTTCAAACCATAAAGTGCCTTATGCAATTTACACACTAAATGCTCCTACCCCTTTTTCACAAAACCAGGAGGCTGTACTAAATAAATTTCTTCCTTTAATTCTCCATTCAGAAATGCAGACTTAACATCTAGCTGGTGTAGCTTCCATTTATGTTTTTTTGCTAAAGAAATTAGCATTCTAATTGTATTTAGTTTAGCTACAGGGCAAAGGTGTCATCGAAATCTATTCCTTCTTGCTGTGAATAACCCTTTGCTACCAGTCTAGCTTTGAATTTTTCTACACTCCCATCTGCATTTATCGTAGGTGTATACAGCCACTTACAACCTATGGGGGTTTTTCCTTCAGGCAACTCAACTAAATCCCAAGTATGGTTTCTATATATTGATTCAATTTCCTCATGCATTGCAGCCCTCCATTCATCTAATTTACCTTCTTCTTCATAGTTTGAAGGTTCTACAATGTTTAAAATTTTGGACATTAAAGCATAGCCTTTCAATCTTTCAGGTAGTCTAGTCTTCCTACCTAATCTTCTAGGTAGAGGACTTACCTCAACTCTATATGTTTCAGCACTTTTCGGGCCTGTATCATCACTTATTACACTATCTGCTGCTACTTCTTCCTATTTCTGCTCCTGCTCCTGCTCTTCATCTTCGTCACTGTTCATCTCTATCAGCAATGGAATGTGGCTGTCACTGTTACAGTCTTCCTTTCCATCTTCACTCTGTTCATGAAAAATAACATCTCTGCTTGCAAAAACTTTATGAGTCACAGGATTATATAACTTGTATGCCTTATAATCTATGTCATATCCTACAAATATACATTTCAAGGCTTTGGGATCTAACTTCTTTCTATCTGCTTTTGGTATATGAGCATAAGCTTTAGATCCAAATATTCTTAGATGACTAACTGCTGGCTTGAGTCTAAACAATGCTTCAAAGGGGGTTTTGAAGGCTAGACATTTAATAGGACTCCTATTCTTTAAATAAATAGCAGTATTAATGGCTTCTGCCCAAAGACCATTCGATAGACCTTTACCTTGAAGCATACTTCTCGCGCACTCCAAAAGAGTTTTGTTCTTGTGTTCTGCGACTCTGTTCTACTATGGAGTGTGTGGCACTGTGAATTGCTGCATAATCCCATGCTGCTTGCAAAAGTTCATGAACTCTCCTAACCTGTATTCTCCCCCTTGCTCCGAGCGGAGAATATTTATCCTTTTTCCTATTTGGTTCTCTATCGTAGATTTAAACTCTTTAACGTACCGAAAGGCTTGACTCTTTTTACTTAAATAATACACCCATGAAAATCTAGTGCAGTCATCTGTAAACAACAGAAAATAATATGCGCCTCTTAGGGACCTACTTTGCATAGGTCCACAAATATCTGTATGCACTAGTTCTATGATGTCTCTTTCCTTTCTGTTGACATGCAAAGGGAACTCTTCTCTATGCATTTTCCCTAATGCAAATCCATCACATTCTAGCTTGACATTATGAAAAACAGGTAGTCCATCGACCATACTTTTCTTCTAAAGTAAGATGAGGTCTTGCAAATTGAGATGTCCAAATCTCTGATGCAAGAGATTTTTGACTGTTGATCCAGCTACAACCATTGCTTGTCGTGGCATACTCTTTGCATCTAATCTATACAAATTCCCCACGCGCACTCCTTTTGCAACTGTTTCCATCTGGCTATCCTTAATGACACAACCATTCTTAAAGCATTGCACCTGCATGTCCTAGTCTGTAATCATTGAGCCAGAGATCAAGTTTTTCTTAATTCCTAGAACATATAATACATTTTAAAGATGTTTAATGTCGCCACTAGGTAGCTTCATAGGAATATCTCCATATCCTTTGATCTCATACCCACTGTCATCTCCTAGATAAATTTTTGATCCACATGCAGATTCTTCAAGAAATTCAAAACAGTCCTTCTTACCGGTCATGTGTGAGGATGCGCCAGAGTCGACATACCATATGTCGTCCTCATCTCCCTTTGATGCTGAAAGAGCACAATCGACTGTGAATAGTCGAAGATCATGGCTGTGGTCCTCCTCTTCTCTAGCAAAACAGCCCTGATGTTTCCTCTGTTTGCCTCTTCTTTCATCCGCCTGCCTCTTATAGCATTCTTTAATCTGATGACCAGGTTTCCCACAATAAAAACATCTCTTAACATAATTATCAGTCATACCTCTGAATGATCTCTTTTGAAAAGAGTTGGCCCCCTTCTGCTGCTGCTGTTGCGGTTGCTGGTGTTGATGTTGGTGTTGGTGCTGCTTTCCTCTGTACTGTCGCCTCCTCGCCATCAGAGCTAGGTCATTGCTGTCAGTTTTTAGATTCTGTCGTCGCTCCTCCTCCTGCAGCATAACCACTGTCAGCTCATCAAATGAAGGGGATTTATCCCTCGCTGACTGCCCTAAGATAAATGTCTGATATTCATCAGTCATTCTGTTCAATGTGAGTGTGACTAGATCTGAGTTGGACACATTTTCTCCAATAGCTCCTAGTTTGTCACTCAGATCCTTGACTCTGGCCAAGAATCCAACAACGGCTCATTCTCCTCCATCTTCAATGCAAACAGCTTTCCCTTGAGGGCCAGAACACAATTTATATTCTGAGTCTCATACAGGTTCTTGATCGTTCTCCATATATCAGCAGCCGACTTGGAATCTCTGATATGTGGGATAATATTGTCCTTAATGAACATCTTTAGTATAACTTTTGCTTTCGTTTCTCTTTTATCCCAATCTTGTTCTTGGGTCGTTGTTCCAGATCTCTGCTCATTTCCCTCAATGATTGACCATGCATTTACGCTTTCCAGCAAAGTTTGCATTTTGAATTTCCAGTTGGAGAAATTCGTTCCATCGAGTTTGCCAGAATCGTGGAGATATGACTCTATACTATTGTTCATTTTCACCCAACTGAACACTTCAATTGGCCACCACCGGGCAAGTTTGATCTGCTACCACCGAACAGATCAGAAACTTCACTATGCCACCACCGGGCAAGTCTGATCTGCTGCCACTGAACAGATCAGGGACTTCACTGTGCCACCACCGGGCAAAACTGATCTGCTACCATTGAACAGATCAACAAACAAGCTCAAACACACCACCACCGGGCAAAGGCGATCTGCTTCCACTGAACAGATCTAGGAGCTTCACTGCGCCACCACCGGGAAAATCTGATCTGCTGCCACCGAGCAGATCTCAGAGCTCTTATTCGCCACCACCGGGCAGGTCCGATCTGCTACCTCCAAGCGGATCACGGAACCCCAATTCGCCACCATCGGGCAGGTCCGATCTGCTATCTCCAAGCGGATCAAGGAACCTCAATTCACCACCACCAGGCAAATCAAATTTTCTGCCACCGAGCAGAAATCTCCATGTGGCACCACCGGGAAACTCCGATCTACAACGAGAAATTGCAGATTTCCAAAGAGAAAGAGGTTGTTTCTGTGGCGCTCTGAACAGCTACGAATCCACGCCAATTTCAGAAAAGAAAAATTCACGATGTGCACGAAAATTGGTGAGATTAACAGCGACGGATCAGCGCTAATTCAGTTACTTTTTATCTGGTGCGCTTATCAGCCTCAAACTAGCACCAATGGGCGGGTCTGTTCACTAAAAAATCGCGCTCGCCTGTTCTGTTCTGTATTGGCGTGACTGTCTGCGAAAAATCCACGCCAACTGCTCCAACCGTTTCTTCAGCTCAGAGATGATCAGTCATCTAAGACCCTTCGCTCTAGTTGTTACTGCAGTTCCACCTGATCACACATACATTTACATGCTCTCATACCACTACAGATATGTAACTAATGATACATCCCTAAAACAAAATTTGAAGCTATCTCTACCCTAAGCTCTGATACCAAGATAAAAATCACACTTTGAATTAAATGAAGGAGTTGCAGCTCACAGGTGTGTACTGCACCTGGGAGACTGCACTCAAACAAAGAGGAGACTCTCTCTCTCGTTCACTCTACATTACATCAAATGAATATTACAATATTAAATACATCACTGAAAATTAGGTAGTTGAAAACAACCTCCTAAACTCTAGGAACTAATCCTAAACTAAGGAGATGCGTTACAACCATATAACCATTTCTTCATTATTTTTAACTCATTTTTCTTATTATGTATATTCATTTTTTTTATTATAGTCAACATTAAAGCTCTTGTTGAAATATTTTTGAAAAGTTTAAGGTTTAAACATCTTACAAACACAATTTTTTTTTGTTATAGCATATTGATTTTTTTATTATAGTAAACATTAATTTTCTATTTAGAACATAGTTTTTATTTTTATTTTAAAGGTATGGACAAACTTACACATCTCTCATACTAGGCTGTAGAATGAGACTCTCTACTCAATTATACGAGCTACTATTTTATATTATAAAAATATAAAAAGAGAAAAATAAATTTACTTTTATTATTTATTTGAAAATTCGACGAATAATTAGTCTCTATGTAAAGTTTAAAATATTTAAAAGTATCAAATTACTTTTCACCATATTATATTATATACTAATTATATTTTAATATGCCAATTTTATTTTATTTTATTAAATTAATTAGTATATAGATAAAACTTTAATCTCTTAAAAAGAAATTAAAAGTTTTTGATATTAAATTTTAATAGAGTAATTTCACTCATAGACAGATAAAAAAATCATATAAAAACGAGTCTAATACACAAATAAAAATAATTATATTCAAGAGTTATTTCGTCTATTAGCTAAACTACTCAATTTTTTTATTAATATTTAATGATAGCAATAAATGATTTAACGACATTAAATTAATACATGTTATTACTTCAAGAGTTATTTCGTCTATTAGCTAAACTACTCAATTTTTTTATTAATATTTAATGATAGCAATAAATGATTTAACGACATTAAATTTACATGTTAGTTACTTCCAGCAGTGGAACTTATCTCAATATTTTCAAAAATAAAAACATGTTTCATTCATTAAAAATTAAAAACATGAAACCTCTCAAATGACCTATTCTTGTGTCGACACACAAAACAATGTCAAACTCAACGTCACTCGAGAATCGTAGAATGAAGTTTAGTGTCCATCGAATCCTAAGGCTTTTACAGAAACAAAACGTGTGCTTTACTATTTATGCTTTCACAGAAATCCAGAAGTACAGTGCATGAACTTCGTATTATCACGTTTAACTTGGGAGATTTTCTCCATTTCTGATGCATTTCATTGTTCCCATTCGCTTTCATTTCACCACCTTTCATCGTTTCACTCTTCGATTGTGCCAAACTTCCATGATCTCTCTCTTTAAACCACGCTTGGACCGTTGTGTAATCTGTTAAATGTGCCTTTATGTTTCCATTTCGACCTTCTACCAGATGTCTTTAATGATTTTTTCATTATTTGCATATTGTACGATCTGTCACATTTGCTTTTGAGTGAATGAATACAAAATTGTCCATTTGCCAACAATATGAATGTTTCTATATCGCTTATTTGCATATTGCACAATCAGACACATTTTTCAAATGGCCGGATTCGATCTAGCACATTTGGGCATTTTCATTTGGGTTACAGATTTTTCCTGGAGAAGTGAATTGTTTGATCTCTACTGACTGTCAGATTCCGAAATTATGAAACTTTGATCTCTACTGACTGTCAGACTGCGAAATAATTTCATAATTGGGATGATTTTATGCTTTTTAAATGAACAAAACAAACCTGACCATTTAATCACATTATCAACGTTTTATGCATTTTTTGAAATCTGAACATCAGCATTTCAATTACAAAATTACCCAGAGCTTTCGTAGGTTCAAAATACTGTACGAATAAGCGCGATGGGTTCGAAGACTCCAGCAACAAGGCTCACCAGACAAATCGGAAGGAACGAAGCTGTTTTAGACAAGATAAAGTTCAGTTGGTACGAAAACGATTTCGTTTACGCTGTAATCGTCTCGTAATGAAATTGTACAAATGGCATCGTTATACTTGTGCTATAATGCAATCACTGCATTTATTCTGAGCACTTAATACGGAAACCAGGCTTTCGTGAAGCAAGTTCTGGCTGGCAATGAGCAAGGCCATCATTGTTGATGCATAAGTATCCAGTACCCTGAACTTACTCGATTGCCAATTCGACCATATTGCTCAGCAAAATCAATCTTTGTCTCTGTTGGCATGTATATATATGGCGGAACTCTTAATTGAAATAAAGATGGTTGAGCTTGACATGGGTCACTCCCTGTTACGCCCCTACCCTAGCGGTAGTCTTTCAATCGCACGAAGGGGGGTGCGGCACCAACACCCGTTTTCTTTTTAACAATAATCACAAGTGTAGACTACCTCTGACATTCCATACTTAGTGTATTTTTCAGTTTCTAAGTATCATATTTATAAGCATAGCGGAAAACATACATTCATATATCTTTCATCATTGTTATTACTTCAACACATATATGCACAACGGATAAATAACTGGAGGGGCAACTCTCTGAGATGAGTCTGCCCACAATAATAATGAAAATATTGAGTTTACATAAAGTTAATACTTCGAGAGGAACCCCAAGTTTCAACTTTCAAAAATTAGTTAACTTTACAATCGGCCTGCATCACCGTGTAGCCTTGCCCGAACTGTCGTGTGGTGTGCCCACTTCACCGGGTCAGGTCGCATTGTTCACTGAGCAGAAGCGCCCACTTGCCACATTCCACCGTTCACCATTCAGCATGACACAGCTTGTCGTTTCGTCTGCCTAAGCGCCCGTCATTCAACACTCACCACCGCGCAGTGCTACCCAGTGTGTTGCCCACTTAGCGCACACCTACTGCCTACCAACAAGCCGTGCCAACCAACCGTGTCAGCTCTTCACCCAAACCTCCATTTAACTCCACTTGGGGCGCTCCTGCCCATCGTTCACTCGACTCGACCCATGCACACGAGCTGCAGGCGCACTGCCCACCTGGTGTGTTGCCTCGCCCAGCTTGTCGCAATGCCTTGTTCACTTATCTGCCTACTATGTGGCTCAACCCGCTCGTCTGCAGTTCCGCCCACCTGACCTACAGCAAACTTGCCTATCCAACTTGCGGATAACTTGCCCCCCCGCCCACCTGTGACCAACTCACCCGCCCGCTTGCGGCCAACGCGCCCTCCTGACCTGCGTTCAGCTTGTCCACGCTGCGGTTCTTAGCTCCTGGCTCTGTGCTTCGGCCCAGCCACCGCCTGCACTTCACCTAACTCATATCAACCCAAGTTTGTGGCTCACTCTCCCTTAGCTTGTCTAAGACTTGAAGATTTTTCGATGATGTTATCTCCACCCATGCTTGCCAATATATATGCTAGCTCGCGGATAAGTCATGGGTTGGCCTCCCCAAACCAACCTACCTTTTTGGTCAGCTCACCCACAATTCATGTCGACTTGACCGATTCACCCATCGGCCCACCCAGACCATCGGCCCACCAGGTCCACATGCCCAGCTCGCATGGTATAAGGTGCCCTCACACGAAGTTCGCCATACTTAGTCAAATTCCTGAACCTCGGCTTTTCGACACCTCCGTTGGCTCGTCTCACCTTGCCAACTCGTCCCAACATCGCATGAAACGTCGCACCCAATGTGCCCATTCGCCAACTTGTCGTATCGTCGACTCGTCGCACATAACCGAAAGTACTTTTGCCAACTCGTTGCACGTTGCAAGTCACGACTCATGGGCTTGACATACTTCCCCACTTTAAATGGGTTGTGGACCTCGAAAATTCTTCACCCGAACAACAACATGTCGCAAAGATCATCAAGCCACACAAAATGTGTGTAAGGGTAATCGATATTTGTCCACCTGTTGACCTGCCTCATGCCATAGATATGTCACTGCTCTGCAAGGAATCATGTGTTGGTACCCCTCATGTCGGTGATTAGTTTGGTAGCTAATCCAACCATGCATCGCCTCCATAGGAACTCATGCTCCCACATCATTATGACTCTGCAATACATGCTACCTATCAATCTGTGTCATTTCACCCATAGATGCATGCTTAAAAGGTTGGAGTCTCACTGCCATAAGTAGCTAACAATGAACCTCATCTCCTTGATAGTCTAGAAAGATAAGGAGGGAGTAGAGCTTGAAAACTCTCCCTCACTGGTCAACTCAATCCACCTATACGGGTCTGCCACTTCTAATCTTTGCAGGTATCCTTCCCGATCCTCTATCTAAACATTCGGTCTAACATCCTAATCATCATCATCATCCTCCATTGCTTCTAGCCTGCTAGATAGATCCAAGATACTATCAGACACTGTCCTGATAACCTGTGACTTCTCCATAAGCTTTTTCACCACAATAGACAATCGTTTATAGACTTCCTCATCTCACTTCTCATTCTCCATATTCATCACTGTTAGTTTACATTCGGTCTTAGTCACTCCCACGGTTGGCACACCGATAGGTACATCCTCTCATCCATTGTAAATGTACAGTTTTTTCATATGGGGAACAGCCATAGATTCAAATTGCTTCATAAACTCAATTCCCAATACAACCTCGTAGTCATCTATCTGCACCATAGTGAAATCGACTTTCCCTATCCATTCACCAAGTGTCACATCGACTCTTTCAGCTACACCGATCACAGAATCTAGAGTAGAATTCACTGCCTTCATTTGTGCGTACACTGGTACAAACTTCAGTCCAATCCTTTTCGCAGTATCCTTGCTCATAAAGTTGTGAGTTGCCCCACTATCCACCATAGTGATTACAACATCACTCCCAACTTTCATCTGGGCATACTCTAACTTGTTTCTTTCTAGGTCTCTTCATGAGACTACTTACGTAGCCACTGCAGCTCCCAAAATCTACATAACTCCTACAGAAGTCTCTTCTTTCTTCTTCGCATTGGATTGTGCTAAGGAAACCACTTATGGTCTTGAAGGACAATTCTTCACCATATGTGGTTCCTCACATATCCAACACTTCAACAGTTTCTTCATCTTCATCTTATCATTCGATCTCGAAGGCTCATCTTTCACAGACTTTTCTTTCGGCTTGTCATTCCTTTTATTCTTCTCTTCAGATCCTTCATCAGAGTGTTCTACCAAGAAATCCACAATAGCAAATTCTTCTTCAAATGTTTTTATCTTTTGCCTGTTCACTTCATTCTGCACCCAAGGTTTCAACCCTATGATAAAATTGAACACCTTGTCCCTTTTTGCCATGTCTGGAAGTTCCAAAACTGCACTTGATAACTCTTGCTCATAAGCTTGTAGACTCCCTGTTTGCTTTACGTATTTTATCTTCATCCTTGCATCCCATGTTTCGTCTTGTGGACTAAAATGAGTTTGCAAAGCCTTCTCCATTTCATCCCACGAAGTAATGTCTGTAACATTTCCATTGGCAATTTGGTCCATCATTTTTCACCACCACATCTTAGCATATTTCGTTAAGAATTGAGCAGCTATCTTGACTTTGGTTTCCTCATCAAACATCCCCAAAAGATCCAAGTATTGTTCCATATCCCATAGAAAGTTACCCAGATTTTTCTCATTCCTTGTCCCATCATAAGAATCTAGCTCTTTGACTTTCACATGAGCCACTTCTCCACCTGAGTTGTGCCCAACAACCCTTTTCAACACCGTGATCTCATTCTGAGCATCCTCAAGATATTTTTTCAATTTGAAGAATTCAGCCAAACCTTGATCTCTTGTCTCACCAATCTTTTTGACTTCTTCTTCCATTTGTTTATACTACCATTTAGTATAGTCGTAACGGACCTTCATGTCTTCAAGCTCTCCCTTTACCTTCGCATAGCCTTCCTGAACCTGCATGTTCTCGACCTTCATCGCAGACATATCAGAAGCTAGCTCCTCCATACGATCCAATACCCTATCAAAGAAATCCTCTCTGGTACCCTAACCAGATTCACCCATCACAACCTGAGGTTCTTTTGCCATCTCGGCCATCTACCTTCTTTGTGATCTAGTATAGACCATAAACTGATATCACCTGCAAACCTAAATCACCTCTCATGAATGTCAAGTATTCAAACATCTCGTCATGTGTGAGTGCTCCAATACCAACTGTCAAGCCCCTCCCCTGGAAGTAGTCTTTTAACCGCACGAAGGGGGGTGCGACACCACCACCCATTTTATTTTTAACAATACTCACAAGTGTGGACTACGCCTAACATTCCATACATAGTTTATTTTTCACTTTCTAAGTACATAGTTTATTTTTCACTTTCTAAGTATCACTTTTATAAGCACAACGGAAAACATATATTCATATATATTTCATCATCATTATTACTTCAACTCATATATGCACAATAGGTAAATAACAGGAGTGGAAACTCCCTGAGATGAGTCTTCCCACAATAATAATGACAATATTCAGTTTACATAATGAGTGCTAAGTGAACTATTCAAATCATGAGAAATTAGTCACTTACGACTACCTCTCATGAAATGGTCATACGTGAATGACTTACTTAACGCAGTTGAATCCCAAAAATGATATCTAATATAATGCACTGCGTAAACCCCCTATACTTAAATTACATAAAATTAACACCTGGAGAGGAACCCCAAGTTCCAACTCTCAAAAATTAGTTAACTTTACAACCAACCTCCACCACCGTGCAGCCTTACCCAAACTGTCGTTCGGTGCACCCACCCTTCACTGGGTCGGGTCACACTATTCACCGAGTAGAGGTGCCCAACAGCCACCCTCCATTGTTCCGAGCACCCGTCATTCAATGCTCACCATTGTGTGGTGCTACCCCATGTATCTCCCACCTGAAACACACCCGCGGCCTACCCACACGGTGTGTCAACTAACCATGCCCACTCTTTGCCTGGACCTCCATTTAACTCCACCAGGGCACTCCTGCCCACTGTTCACACGACTCGGCCCGTGCACACGAGCTGCGGGAGCACTGCCTACCCAACGTGTCGCACTGCCTACCCAACGTGTCGCCTCGCCCAGCTCATTGTAGCGCCTTGTTCACCTGTCTTCCTATCGTGTGGCTCGACTCGCCGATTCATGGTTCCACCTACGTGACCTGCGACAAACTTGCCCGCCCAACCTGTGGCTAACATGCCTTGCCACCCACCTATGGCTAACTCAGCCACCTGACCTGTGTTCAGCTCGCCCATGTTGTGGTTCTTATCTCCCGACTCCATGCTTCGGCTCAGCGATCGCCTCCACTTCACCTAACTCGTATATGCCCATGTCTGAAGCTTGCTCTCCCTTAGCTCGCACTTCTAAGACTTGAAGACTTTTCGATGATGTTTTCTCCACCCACTCCTACCAATATATATGCTAGCTCGTGGGTAAGTCATGGGTCGACCTGCTGAGGATGACCAGCCTTTTCGGTCAGCTCACCCGCAAGTCATGTCGGCTCACCCACTTCACCTGTCAGCCTACCCAATCCATCGGCCTGCCAGGTCCACAAGTCCAGATCGCATAGTATAAAGCACCCTCACACGAAGTTCACCATACTTAGTCGAATTCCTGAATCTCAATTTTTCAACACCTCCGTTGGCTCGTTGCACCTTGCCAACTTGTCCCAACATTGAACGAAACATCACACCCGACACACCCTTTCGCCAACTCGTCACACCGTCGACTCATTGCTCACCCCGCTCGTCACCCATAACCGAGAGTACTTTCACCAACTCATCGCACATCGCAAGTCACGACTCGTGGGCTTGACACTGCTAATCTAAATGTCCCATTTTTGTTAGCTATAAATTGTGTTTAAATTTGGCCAAACATGAAACATATAGTTTTGATGGGTTTTTGTATTTGAGTGATACCGTTTCATGCATGTATGGCTAAACTTGTCAGACATGATATCCGGTCAGATATCAAGAGATAAGACTCTCAAGAAATATTTAGGTTTTCTAATGATATACATGCGGGACTAATTATATTTTAACAATTTCTATTAATTATGACTATTAAATACTTCAATTTAAGAAATTTAGAGGTAAATAGGTTGATAAAGAGTGAAAAACGTAAAGTGGAGTACAGATTTCTCTTTTCAATATTCAAAATAGCTAAATAGATTACATTTAAACATTAATAATAAATTACTGAAGTAGAACTCAACACCTATGGATTAGAACTGAAGTAAAATTCAATTGCCTATGACACTGAGCATACAAGAGAATCAATATAATGACACCTAACAGACAGTGAGATTAATATCTCAACATCCCCTCCTAATCTCAACTATTACATGTAGAGGCACTTGCGATGTCTAATTCCTCTCTTTGAAATTCAAATACATTTTTTCCCAATGGCTTTGTGAAAATATCTGCAAGTTGATCTTTCGAACCACAAAAAGCAAGTACTATGTCCCCATCATTGACAAACACGGATGAAATGAAAACGTGTGTCAATGTGATTGTTATTTTTGTGGAAACCATGATTTTTTTATAAAGAAATTGTTGAACTGCTATCACAATAAATTAGAGTTGGCTCTTTCTGAACATTTGAAATATATTTCAATAATATTCTCAACCACACTGCTTGACATGATGTTGAATTTGTTGCTGCATATTTTTCCTTTGTAGAAGATATTGAAATGATTGACTATTTCTAGGATGTCCATGAAACCAGATTGGTTCCAAGATGAAAAACATACCATGAGGTTCTTTTATGATCATCTAAACTCCCTGCATAATCGTTGTATGTATAAACTGAAAGTGACCAATTTTCATTATGTGTATAGAACAAACCATAGTCTATGGTGCCTGCATTATACCTTAAGATCCTTTTTGCAATATTCCAATCATAAATCTTAGGTGACTGCATAAACATGGAGACAAAACTTATTGCAAACATAATATCACATCTAGTTAAAGTGATATATAAAAAACTACCAACTAGACTTTTCTACAATGTGGGATCAACTAGTGGTGCTACATCTTCTTTCCAAACATTCGTGCCTTGAGCAATAGGTGTATCAACTAGTTTACAATTGGTCATTTTAAACTTTTGGATGATGTCAGTGGCATATTTTTGTTGACCAAAAAAAATGGCATTGGCAAATTCATGAATTTCAGTGCCTAAGAAGTATTTCATGACCCATAGATATATCATATCAAACATTGTTTTCATTTCTTCTTTGAAGTCTTATAACATCATATTGCCAGTATAAATAAGATCATCTACATAAATGAATACAATAATAATTTTACCTTCATGAGTTTTGGTATACATAGTTGGCTCATGACTCCTTCTGCAAAAACCAGTTTTGATGAGATAGGTGTCAATGTGACTATACCAAGCTTTTGGAGATTGGATCAAACCATATAAAGCTCTCTTTAATCTGTATACCTTATGCTCATGTCCTATAACTTCAGAACCAGGAGGTTTCTCTACATAAACTTCTTCATGAAATCTAGCATTTAGGAAGGGAGATTTTACATCAAACTGATAGACTTTCCATTTGTGTGAAGTTGTTGTGGAAAAAATGTTTCTAATAATGTCTAACCTTGCTATTGGATCAAATGTTTCACCATAGTCGACACCAAACTATTGTGAGAATCCTTTAGCAACCAATCTTTCTTGATGTTTCTCAATCTCTCCTTTTTCATTTAGCTTGGTCTTATATACCCATTTTACACCAGTTTTGGTTTTGTCTCTTGGGAGATCAACTAATTTGCAAGTCATGTTCTTCTCTATGGCAGCAATTTCCTGGTTCATCGCATCAAACAAATGTTTTTCTTTAGCTGCTTCTTCAAAACAAATTGGTTGATATGAAATAAATACAAACATATTCTGCTGGTCAAATTCATGCTCCTGTACGTATGTTTCTTTGATGCTTCTTCTTTTCTGACTATCCTCTGAATATGTTGAACCACTGGTGGATTCACTGCTTGAAGATGTACCATTTTTAGAATGGTATGGCTCTTCTTCAACCTACAATCTTGGTGGCTATGGTGGATGAAAAGACTGATTTGAAGCTTCATCAACATGATCAAACCAAGATTTATTTTCAAAAATGTTTACATCTCTGCTTAAAACAAACTTCTTGATATCTAGATTGTAAAGTCTATAGGCCTTTGAATGCTCACTATATCCTATGAAAATACATCTTTCACTCCTATCATCAAGCTTCATTCTTAGCTACTAAAGAACATGTGAAAAAACTACCGATCGAAAAATTCGAAAGTAAGATGCATTTACCTTTTTACCATCCCATACTTTTTGAGGTACTGTACCTTGGAGACTAGTTGTTAGATATTTGTTGAGAATATACACTACCATCGAAACTGCTTCAGTCGAGTAATTATTTGACAACTTCTTCTCACGGAGCATACATTAGGCCATGCTCATGATTGACTGATTTTTCCTTTCTGCAACTACATTATGTTATGGAGAATATCTTGTTGTGCTCTACATTATGATTCCTTGTTGTTGACAAAAATATTTGAATTCATTGCAGTTGTACTCTCCTCCTCT
Source organism: Pinus tabuliformis (assembly GCA_031772625.1). Lineage (NCBI taxonomy): Eukaryota > Viridiplantae > Streptophyta > Pinopsida > Pinales > Pinaceae > Pinus > Pinus tabuliformis. The sequence continues at coordinate 185,055,061 of CM062820.1, forward strand.
GTCAATTATGAGTACTTTCAAAGGCTTCCCACTCTTCTTTTATGCTTCTTCTTTGAACTCTTTAAATTTTGAGAAAGTATCTGATTTATTTTTGAGAAAATACACCCATATCTTCTTGCTATAATCATCAAAGAATGTGAGAAAATAAAGACTACCACCAATATATTGTGTCTGCATTGGGCTACGTATATCTGTATGAACTTGCTCTAAAGGTTCTTTTCGTCTAGAGGAACATGTGGAAAAACTCTCTTTTATACTTGGATATAACACAAATTTCACAATTACAATCTTTTTCGTTTACAGTAGGGAGACCAATGACCATTGAATGATTCTGAAGCCGACTTAGAATCATCAATAGGATGTGTTCATACCTAGAATTCCATAGATGAGACTCATCTATTCTTAACACGATGTGGAAAAAAGATTGTGAGAGATTTCGACTTCTAAGAGTCAATCAAAACATCATATTGTTGGTTTTTTCAACCTTTGCTATCAACCTTCTATTCGTAGGTTTTTCATAGATATGACATTTGTTCCCTTGAAATATTACATCATAACCATGTGTTATAAATTTTCCTACACTAATAAGGTTATGCTTCAGATGTGGAACATAGTAAACAGCAGGTATGTATTTTTATTGATTATGTATAGTAATAATAGGTATAATACATTTTCCTTCAACTTTAATGCAGGAACGATCTCCAAGAGTAATTTTTTATGTTTTGGAAGCATCAAGATAAGAAATAAAAATTTTGTTACCTGTGATATGATTGGTACAACCACTGTCCAACGACCAAAGGTCCTTGTTGTAAGTGTCCTCAGAAAGATGGCACGGAAGAAACATTGCTTCAGAGGGTTCTCTTCATTGTTGGAGAGATGGACACTACCTCCTTGTTGATATGACTGTTTCTTTCTGCATTCATGTTCATAATGCCCAAATTTTTTGTAGTAGTAGCATTGGACACTAGATTTGTTCCATGTTTTGCGTAATACCCCCCAATGTTCATGTAAATATAGTTTTAGTAGTCTAGACTATTGGTAGTAATGTCAAGGAAGCCATAATTGACTCTTTGAAATAACTATGATGATGTATTTAATAGCTTTGAATAATATTAAAGATAGCACCTTGGAGGATTAACTTGGAAAAAAACATGTGAATTAATGAGATCATTATTCCAATCCGGAATGCAATGTGGATGGATAGGATGGAAAATAAACTTTCCCAAACTACTCCTAAAAAGCCCTAAGAGTGAATTTATGTGATATATTAGATTGCGAGAGAAAAATCTAATAAATCACCCAGTGTGGGGGAAGAACACTCAGAATGGGTGAATAAAGCACTGCATGGAAAAGGAAGGCTTTAAATGAAAAATTATAATTTCGTAAAAATAAAAAAAGGTAAGAAAAGCATAGGCTATGGGATTGAGCAGACCATAGAAGATTGGAACACTGCTAAAGAAAATCTGCAAGGGAAAGCAAAGATAAAACACATTGCCCCAGAATAACAAGAGGTTGTTTATTATGGGGGGAAATATCTCAGCACAAGGGAGAACTAGGACAAAAGGTTCATGGTTGGGAGGAAAATTGTTCATTTCAAGTTAATGTTGGAAATAATACTAAGGGAGGGGGGGTGAATCAGTATTTACAAATCAATAAATTTTTATTTTCATACTCAAATTTATATACGCTAATTCAATGAAGGTAACTCGCGTGTACACGCAACTGTCTTTAAAGCAACTAATGTAAATCCAAAAAATTTATGATTTAGGTAATTCATCATATGTTGATCTTTAATCAATGCATCAATAATTCATTAACCATACATGCAGTAACCATGTGCAGTAATAACAAAATAAACCATGACACATAAGAAACACACATGAACACCAAGATTTATGGTGGAAACCCAATGCAGGACAAAAACCACTTGTTGTTGTCTTCTTTTAATATAAGGAAAACTTGTTTACAATCGTGTATTGGTGCAAAATCATACCAGTACCTAGGAACCCACCTGCAGAAGGCTACAACCTTCTCTCATTTTCCAGATGCTACTGGAAGGAAGCTGTAACTCCCTAGCTCTTGTACTAGTTGATTCGTTTAGTAGTACGTAGGCACCGGCGTACAAAAGGGTCCAACCTTCACTCATTTTCCATCTGCTACTGGAAGGGAGCTCCAACCCCATGGATCTTGTACTAGCCGGTATGTTTATCAGTACGTAGGCGTCAGCCTACAGAAGGCTACGACCTTCTCTCTGCCTCTAAGGACCACGTTTCATAAATTTTCAGACTAGACACTCCTGGAACACAACACCACAATCGGAAGGCCCCCTTTCATCAAATTTTCATACTAGACCCATCAGCAACATTGTAACTCAAAATCAATCACCACTACAATACAACCAATGACTGGAAATCCATCATCACTAAAGCAAGTCAAAATCAATCAATCTGAACATTCAGAACACTGTCACCAGAACACATAGCAGAACCCAAAACTCTACATCAACAACCAGAACCAACTACAACTTCAAACATCATATTTCATAATATATACGCTACTTCAATATGCCGAACCAGCGTGTATACACGCTTTTATCAAAGCAAACTAGTGTACAGATCTGCAAATACTAACTTAAAACATCACAACTATTCCAGACTTCAGTCATACCCTGATCGGGACATTTACAGTGTAAATCGTGTGTTAGCATTAAGATCTAGACTATCCATGATCAGACCAAATAATGATAATTCATTTCAGGTCTTATGATCCTGATCCATCATTAGATCTCATCCCTCATCAACCACTAAGGTTCATCCTTAGCTCATGTCAAGCAAAGCACCAAAAACCCATAACATGAATATTTGCTTTTGATCTCACTCCTCATAAGATATTCATTACTTTCACAACTTGGCCTAATGATCTTCTCCTCCTTATATAGTTTTAGGCCTTTCTCAATACCTCGAACCAAAACCACTTAGGACCCATGGTATTCTTGGGTGGGATCAAATAGTCATTACTCTACTCAATATTGTGGGTTAATACCATGGTAATGACCCCTGGTATTATCTCCTCATGAATTTCCTTGTTTTTCCAACCTGTACATGCTTTTCCTCTTGTGAGAGTGCATGTATACATATACGCTCTTTTTGTTTAGTGGACCTGTGTGTATACACCACTTTGACAAAGTGAACTAGCGTATACTTCTTAAACTACCTTCTTTCTTCAATCTCTGGAGTTTGATCTATAATCCTTTGTTGTTAGCCTGTTGCACTGTGAACTATCATCTATGTGAGTTGCCATCAAGGACAACACCTATATCACAATGCCAACAATTAATTCATCTGCCTACGGCTAGAGATTCTTGGTTGAAGGATATTTGATTTTCTGTGTAAATTTTAATGTGACTTGAAAATTAATGGAAATGTTATTTGGATTAGTTTTTAACTGTGGATGTTATTGCTACTATGCATACTATTATTTTTCTGATTATTTTTATTGTTGTGAATATTGTTACTTTTGAATTCGAAGTTGTATCTTAAGTGGAAATGGGTTTTAATATGATTGGCATGTATGTTTTTTGTATTTATAGACGTAAATTTATATTTCAGAGTCCTAGATAATAGTGGCATCTATTATTTTTAATCTGTAGAATTTTGATATAAATATTTATGGGTTGAACTGATATTAGGTGGTTATCATAATGGAATGAACTGAGATGAGATTGAGAGTTCAGTAATTTGTAAACCGTAAAACTGTCCATGGGCTCTGAGAGTAGAGGAAAAAGTAGTATAAAAAATGTTGGATGATAGATAAAGATTACACTTGAAATTATAAACATTGATCTTAACAGATCGCAGATGCTCCCCTTGAGGAATACTTTGTCAGTACTATAAGCCAAAATCAATAAGTAAAATAAAAAGACAACATGCAAACATAGTTGTTCAGAGCATTAATTCGAGAGAGGAGAGAAGTTACTGCTACTTAATATAGTATTGGCACCTAAAGCGCTACGTAATTCCATGTGACGAAAGTCATTTTCTTAGGAAGAAAATTTAGTTAAGCAAGTTCTTCATTAAGCCTGAATTAAGAAAACTTTATTATAAGCTTGTATTGGTTATCGCTAGTTAAAAATAACATAGTAGAAATCAATAGGTCTTGAACATAAAACCAACTAATTTTATATTAGGAAACATTTCTCAGTTGTTATCAAGAAACATTTCTTAGCTGCATTCATCATAGTAGGTAGTTGAACAACTTATTACATCTTCATTTATGTAAAACAAAATCCAACTATAGGAAAATTGACCATAAAATTGAATGTAAGTGACTTTATGCTAATTATATTAGTATGGGAATTAAATGTGCATAACTCATTTTATATCGTACCGAAAACATTTGTGCACAATCAAAAGCAAACCATAAAGGGGACTATCATTCTTGGGAACTAAAGGTCAACTATGATTGAATAAAAACTACAAATAATTGATATAGGCGCTATGAGAAATAAATTTGGGAAAACCCGAAGCCATGACCGGTGTGTTTAAAAGCAACCGTGGCCATGTGCTAGTATCAGGCATGTCAGGTAAACCAATATAGGGGAAATATAGCTAAGTTACGTCTATAATTTCATTCAATTTTATATGTAAAACCAAAACATGAATATACCATTCTCATATTATATGGAAAAGGAAATAGAATTAGGATCCATTAATTTTCCTGAGAGATACTCTAGGCATGGAAATAAATGGAAATGACAGAGTCAATAATCCATTGCAAATCCTTGCAACCACATGATCAGATTACAAACTCAATTAATGACTCAAACCCAAAACTGGATTTTCAGAACAATTTTTAAGCAAGGTAACTATACTGAGGCATAATTGTTACTACCAATTTAGTGTCATAAAGTAATGGTGAAAAACATGTACTAAGCCATAGTAGGCCACGAAAACCAGTATTAAGTACAAATCCAAAATCATAACTCTAAGGTGGATATGACCCCCTTTCATAAATTACATATAGAAGAAAAACAAAAAAATCATTTGCTGGGTGAATATGCTCCTAGATAACTCCAACAGACCGCCAAAAGTGATCAACCAGTATGACTACCCACAGTAATTTCTTCATTAATGTTATAAGATACATACAATCAACCTAGAATTGCATTCTGTCTGGTTATAAGGTGAAGCCAGAGATTATTGCATAAGTGCGAGAGGTGTGTAGCATTACTGAACGTTTGGTAAAGGTTCTTCGATTAGTTTATGGAGACAAGCTAGCAATGGGCTACTTCTATGAGACCATAGACAAGGTAAAGAATCTATTCACAACTACTATGATCATAAGGGGGATGAGGGGTTTGAGACACAAAAACTCATAATTGGGAAGTGATTGTAAGCGGTGGAACAATACACTCCATCGTTCCATTCGATGTAGGGATTTGCTTGAACCCCACTTTTTCTAACTCTTTTGGTTTCTTATTCTGTGCTAAGGTCATGGATGGATTCTTCACTTGTGTTCAGAAAATGGTGCCCTCTCTAGCAAAATGTGTAGAAATCTGCAAAGAAATGGAGATATACAAGATGGAAGGTGGCACATCTAGCTTGGACATGGCTATCCATGATAGGAAACCCACAATTCCAAGCAAGCTTTAGTTTATTTCAATTTTTAAATTTCATTATCTCTTCATACTTTGCTTTAAATTTCAACTTTTTTCTTATGTTTATCTTATTTGTTGTAGATGCATGGTGGAGAAGCTATGGTGGCAGAGTACCCACTCTCCAAAGAATTTACATTTGAGTGCTCAACCAAATATGTAGCTCCTTCAGATGTGAGCACAACTGGAGTGTATTTGAAAAAATACACACCAAGAAGTGCAACAGGTTAAATTTAAAAAAAAATCAATTGATTTTTTGAACTTATTAAATAATAAGCAATATAATTTATTATTTTATCTTTTTATAATTATTAATTGACTAGTTATAACATATAATTTATGACCATTGTACAGGTTGGAGTCCCAACATCTTAATGGCATAGTCGACTACAATCTCTGATTGTGAATCAAACAACTTCAGAGGACACCTGATGTGGAGGTCGTCTCATTGGATGGGATTGACACCACTGTTGCATGGAGGGTTGAGGTCGAGAGCCCTGTCATGGAGTTGGCTTCTAATTCATTAGAGGTGGTAGTAGAACTACAAAGCATGAGGAGGAGCAACATGAGGAGCAGGTGACACCCCCTACCATGGTCACTAGTAGCAGACGTGGTCTACCTCCTTTAAGGCTTTCTTCATCTAGAGGGAAAGTTGTTATATTTGCTCGCAAGAGAGGTAGAGGAAATTAGTGGTGGTAGTTACTTGATTCATTTCACTGTATATGATACTATGACTCATGATATGAGATACATTATTATATTTATTTATTTTTATATTTGAGGTTGAATGAGGACTTAGGACTCAATATCTAGGACATGATTCACTGTTATGTGTTATGTAGCTCTAGACATGTTATGCATCTTATATATTAATTCTATTTTCACATTTATGTGTCAATGCATTTATTTTCGGTTGTGGATGCTTTAGATATTAAAAAATTGAAAAAAACTTGATTTTTTTTTTTGTATTAGTCGATTTTTACCAATTTTCTCCTAATTTTTACCATTTTTTCTGATTTCAAACTCTCACCGACCAATCACAACACTAATATATCTATATATATATATATATATATATATATATATATATATATTTAAAACAACATAAAAACACAAATACCTAAATACAAATGTTAAGACTTAAAATAATATATAAAATAAAATAAAATATAACATATATCATTAAAATATCTTAGTGACATTAAAAATTAAAATAAGAGATAACATATACTATGATGAATCCAAGTTGAATCGTATTTAGTAGAGAAGCTCATTATACAACCCAGTGTGGAGGTGATGTGTAAGTATGTGCATGATCAACTTGAAGTTGGTACGTGTCTCTCTTAAAACAATATAAAAGAATTGTAGGCCATAATACAAATAAAAATAAAAAATGTCCTATCCATGTTTAATTAGTTGTATATATGACCTCATATAATTTCATGTAAAATAGTTAGAAGTAAGAAAACATATGATTACTATGTTTAAATTTTATATTTTCAAAAATATTTTAAAAATGAAAAATTACACATTATTTTTTGCACTCTTAATTCATATTAAATTCATGTTTAAGATAAATATATATGGATAAGATTGAGTTTTCAATGCACCATTTTGAATAACACGTCTGGCAAGATTTTAAAAAAAAACCATTAATAATATATTTATGAGCCATCTTTTAAATTCTCTTAATAATTATATAATTATTTTATTGAAAACATTTTTTTTAAACATATATGTACAAAATCGTTTTCCACTTTTAATATATAACGAAATTATCATTCAATTATTAATTTGCCATTATAATTGGGCTGAGGATAATGACATATTTTCGTTTTCCACTTCAATATATAATGAAATTATCATTCAATTATTAATTTGATTCCATTATAATTGGATTGAGGGTGATGAGATATTTTAAAATGTTGAGATTCCTTTCACCAAATATAAATGTACAATAGCCTTGAATCAAAATAACCTTTCCAAACTTAACCAACGGGTGAAAACGATTGAACAATACTTTCAGAATATGTATATGTGACACCTCGTAGGCTTGTACAATAGTTTGAAATCAAAAATACCTTTCTAACTTCAAATTTCTAACATCGAATTTGTTAGGAAAAATTGAATGAATGGCTTTTCTACGTTAACAAGCGGCAGGGAAATTGAATGTATTCAAGTCGAGAGCGATCAATGGACGTCTCGGGGGCTTGGAGTAGGACCCAGCTTATGTTTATTCTCTTTTTTTGCTGCACACGATCATCTCCACGGGTGTGATGGGACTTGAGGCTGTCCCCATTTACAGCTAGAGATCTCGACCGGATCATCTGCATGTGATCGACCCCAGGGCTGTTACTGGATGTCGAAACACGGTGTTCTGTCGCCATCGAATTTACTTTAGGATTGGGTCCAGACGGTGTCAGTACACCTTCCAGTAGAAAATTGAATACGCCTTTAGATTTCTCGGCCGATGCTGGATATTGGCGCTTTCTGGACTTTCGAACACTCGGGCTAAGCCTGAAAAATACCTTGTTCTCATTGGTGGCGCTGTTTGCCGACGAGATTATCTAGGGGCTTATCTCTTGATAAAACTTGAGAGCAACTTTATTCACATCACCGGAGGGAGTCTGTAAGGTGTAATCATTATTGATTAAAGAACTGAGATTTGGATCAAAAGCCGACGGATTTCCGTGGCCAATAAACAAGTTATTCTTCATGAAAATCCTGCCACTACTACGGCCTGCAATTAGCAGGAACGAAATCATAATCATAAGAGCCATTAGAGGGATTTTCATCATAAACCTCAGTTTTATCAGATCAAGAATATTATATCAGATTGGGTTGGATTTTAACACAAACTGATCCAAAATGGATCTTGAATAAACCTTCCAAGTCTTCGAAAATATTTTAAATCGAATATGACAGAGAAACTAAGTTGAAATGTAAACCCGTCAAAGAAAATGCAGCGTTGATGCTTAAGGGCCGTCGGATTCGAAAGATCAACGCACGGGAGAAAAACAATGGAGTAGTCATCCGCTGTTATCGCATTGGAGAAAAGCCAGCGGTGTGTTTGAACTGTGGCCTTAAGAGAAATGCGATGAAGTGGACCCGAAGGATTATTGAACAAGATAGGGAAGGAATTGTGTTCCATGGTAAACGGTATTTTGGGCGGAGTTCAGGTGATAAGTGGTATTGGAAGGGTTTCACCCAATTCCATACACCAGTCGACATGTAGCACACCACAAGAGAGAGAAAACAGTTTTTTCGGGTGGGTAATTTACGTGCAAGTGGAC